>JAOYMU010000252.1:77448015-77465708 GCA_025802295.1 Psammodynastes pulverulentus | reverse complement strand
AGGAGGGAGAAAGGTGCCCTTGGCTTTCTTTTGAGCGGTTGGGGAGGAGGGACAATTAGGGCCCGGCAGAAGCGCAGAAGATCTGATTCTTCTTCTTGATTCATTGGATCGCGTGGGTGTTCAGGGCAGCAGATTTTTTATCGAACTGGGAAAATGTTCACCTGAGGCTCCCGTCTTCCCACTCTGAGTCCTGAGACAGCCTTTTGGGGTAGGATGCCCCCCGCCCCCACCCCCATTCACCTCCATCTTTTGGTCTCGACAGGGACGCCAAGAAGAAGCTGCGCCTGGCGCTCTGCTCCGCTGACTCAGTGGCTTTCCCGGTGTTGTCCCATTCCACGCGGAACGGGCTTCCCGATCACACGGACCCTGAAGGTAAAGCCTGCGTGGCCCCTTTCCCCCACGTGGACCCCACTTTCCTTCCCCTCCAGATTGAGGCCTGCAAGGCTCACCTCTGCCCTCCCCTCACCCGGCCCGTTTGGGGTGGCTCTTTGATGCTTCATCTTCATTCCCGATTCATTCCTTCTCCTTCTTCTTCTCCTTCCCCTTTCCTTTCCATTTCTTCCCTTTCTTTTCCTTCCTTTTGTTCTTTCTATTCCTTTCCCTTCTGTTCTTTCCCTTTCCTTCTGTTTTCCTTCCTCCTATCCTATCCTTTCCTTTCCTTTCTTTTCCTTTCCTTTCCTTTCCTTTCCTTTCCTTTCCTTTCCTTTCCTTTCCCCTTTCCTTTCTCCTTTCCTTCCCTTCCCTTCCCTTCCCTTCCCTTCCCTTCCCTTCTCTCCCCTCCTTCCCTTCCCTTCCATCTCTTCTTCTTCCTCTTTCTCCTGCTCCCTTTTCTCCTCCTCCTCCTCCCTTCTCTGCTCACCTCCTCCTCCCTCTTCCTTCCTTTCTTCCAGACAATGAAATCGTCTGCTTCCTCAAAGTCCAGCTGGCCGAAGCCATCAACCTCCAGGACAAGAACCTGATGGCCCAACTCCAGGAGACCATGCGTTGCGTCGGGCGCTTTGACAACCGGACTTGCCGGAAACTGCTGGCCTCGATCGCGGAGGATTACAGGTTAACAACAACAACAAAAAAATCCCCCCCTCTGGCTCCCCTTTTCCCAAACGGATTGAGGCTTCTCGTGCCCCCTCAGACCAGAAGGACCCACCTCTTGAAGGTCAAGGGTGGGAACCTTCTGCTAAAGGTGCCTTGTCTGTTGTAGGAAACGAGCCCCTTACTTCACCTACCTGACCCGCTGTCGCCAGGGCCTCCAGACCACCCAGGCTCACCTGGAACGGCTGCTGCAGCGCGTCCTGCGGGACAAGGAAGTGGCCAACCACTACTTCACCACGGTCTGCGTCCGTCTGCTGCTGGAGAGCAAGGAGTCCAAGATCAGAGAGTTCATTCAGGGTGAGGAATCGGCTCTGCGGGGAGCAAACCGAACGATGACGAGATCCGGGGACTCTTTTATGGATGCTTAGAAGGGAAAATAATAACAATATGAAAGCTAGAAAACGAGTGAAATAATCACAAAGAGAGGTTAAACGCGTTAAGAAGATGGTTAAAAGGGATAAGAGCTGTTAAGATAAGGAGAACAACATCGGTGTCACGAATACGGTGGCATACCACTAATTGTAATTTGCACAAGGTATCTGTACTCAGACAACACACACCGTTAAATAGAAGATGGATTGTTTATTTATATCATTACGGCAACTAGGATAACATTTGCCCAAAATTGGAAAGCAAAGGATGCCCCTAGGGATGAAAACGTGATTGACAAGGTGCCAAATTGCGCCGAAATGGATAGATTAACCTTAGAGCTAAAGGACAAAGACGAGTCGGTATCCTATAAAACCTGGAATGAATTTTTACGCTTGGAAAATGCGGAATGAGGATTTGTAATAAAGAAGGAGGGACAGAGGGAGAATAATCACCTGAGAAAGAAGGTGAAATAATACGTATGTATATGTTTAGGACTGTACACAAACATAATTCAGCGATATAAAGAAGGTTTTGTGTACAAACAACTTGGTGAGTCAAGGAGGACCATCACCGTCATTGTTTTTAATTTTTAAAATTGATTTAAACGAAGAAAAAAAGATGAATTGTTTGTATTAAAATATAAACTTGGGGAGGGAAAAAATAATAAGTCTTAAGGGCTGTTTGCTAGCGCTAACCTTCTCGGTTCCTTGCCCCGAAGATTTCCAGAAGCTGACGGCGGCGGACGACAAAACGGCCCAGGTGGAGGACTTCCTGCAGTTCCTCTATGGGGCAATGGCCCAGGACGTCATCTGGCAGAACGCCAGCGAGGAGCAGCTGCAGGACGCCCAGCTGGTGATCGAACGCAGCGTCATGAACCGCATCTTCAAGCTGGCCTTCTACCCCAACCAGGACGGGGACATCCTGCGGGACCAGTGAGTCTGGCGGTCCTCGGGGGGGAGGAGGGGAGTGTCTTCGCCCTGCCGCGGTCCCATCCTGCGGTCCCAAGTTTCAGTGGAGGGAAATATTGGCAGCTCAGGGTTGAAGTGAAGAGGTCCTTGGTGCTCTCTGAGCTTGTTTCTGCAAGACGCTTCTAGCACTGATGGTGTTACCTAGTTGGGTAATGAAATGTCTGAAAGAGAAGAACTAAGCTCAGAGAACACTAAGGACCCCACAGTCCTCCTCCTCCTCCTCCTCCTCCTCCTCCCAAACCCCACTCCCTTTTAGCATTGATGATCTTACCTAGTTAGGTAATGAAATGTCTGAAAGAAAAAAAAATAACCTCAGAGAACACTAAGGACCCCACAGTCCTCCTCCTCCTCCCCTCCTTTCTCTCTCTCTCTCTCTCTCTCTCTCTCTCTCTCTCTCTCTCTCTCAATCAGCGATGGAGAGCAGTTTAGAAAGCACACGCACCAGTCAGATAAAGCAGGCGTATTTGAACGCTCTCTCTTCGTGGTCTACCCAAGAGCTAGGGGAAGAGTTGGAGAAAGAAGCTGTTTAGGAGGAATGGGTGGCGGGACGCAAGTGAAGTTTTGAGGCCAGATTGTTGGGCTTGGTTATACCCCGTCACTTTTCTATAAAAGCGCCTTTTCCCTGAACCCATAGAGATTTTATTCTGGATCCAATAAGTATGTACCGTATAGGATGGGGTGGAGGGAAGCGTACAGTGGGGAACGCGAGTAGAGATTGGATCTGCTTTATCCCAAGGAAGACTGCTAAGGCGTGCGCTGTATCCCCCATTAATTAGAATTGTTTGCGGTTTGTGGAGCGGCTGTCCCGCTTGCCACACTTTGCCCTGTCTGCGGGTGATGCGCGCATTGTTGTGGATCTAGACTGAGGCCAGGTTTAAAATGAGCCGCGCAGTCTTCGACGCCAAGGAGCCCACTCTTCGAGATTCTTCTGATTTCTTTAAACGGTTTAACACCGAACGGGAGGGATGGGGGGTCACCTCGAGGTCTCTCGATTTACAGCTGCAGACTTACCAGGAGAGAGCAGACGCCTGCGCGCATTCTAGTGGTGCAGTTAGATGAAAAAGGGGGTCCTTGCCACCAGAAGCCTAACGATGGGACACCGGGGTTCCACCTCACCCCCCTCTCCAAAAGCTTTAGATTAATTTGTGAGATTACGTCCACTTCGTGCACAAACTCAATACGACAAAGATAGACACCCCCCTCTCTCCCTCCAAACACCCCTCCCGCCTTTCCAGAGACGACCTTTCTTCCCAGCTCTGGTGCCCACGGGAGAGCTGCTCTACGCCTCTCTCTGTGCGCGCACTAACTTTCAGCGCGCATTGCAAAAGTTGCTAGTCAAAGTGCCGGCTGGGAAAGGAAAGCTGCTCTCTCTTCTAAGGAACTTCGGCGGGCGGGTGAAGGGTGTTTCAGGAGAAGGGAGAGGGGAGGAGGGGAGAGAGAACCGGTTGTAAAACGGCGAGCGAACATCGGTTTGGGCTATAAAGCTTTTGTTGTTAACAGCCCCCGGTGGCCTCTTCTAACAAGGGCGGACGGGAGAAGCGGGGGAGAGAACTGTTCGTGCGCTTCTCTCTGGCTCCGCCTGACAAAGCTCCAGCGTTGAAATTGTACAAGGGGAGCTCAGCTCTAAGTGCGCATGGGCAGTGTCGGACAGGTGTGTTGTGTCAAGAAAGACAGGTGCAAGTTTCCCTCTGTTGAGCCCGAGTACAACGTCTATTTATGAATTTATGGCGCTTTGTTTGGAGATGGTCGGGCTAAGGAAGGACGGAAGCCCGGAGTTCTTTTGTTAGCTGGATTCTCGAGGGCTGCAAAGCAGGTTGTTTTCACTGTGACTTTCCAAAAGAGCACAAAAAAAGGATTTTTAAAAACAAAACAAAAACGGGCTCCTTTTGCTGTGTGGTGTGTATGGCAGTGCGTGTGTGAGTGTGGGGGAGGTAAACCGGTGAATTGCTGTTCTGCCTCTTATCTGCCTCTTCTACTGGTAGTTTGCTGTGGTAATTGGAACATTGTTCTGTGTATGTTTGTTTGGAGCAAATGGCACTGGATTTCATTTGTAAGTTAGCGTACCTCTTGTTTTAAATGAAAATTTTTCCCAAAGTTAAATAGGAATTAGTTTGCAGAGTAAAGCGCCCACCTAGCCCCAAATGAAATTATTTAACATTCTAACCCTATTCACCTTTCCTCAGAAATTAAGCCCTTCAAAATTCTATGAGGCCTATTCAAAGAATGAATTATGAATGTGCTTCTTTGGGAGCAATTTCCACTGAATGGGCTGGAGGTTATTTCTGAATGTGTTTAAGACTGGGCCTTATGTCTTAATCAAGATGAAAAACAGTAAGTATGATACAAGGAACCTAGGCAAGTTTTGACACATTTGACACTAGAGTATGTCAAAGTGCTGTCACGGCACAAACAGAACCTGTGATATATTTTTGTGTAATGGATGAGAAATTGTGAACAAGCACTATTAAAGGTGACATTCTCATCTATCAAAGATAAAATGCTGTTTTTCTTTTTTTTTTTCTTTTTTTCTTTTTTTAAAAAATCTTCTTTTTCTCTCCTTCAAACCAATGCATGCCTCTGAATTTGCAAGTCTTTGGTCTGCTCTGGAATCTGCATGCTTAGAGATGACAGTCTAAATGCAGACATATGTGAACCTGTCATTTCTTTAATTTAATGCCATCTGCTAGGTTAGTGGGGATACGAGAAACATACATATCTACTGCTAGATTTTTTTTTAATGGAAAGCATTGTTTTTAATACTTTTTTCCACTATTTTGGCAGGCTTAATACATTTTAATATTCATTTAGTCTGCAAATGAATTTGCGTGTGGCCCTATATTCTTTGTTTCTTGACTTCTTCTTTGCTAACTCTGCCACTGAACATTTTATAAGTGGTTCCCGTAAGCCCTCTTCTATCACTCATTTCATTGCTTTCCCTTCTGAAACTTAGTTCCCACCCCCTCCATCCCGATAAAAAGTATTAAGTATTTGGCGTCTCATATTTAAGAGATAAGCTTTAAAAAAAAAGCTATATAATTTATACTTTGTTACTAATTTAGGATTAAATTATATTAGCATTAGACATTGCCTTGTACAACCTATTTAACATTATTGTTTAATAGGTAACTTTCTGCACTTTAATATGGGAAAGAGAATGCTCTGCTACTATTGCAAATTGCTTTAATGATCAGTTCAAAATTAAATTGGCATCTCTCAGGTGGCTGGGTCTTGATACTGAGGATTTCTGTAGTGGATTTCAGTGTTCAAAGTGTTTGATCATGGATTACTTGACTGTGTTCCATTGCATGCTAGAGTAATTTCTCAAGTATGTGCTATGGATGAGTTGATTCAGTCTTCTGATTGGATGTCCCATAACCTTAGGGAGGAGGGGAAAAGTGTAGGGTGACCTTAGGTTAGGAATAATGTATGAGCAGTTGTATATAGTTGTTGATTTGGGTAGTAAATGTTTTTTTTTTAATGTTACATTAAAATGTTGGATTGCTAGAAAAATATTAGTTTATATATTTCTGATACCAGTTGGGTAAATTGTGGATATGTTGATCCAGGAGACTTTTTGCCAATGTCTTCCAAAGCCAATAAGATAGAACTCATTGTAGTCATCAAGGCACTACATACCTATGTAGGAGGGAGAGAATGTGAAATATCTCACAGCAGCTTTCAATACCTTGCCAGATTGGCCTTCCTGTGCCAATGATGCTAAACAGTTGCCTGATTTCTTTGGTTTTTTTTAAAAAATCACAACGATGTTTGTGTTATAACAGACATTTACATTATTATATAATGTCATAATTTTAAAAAAAAAATAGTGGTAGAAAAATGGACTTTATTTCTAAATTCCTTCACAATGTTTCACAAGGCTGTATAATTCTATTGTATGGGTAGTGAAGCTATGCAAATTTTACATATCTATGCTTTGCACTTCTCTGAAGTGCAGCAAAAATATTTTATACTTCCAAATAAGTCAGTGCAATGTAATGGGCTAAAGTTTTACAATTGATACGGATTGCTGACATCATTTAATGTGTTTGATCCAACCTGGTTGGGTGAAAAATCTTGTTTAATTAAAAAAAAATCAACCTTATATCTATTTTTTAAAGAATTTGAGAGCATCATTGAATTTCTCTACTTGTGTATGGCGTCCAGTGCTATGTGCAATGAAGGAAAAAGGGTAGCTTCATTCTATGAAAAGAACTAATAAATTTAAAATTTGCAGTTTCGCTTTGAAAAGTTCACTGCTGTTTTTCACAATCAGCAGTTTATATCAATTTGGACTTTAAAAATGAATTAGAAATTCTACTCTTCCTATAAAAAGTACTTTTTTTCCCAGATAATTTTTTCCCAATTTCCATTCTACTTATTTTAGATTATCTTTTACTTTAACTCAATCTACATTTGTACCTGTGGAAAAACAATTTAGCAAAAATTCATAATATACATTGTAATTGCTTTACAATAGTATCACCTAAAACAATATAGCCCACGTGTGCTACATATTTAAGATATGGAGGACTAATGACTGAATTGCCTTCTTAAATAGAATGTTTGTACTTTTGAGCAATGGGTATTTTTGTATACATATGTGTGATAATATTGGCTATTCATATCTTTTACAATGTGTATGTTTGGTGGGGTGGGGTGGACTGGGATTCAGTGGAATAGAGAAGAGGGTTGATTTCAGAAGCACAAGTTATTATCCAAATTTAGAGAATTTTTTTTCACTACATCAGGCAGTAATCAGAAGCTGTAAAAACAGACTATGTATGTCATACCACTCAGCAACTTTGAAAAACTGAGTCCTTGTGAAGTCCTATATAAGTTGAAGGCTCAAATAATGAAAGTTTGGCAAAGAGGGACTTGTCAAGAATCACTTAAAATGTACAAAGCTCAAACCAGTAAACTAATCAACAATATTTATGTGAACCATAATGAAAGCTAAAATTTAAATGACTTCTGAATTACCTCTGAACAAGAAATAAATCAAGCTGAGCAGATTTGCTTTCCTCTAAATTGGACAGGAGCACACTCTCTAATTCAATGACCAAGTTACCCGTCTGCATATGTATTTTTATTTCACATATCTAGTAGGAAAATCTCACCACAATCCTATCCAAAGATCTGATTCTTGATGACTCAAAATCTTAGATTTTTTTTCCCCCTGCAGCATTCTGTTTCCCTCAGAATGTTAATGAATTCTGGCCCTTTTCAAATCAAGAGACTGATCCAGGAGCATTTTTCAGCCCCGGTAAAAACATAACGTAAAATAATGATTTAAGTTTGAAGGCAAAATATAAAGTTTGTCATATAAGGAGATAGCATAAGTGTCGGCGGGAATCAAGGAAACATCAGGAAAGTAGAGGACCAACTATATATCATTTATAAGCAATGCTACTTGTTGTTTCCAGTGATAATCTGGCCTTCCCTTCTGGTATCTCTAGTAAGCAAAAATGTAGAAGAAAAATGTAAGCAAAGATGTAGAAGAAAAATGTAAGCAAAGATGTAGAAGAAAAATGAATTCTTTGGCTTATAGATCCATGGCATTGACCTTATGTCTTTTCTCAATTCAACATTTTATGAGCTTTGCAGACATCCTATGCCTCATTCCACCCTTAAATGAAATACAATGAAAGGAGAAAGAAATTGGGAACAAACACTTTTAAAAGCATATTGGGAATACTGTGTTATATATATCAGAGGTCCGTTGAAATCTAAAGTTAAAATTTGTATTGCTCTTGTTTTTTCCTTTCTTCTAATATCATTATGTCCCTTCTAAAATGATGCATTTTCATTAATGCATCCCAACAACAAGCAACCTCTCTGAGACTTAGAGTGATGACGGATTTTGAAAGTAGAGGCAGACCTCAGAAAGTATTTACATCAGCATATAATGACAGGCTACAAATCTTGCCCATGTAGGGGACTTTCACCCCTGCACATTTTTTTTGCCTTTTATTTATGGGCAAGGTTATTTAGTTGTAATTAACCTAGAAGCCAAAAAAATGACTTTCTGTTGTGAAGTGGAATGTTCCCATTAAATTAAACGAAGCAGCGTATATCTGAAAATACACTGATACTTGTTTATACACAAAAGATCTGAGCTAGATCCATAATCATACGAAATAAACAGAGGGGGGGGGGAAAAGCTACTGTTACCTAGTAGTGAAATTGCTTTTAGCTCACAGGGAATTGGAATCATTTAATTTCTCACATAATTCCATGTATGACATGATACAATAAGATATCTTTTTAATTATTCTAATTATTAAATATTGGATCCTTAGGTCTTTATGTAAATTCAGTCCTATTATATAATCTGAGACTGAATATTTTTTTTATCTCAGTGAAAACAATATATGAGGAAAGACAGTTGCTTTAAAAAGTACACTGCATAAGATTGCTGTGGTGAAACTGAATTTATACTAAGATGCCAACCAGATATGTTTGACCCACAGTTATACTTGCTATTGCAAAATTCTGTATGTGTGTTTGTGTTTCTTAGCAGCAGCTCTAAGTAAAAGTACTAACAACGGTGTAGCCTCATTAGGAGTACACTGCAAAAAATAAAAAATAAATGTGGTTGAATATTCCAAAGCTTGTACAGCATTTCTTAAAAAATTATTTTATAACCTCCAAAATAATGGAAGGATTGTATAGCCTTCGAATGATAAACAAACAAATATAGGTTTCATTCTAAAAGTTTTTATAGGGTTTTTTTTTTTAACTGTTACACGTACAAACCCTGGCTATACACGCTGATAGCGTAGATTATTTCAGGCTGAAATTATGCTTATTTGCATGGGTAGTCATTCTTTAAAAGCTAGCTACAGATGCAGTCCTAGGGAGCACGTAGATGTTTTTACAGGTGAACCGAAACAGATGGGAACAGATCCAAAAGTCTGAATGCTGCCTTTGGCAAGATACCCTATTATTGTGGAAACTGTGCACTGTTAAGCTAATGTGGAGTTTAATATTAGATAAACATAGTATGGGAAAAATTAATATTACATTGGTATAGTTTTCAACTTGAAGGTACCGGAAGACGTCTGTAATGCTTCATATGCCATGTGAGTTTAGCATCATGGTTAATAAGTCATGAATGATGTCAAGAGCCTATTATAAAATGCAAGGAAATGTGTTATCAGTATTCTTTTTTAAATTCTGTATTCCTGGGAAACAATGATAGTTCCTATAAAAGAAAAGATATCTGCCTTTCTCACGCTATTGCTTGATGTTGCTTTCTTTCATCTCTCTGTTTCTTTCCTTCAGAATCTCTCTCTCTCTCTCTCTCTCTCTCTCTCTCTCTCTCTCTCTCTCTCTCTCTCTCTGTCTGTGTGTGTGTGTGTGTGTTTTGCAGGAAATAAGGTTTTATACGAGTACAATGTTGCATGAAATAATTATTTCAATAAGTCACCTGAGATATTATCTTGGGAAGCTGATGTAAGGGACAATGACACAGTGCTGAGAACTGCCTTGTTTCTGAACTTGATGCCACATATCATAGTTTATGAAATATCTCAAGGATGATAAATTCTGTCCCCCCCACTCCCACCCCATATTATCCCTTTCTGGAATGTTTAAAAATGACATAATGGGAATAAAATGTTTTCGAAACTCCTATTTTTACTGCAAAATGCAGTATGACATGTATTTTATAACCAAAATGTAAATTCTTCCTTAAATAGTTTTCCTATAATGATTTCTAAGGTTTGTATCATCCTATTTAACATGCGTGACTATAGGTATGAACACTGCACCTGCTCATACTTACAGATATACTGTAACATCCTTATAAAATAAAACAAAATTTCTGGTTTTAATCTCAAGTCTGTTTTGCAATTAAATTTGATTTTTTAAAGCCCAAATTATATATGATAGCCTTACCTAAGAAACAAAATCTACTTGCATTTTCTTTTGTGACATTATTTCAAACCCAAAATTTAATCAATTGGTTGTCAGTGTCTGTGTTCTTCTAATCTACTGTTTAGGGGTTTTTTTTCTAAAGATAAACAGTATTATTTTAGGCATTTGTGCAAAGAACCATATATTACTGGTGCTTAAGCAGTTTTTCCTTTCCCTTTTTTTAAAAAAAAAAAAATCTTAATCCATCTTAAACCAGTGGAGCAGAAATATTTAAAGTGTTTCATTTCAAGCAGAGTGCATAATAAATTGCAATAATTGTAATGTGCCATAAATCCCAGAGCCTATGCATTTTGCATTTGATTCAGGATTGAGGTCAGGAAATTTGGAGAAATTTAAAGAAAATGATTCATCAGTCCTTTTGTTCTGTTGGCCAGGGTCCCAGGATTCTTGAGCTGTGCCCAGCTGACAAGCTTTTGAAGATGGCACAATAACTGTTCAGTGATGCCTGACCATGACAGCACAGCCCTCTTAAGTAGGCAGACCAAGAGAAGAAGAGTTGACATTGGAGTGAAACGGACGGTAGGGACAGCATCTGCCTTTTTTGCAAAGGCGAGAGCATCATTTTTTAGTGCCATGAATCCCCAAGGTTCCGAGCAGGATGTGGAGTATTCAGTGGTGCAGCATGCAGATGGGGAGAAGTCAAATGTGCTTCGCAAGCTGCTGAAGAGGGCAAACTCCTATGAAGATGCCATGATGCCTTTTCCAGGAGCAACTATAATTTCCCAGCTGTTGAAAAATAACATGAACAAAAATGGTGGCAACGAGCCCAGCTTTCAAGCGAGTGGTCTCTCCAGCACAGGCTCAGAAGTACATCAGGAGGATGTGTGCAGCAACTCTTCAAGAGACAGCCCCCAAGAGTGTCTTTCTCCATTTGGCAGACCCACGATGAGCCAGTTTGATATGGATCGGTTATGCGATGAGCACCTGAGAGCTAAGCGTGCCCGGGTTGAGAATATCATTCGAGGGATGAGCCATTCCCCAAGCGTGGCATTAAGGGGCAATGAAAATGAAAGAGAGATGGCTCCGCAGTCTGTGAGTCCCCGAGAAAGTTACAGAGAAAATAAGCGCAAGCAAAAGCTGCCTCAACAGCAGCAACAGAGTTTCCAGCAGCTGGTTTCAGCTAGGAAAGAACAGAAGCGAGAGGAGCGCAGACAGCTGAAACAGCAGCTGGAGGACATGCAAAAACAGCTGCGCCAGCTTCAGGAAAAGTTCTACCAAATCTATGACAGCACAGATTCTGAAAATGACGAAGATGCTGGTAACCTCTCTGAAGACAGCCTGCATTCAGAAACACTGGATGGCAGGGCGAGAGATTCAGTGGGGAGGTCGGATAATGAAATGTGTGAATTGGACCCGGGGCAATTCATTGATCGTGCAAGAGCTCTGATTAGAGAACAGGAGATAGCGGAGAACAAACCCAGAAAAGATGGCCCCAAAGAAAAAGATCATGGGCCCAACTCTTTTCATCCAGAAGGCAAGCACTTGGCTGAGACGCTAAAGCAGGAATTGAACACTGCCATGTCTCAGGTTGTGGACACTGTGGTCAAGATTTTTTCTTCAAAGCCTGTACGTCAACTTCCTCAGGTCTTCCCACCTCTTCAGATCCCCCAAGCAAGATTTGCCGTCAATGGGGAGAACCACAACTTCCACACAGCAAACCAGCGCCTCCAGTGCTTTGGGGACATCATCATTCCAAACCCACTAGACACCTTTGGGAATGTGCCACTGTCTAATTCCACAGACCAAACAGAAGCACTGCCCCTAGTTGTCCGCAAAAATTCATCAGACCAGCCTGCTTCTGCCCCACCTCCTGGCAGCCATCATGCTGCTCTCCATCAATCTCCACTGTCTGCCACCACAGGATTCACTTCATCTTCGTTTCGCCATCCCTTTCCTCTGCCCCTTATGGCGTACCCATTTCAGAACCCCTTAGCGGCTCCTTCTGCCTCCTTCCCTGGGAAAGACAGAGCCTCCCCAGAATCCTTAGATTTAACAAGAGAGACCACAAGTCTGAGGACCAAGATGTCATCACATCATATGAACCATCACCCTTGTTCACCAGCACATCCTCCTAGCACTGCAGAAAGCCTCTCAATATCTCTCATCAAGTCTGAGTGTGGTGACCTTCAAGATATTTCCGAAATCTCACCTTATTCTGGGAGTGCCATATCCTTTACAATACATAACCCATATTCTGCATGTTGATACGCTTTTATTTGGTAATGGGTACTAATAACTACTAATGTTGGGAGTGCAATAGGCGGGCATAACATCCATTATTCTTAACCTTTTTTTATTAGAATTCCCATTTTATAGTCAATGAAGATGTTTATTACTGAATCTCATCCATTTGTCTTTTGATACAGTTTTAAATGGGTCCTTCTGAAGATAATCTTTCCTAAAATGCTTCACTTTAATCTTGGTAAAGAGGTTGACAAAGTTCCAATATAAGGCAGAATAACTTTGACTTTTAAGATGCAGGAAAAATACATCATTACCACATATTAATCAAAACCACAGCCATAAAACAGGAGAAATTTATAGAAAGGAAATATCCATCCCCATAAAATTTTGCTCTATTAATATGTATGTTTTATCGCATTTGCTAAGAAAGCAAATTTGAGATCTGCCTGAGAGCCATTTTGACCCTGAGTTTTGAGATGCAATATCCCTGATTCCTTCTGTTCTAATTACATCCTGATCTATTGAATCTATTGGCTACCAAAGATCAATTAATCTGTGCAGAACATCTTGCAAACTCAACCTGCCTGAAGGCAAAATATCAATCCAAATAAACTGAATCTCTTGGTACACTTGGTAAGTGCTTCAGCTGCTTGTATAAATTGTCCCACAGTGTAAAACTTGTATTTGCAAGCATTGCCATATACGTTTAAATAACCTCTGTGCTAATTTAATGGTCTCCAAAAACCTATAGACAATTTTATATAACGAATATTAAGGGGTCAAAGCTTAATATTCAGTGCTTTCCACTAATGCAGCTTTGTAAACTCTTGTTTTTTCCCCTCACTACCATTAATAAAATAGTGGCAAAATTAATTATAGAACTCTCAAATAATTTCCAAATTTTGGTGGTCATCTCCAAATATGATCTTTTCCAGATTTTCCCCTACAGTATTTCTATTGTTCCTACTGAAATCTTACTTCAGAGTAGACATCCACCTAATTTCATTATTAAATAAATATTTTTTTTAAAAAAGGAAACCGTTCAGGTTGAAAAAAATATTTCAATTTATTGATTGCTATGCCCCACACAAATGCTTCAAAACTTGAAAAATCATTTGGCGGTTTGAATGGTGATGGTGAACAGGAGGCAAAGTTATTTCAGGTGATATTCAAAATCCAATATATAATCTTCATAATATTTTTTTTAAAGAAACAACCCCACTGCTTCTGAATATAAGGCCAATATTTCTTCTCTCCAAATAAATGAGTGAAGCATTTGAAAAATCTTGTATACATTTTCAGGTGGATATAAAAAAGTGACACCAAACAAAATAAAGATGCAAGTATTGATGCATTTAAGCTATATCAAATCCTATCGCCTGGCTCCCCAAAGTCCTGTTCTCAGCTCCTGTGCAGCTGCTGGGTATGCATGGTTAACCTTTGCTCAGCCATACACAGAAAATCTTTTGTCCTAATATACAAAAAGCAAATCATTTGGCAAAGCTTGAGAGCACAATTAGATATAGAACTTCAGCTGGATTAATCTTATAGGGAACATCTTTTTCTTTTCCCCATCCTTAAAATTTTCCTCAATTGTGAAAGCTTTAAATAATATTTTATAAAAGGAACCCTGTGCATACTATCGCTTTCATCACAAGGATGCTAAAAGAAGACACATATGTGACACTGGATCATTGGCATTCCAATTTATTCATGTTCAATTGGAAGGAATTCTCTGCCATTCAAAGGGACATGCTTCTAAGAAATATGTTCAGGATTGGGACCCTCCCCCTTGTTTTTTAAGCTTGCTCCTAGCTGTGCATCCAACTCACCTCCCAATATAATCAAATATGTTAGTTAAATCTGATTGTTCTACAGAAAGTCATAATATAGACTCAAGAAGTCTTGAAATAAAGGCAAACTTCATCAACCTGAGATTACAATTGAAAGACAATTAAATACAGTGTCTGGTTTCAATAAACTGGAAAAAAGCCATTATTAAATGACGATGTAGCTTCATTATAAAGGAGTATTAACAGTACTGGTGTACTATTTAAGAACATAGAAACATCTGATGAATCGAGAGTTTAGGCACTTTTCTGCATAATAAAAATATTTAACAAATTATAGATTGATTTACAGAATGATAAATATATTGTGTTTCAGAAAGTTGCAGCACTAGACTGATTTGGGCTTCAGAAAGAACTAACCTTGGCTCTAGTTAACAGGGAATACCAAAAGTACATTATAGATAAAATAAAATAAAACAAAACAAAACAAAACAAAAATTACCTTAGGCAATTCATAGTGTTCTTCTTTATATATTATTTTAAGGTGTTCTTATAATTTCTACTGGAAAATTTGGTCTACAGCACCTTTAATCATTAACACATTGATCAAGATTTAACTAGGAATGGCAAGACATATTATCCTTTAATGCCACTTCTAAAGGCTGTTCTTTGGAGATTCAAAAATTTGATAAGTGCCTTGTGCTGACAGTGCCACTGCAAAAGTTAGACTAGCAACTAATGGTAGTGAAGAAAATTAAACAAGAAAACTGAACCACTTTCTTATGTAGAAGAGTTGGATTCTGAAATGTAATCCTCAAACATATTAACAGAGCAAAAGTAACTACACATTCAACCCAAGACCTGTAATTTACAGTGCTTACAACAGTAATGGACAGTAATGGACTTAATCACTTGTCAGATCTGCTTTATGTTTTTGCTAATATTTGAGATCTAAAGAAAGGTATCAAAATGTATATTAATAATAAAAGAACAGAATGTTCTCTGGCCATGTTTGCAACCTAAAAAAATGTTTTCATAACCAGTATTATACTAAAAACAAAGACATCATAAAAGTCTTTTCTTGGTTATCCTGCTTTCTTCATTTGACTTTAGGTAGGAAGACATTTCATTAGCTGTTGTTAAAAGAATTTGGATACAGAGGCTTATGCATATCTACTATTAATCAGAAGCCTCACTATAGATCACGATCTACAATTCTGTGAGGAAGCATTCTCCTCCATTGGAGTTTCTGAAATATATATCTTTGCAACTGAATGTTTTTTGATATTTATATAGGTGTTCCTGGTGCATAAATGGTGTTCGAATGAACAAATAAAAAAGGGTCATTTACTAAACAAAGTCATCCAATATATGATTGTGTCAGGATGGGGGGAAAAACCCTATTCCCTATTTCATTTAAGCCAATTAAAGGGATCATTAGGATTAGTTATAGAATTAATTCATTAAACAACCAGGGCTGATTTGGGCCAGTCCCATCTTGCATAAATTTGAGAAACCTTAGCTCTTTGTCACAGTGAAGTTCTCAAGAAATAGATTTTAAAATCTATAGTGCTCTGCTCAAAATGAATTCCCGAGGACCTTTTTAAAAAGTCATTAACATTTAACTGTAAAAAATTATGAAGCCATATCTCAGTTTTGGGTCCCCACCAATCCACAGACAGATGTATAATTTGAAAATTGAGATTTTTGAAATTGTGGCTTTCCTGTCAAAAATCTCATAAAGACTACAGCATAAAATTATCCAGAGCAACTTCTAAGAAGCTGCAGTCGTCCTTTATCTTGGCCCAAGTCAAATGTCCATGATTCCAGCCATAGAAGACACTGGATAAGGAAATGGGATTCATAACAATATAGAAGCCACCACTCACTAAAAAGAACACTGATGTTCATTTGGACATTGCCAAAACTTCTGGATAACTGTCCATATTTCTGGATGGACAGTTGTGTTAAAAATCAAATTTTTGAAGCCATGTAGCTATCATTAAGACTGGGAGAAATCAAAGTCTAAATTCTACCATAATCCCATACCAGATGTCAAGCATGGAAGGGATAGTGTATAGTTTGAGGATGGTTGTTGCCTCAGGATCTGAAAATTTTGCCACCATTGAAAAGTGCGAATTGTGCTTTCTACCAGAATTTTAATAAGAAAATATCAATCTATCTCTTTTGGCTAAAACTGAAGCACTAGTGGTTGGATAACGAGACAGTGCTCGCAACATACTACTATTTTACTTTTGTAACTCCTCTACTATAGAATCAATAAAGAAGAACAAATTCAATATTTGGAATGTCCAAGACAGACTTCAGACCTAAACATGTTTGGGTAGGACCCAAAATGAGAAATAAATACTAGAATATCTTCTAATATGACTAAGTTAATATAATTTGCCACGAGGGAATGAATCAGAATTCTTACACTGTAATGCAAACAATTGATCACCAATTACTGGAAGCATTGGGTTGCAGCTATTGCATTTAAAGGCAGTGCTGTCCACTACTTAATTTGACTCTACTTTTTTACAGGATCACTGCATGGTGGATGACTTTGTTTATGAAATAAATGAAACACGCACCAACCTTTTTGGTGTTATTTGTTTTCCCAGATTTTCCTTATTAGATAAAAAGGATGAATATGAATCTATATTAATACCCAGTGGCAGATATGCAAAAGCCCAGAAAATCCAAAATGGAGAAAGGATTCTTTTTCCACAGATATGTGTATGTATGAGTCATTCACACAAATATGGGCCTAATTATAAAAGTCATTCCAAATACATAAAGGCTTATAGTAGTAATTATTAAGTAATTATTAATGACCTTCTCAGTTCCAATTCTGTCAGTTGACAGGAAAATCTTGGAAATCTGATTGTAAATTTACTTTTATATACATTAAATGGCTTTCCAGTAAAATGCAGCCAGTATACAAAATGTTAGTTTACCTGTTTGCATTCTTAAATGTATTGTAGGTCTGCATTGATTAGTAATGAGTTTTCTTAATTTCACCAGGTTTGATTGCATTCTGTAATGCGGTATTGATATAAATAGATCCTAAATTCTCTCCACGGTATATCTGGATTTATTACTTTGCATAGCTTATCTTTTGTTATAATAATACTTTAAAAAAGAAAATGTTTGCTTAGTGCTTTCATGTGTCCAAAGCACTTCACATGGACTATATAAGTAGAAATAATCCTTATATCAACTTAGTAAAATATATCAGTATTATAACTCTCTGCATTGTATTTTTTGGGGGGGAGGGAGAGGAGATTAAGACCAAGAGAGAATGGCATGCCTTAAGGCTACTTAATATTGTAAGCTCATGGTAAAGGTG
>JAOYMU010000252.1:77422051-77441740 GCA_025802295.1 Psammodynastes pulverulentus | reverse complement strand
AGAACAGATTTAAAATTCTCCTTTAAGTGTTGTGTTACAGGCATGTTTCTAATATTCTGCTTACATTAATGCCCACTATGGAGATCCCTTTTTCTTCCATCAGAAAAGGAATGCAACATTGAAATTCTCCATGCAGTAGCTGCTTAAAAACAAAAGTGATGATTGTCTCTTATTTACAACTTAATTTGTTGTTGATGCAGAGTACACTGAACATAAGGAGGATGAATAAACTGACAGATTCAGGCCACATTATTCAAATGAGAATATGAAAGCTGTCGACGTACAGCTGCATCCTCCCCTCATTCTAAGAATATTAGGACCTCCTGATATATATTTTTTCTAAAGTAATTGTTTCTTCACATCAACTTGAATTTTTTTGTGTTAATCATCTTTTTAAAAAAAAAAAAACCAGTTTGGGTTCCAATTATTATAATGACATACATGGAATAATTTTGAAAATCTTTAAAAATAAACATCATATTAGTTTAAATTTGCTATATTCAAATTCTTCTTATCCTGTCCCTTTCTCTATGAAATGCTCTGCATATTTAACTCTATTCCTACCTCCAGACGCTAGCAAATCTGGATTTGTAAGAATGGCCTGCTTCTATAATAGAACAGGTTTACGGTTTTCTCCTTATGTGCCCTTCTAAAATAAAACAGGTATTTTAAGTAGGGGTTTTCCTTCCTTTTATTAGCTGTCATATTTTATTAATTGGTACTCAATACTATATTTAATGTAACTAAAATTGTGTTTAATTTAACCATTACTGTCCTAGTCTTGTTAATATCATTCTTTGTGCCAGATTAATATATGGTTTTTGTTTGTTTGTTTGCATGGTACATAGAGTTAACCTATTCTGTCCAATGAAAATTTCTGGAGAAACTGATTTAGCCGGCTGTGATAATACTTTGAAAAGCTGTTTGATTAGAAAGTGAACCAGTGAAGGTCTATAGGATGAATGTGTCTAGAGTGGTCAGTAACCACTCCACATTGGCCATTCAGGCCTCTTAAAATGTTTTGTCCTATATACTTAACCCACAACTGATGATTGTCTCTGAACTGTGTGCAACGAACTGAAGAAAAGCAATGCTTCTGTAGAAGTATCATCTGCAATGTAACAATGCAAAGGTTCTCTGTGGAGATTTCAAGCCATCGCTATAGCTTGACCTTAGGATGGCTTGAGAGAACCTCATGAGGACTGTCTTAATGTTCTGTTTTGTAGTGGATGCTAATTCAAGCAGTTGCACAGAAGCATTTCACTAGTATTTAGTGCCTGTTGTTTTTTTCAGCATGTGACAACCGAACTCAGTCTTCTTACAATGTTGCCAAGTTTATATGAAACATTTTGATGTTATGCCACCTTATATTTATATAGCATCATTCATCCAGAAGAAGCCCAAAGTGCTTTACAAACAGCCAATATAGGGATCATTCACCCACCACAGAAAGGCAACCGCTTCCGTGGTGGAAGGCAACAGCCATTCGGGGTCAGCAACATCACACACCAGTAGATGTAAATATTAGATCCATTCCTCTTTTCTTGGGGAGTGGGGTTGGAGGGTGGGTTTCCACGTTGATACATTTGGGATGTTTATTTTATGTAACAGTTCTTGAGTGAAATCAGCTTCTCTTTTGATTTGCTCTGCAGATTTGTTCAGACTGACCTGGGTTTAGCTCCTGGTTCATATAGGCAATCTACAGAGTAGAATCTTGTGTAATTGTGCCCATCATTTCCTTTTTTTTTTCTCTGTCTCAATTTCTCGTTGTTTGTGTGAATGTTTCTGTGTTTAGATAGGAAAGATAGAAAGATAGATGGTATTTAAAAAAAAATAACAAGCTGTCGAGGTAGGAAATTATCTCAAATATGACAGCAATCTTTGCATTCTCAAATTAAAGAAAAAGTGAGAGACCTAGTAGCCTAATAGAATATGTAGTACAATATGTAGTACAATATTCCAAATGGGGTGAAAACACAAAAAAGTGATTTTTGTTCGTTTTGCTAGATCTCAATAGGAATTATTCTAGATTATTTACTTCCATGTATAAATCAATAAATTCAACCATAACTGCCCAAGCTAGCTAGGACATATGGGAACTGGTATCCAGCAAAATCTGAACAGCAACAGGTTCTATCTTTATAATGAAATCTTGAATCATGTTCATTCAAAGCTCTATTAACTGAGATTCAAATGAATGTTTCAAGAGTCGGACATATCATTCAATAGACAGAACTTAGAATGAGCAGGATCTGTGCAATGCTGAAGGATTGATATTGCTTTTGAATAGGCTTTTCCAGGTGTAAAAGGGCAAAAAAGACATGTGATCTAAAAATAGATTGGGGGCCCATGATGAGTTTCTTGTCATGTTATTTTGTTTGGAAGTAAAATGCTATGATGCCATTCATATGCCATGATCTATACAGGTGATACAACTTAATGCAGTATTGTCCCTTCACTACAGACAATTCCTATTGAACCCAAAATGGATACCATTCCCCAATAACTTTAATATCAGGTCATTAGCCAAACTATATGAAACAATGTTAATTTAAAAACTAATGGAAAATTGACAGTGCAAAAGGAGTATAATTTATTATGTATATCTAATGGCAAGGAAATAAATAATAATTTCCACACAAAGTGTTGGGAGATAATTATTTGGGGTAGCATATGATACTTCTCTACAATCTGATAATTCCAAGTGTGATTCTGGAAATCTTAACACATCTGGAAGGCACCATATTGAGAAATTTATATGATGCACTAATTATTATTTCAGCAAACTATCACTATCTGATCTAGGATATGTGATGTGGTTGTGAGCATTGCCTTATGCAAGAATAACTAAGTAAAAGACATAAGATCACATTTTGTTAATCTTCTATAGTAAAAATTTTCTGTAGCAAGATTTTGCAGCTGAGTTTTAGAACTACTGAATTTCTTGCTAGTACAGCAATATAAGTAGTCAATAAATCATTACAATTGCCTGATACATGGGTAGTTTGTTGTGAGAGCAGAAGCTCAATATAAATTTAACTATTAATTTAAGTATCACATGTAAAGGAAAAAAGGACAAAATTTAGGTTAAACTGGAGAAGTCCATTTAACCTTATAAGGTCTGGTCTTACTATTAGCCAGAATTAGGTAACCCTTTTGAGGAGATGATCTGGAGTTATTTTAAAACAACAGAAAATTGTTAGGCATTTAATTTATTATTATATTTTTTATTCAGAAAGGGGAATAAATGTCTAAGGTGAAAAATTAGCTTTAGGTTGTATACATCTTGTGTTGATGATAGAGTGTCATTTGCTTCTCTGCCTCAGGCATCAGTATATCTTGGGCTATGGAAACCAAGTTTTTATGGTAGAGAAAAATATTTGCCTTCAATGTGGTGCAATTAGTCCTGGAATTATTGGGATCACTTTAAAAGTTAATTGGAAGGGATTTCAAAATTGCTAATAATATATTGCAACAGCACACGAAAATGTTTTATCATCAATTGTGGCTATAAAAATTAGAAGTGGGGGTGTTGGATAGAAGGGTTGGTTGTTGTTTTGCAATTCATGGATAGAGTTCCAGGAAGTCATAGACTGGCCTTCCATATGTAGGAACTCACCATTAAACATTGCTTTCAAAACCCATTAAAAATTCCTTCCAAAAAATCAGAGAATCTTTCAGGTCATTTCTCATACAACATGAACATGAGCTTGAGTTGGAACCAAATGCTTGGAAAATATACAAGGGCTCTTTGGATCACAGCCCACACACTGCAATTTATCCTAATATGTTGCACAATAAATATACAAAGTCCAGTTCAATGCCATGTCTGGCCTATACAGGTCCTATGTTTAAAGCAATTTAGTTTAAATCAAAGCTAATTTAAAACAAACTTTATGAAATAATGGAATATTTTCCATAAAAATAAGCCCAGTCCATTTATTTGAAAATAAATTCAAATTGTTTCAGGGGATCAATTACACTTAGAATTCTGAGAAATGTTCTTTCAGTCATAATGCACAGTTCCACTGTGATTCCCACCCCTCTTATTTTAGTTAAGGGGCTAAACTAAATAGGACTGAATAAGATGCAATCACCATTTTTAACTTGAGGTGAACATGTTCTTCTTAATTGGTATTGTAAAAAGA
This sequence comes from Psammodynastes pulverulentus, assembly GCA_025802295.1. Classification (NCBI taxonomy): domain Eukaryota; kingdom Metazoa; phylum Chordata; class Lepidosauria; order Squamata; family Psammodynastidae; genus Psammodynastes; species Psammodynastes pulverulentus. Next base: position 77,437,592 of record JAOYMU010000252.1, on the reverse strand, counting down.
AATACCAGCTGTATCCAGTTCTTTCGCTCCACTTGGTGCCGATTTTAATGTGTAAACTAATAATTCTTAGACTGCTAAATACAACAGATTCAGTGTCATTTTAGCTTTGAAGAACTGGAGCTTCCAGGCTTTTCAACTCAGCGTGTTAAATGATGTATCTCATTCCTTCCACCCCTTGAGTCAACTGCTGCCTAGCCAGCTTAAGGTGTCAGATTGATTTGTTTTATACATCTTTTGACCATGCTCATTGAATATTTAGGAAGTTTCTTCAGCCCATATTGAGGCTGAGGTATCCCGTGGGAAGCATTAATCAAAGTCACAGAGACTCTTACACTGTGGAAGCACAGACTCTTTATTGTAGCGATTAGTTTTTGCAGTAACACATTAACGCACTACAGAGCTTTTCTTTTATAGAACAATTGATCCCTTTCTTGTACTCCGCTGCAGAAAGGGGGGGGGTGTCATGAAATAATTAACTCTTTAAAGTTTGGCAATTTAAAGAAGCCTAATGTATCTTTACTAAAATATTGAGGCAAGGGCAGAGGTGTATGTGTATGCATGTTTGTCTACGTGTGTATGTGTCTATCTATCTTCCACATGCCTTTGTGTTAACTTATCCTTCAAATGTTTTTTTTATATTACTGTCTTTGTTTCTTTAGTGGTTATGTACGTAATTGCTCCATGTATTTCTATTGTCGTTAGTTCTTCCCGCTCCCCATGTTCATGTCTCAACAATAAATATTAAATCTCCCTTTGTATCCTGTTGCTCAATAACGATATATGTGCACCTACTTTTTTTTTGTTGTGTTTGCTATCCACATTCACAACCATTCTAGGGTGGGGGGCGGGAAGTCCTCTTTCTATTTTTCCTCTCTCCAGAACTCTTGTCCATATGAGACAATGTCTTGTAACAATGCAAGAGTCTAATCTCCATGTCAAAGCAATTTTCATTCCCCAGTGCACACCCTGCTATCATTTTGTAATGTTTTGTTTCTTATTCTAAAAGAATTAAAAAGGAACAGTAAGCTGTCACAGGGGCCTGTAGTCCTTATCTCAGTGTCTGGAAATTTGGACAGTGTATTTTACTACTGAGATAAAATGGAAAGAACTCCAAGTTCAGCAAATCGTAATGGGTTTAAGTTCTATTGAAATCGGTAACCAGAAGATCAGATAACAGGGGTCCTTCAGTTGTCTTTTTAATCAGGTTCCCCGCAAGGGCTGAATAGAGACAGAGCAGACACACAGTGAAAATATAATTCTTGGATAGGTTAAGTACATGTTTGAACTCTTGCAAGCAGAAGCGATTTGATGATGACTTAATCATTTTCTGGTCAATTATCTGTAAGGACCCTTGCAACTGCATGGCAATTATGATGCAAGTTGGCCTTTTGGGAGAAACACCAGTCTCCCTGCTTCTGTTTCCTTGTTGCTTAGATTCTCTGCCATAAATTTTCATTCGTTTATTATCTTTGCTAGCATGGAAACAACTTTCTGTGTAGTAATTACAGCCCCAATGCACACTTTAGCTGTCATCTTGTTGGAGGCCTGGATGTCCTCATGGCCAGCATTTGATAAGTGTTCTTTGTTGATTTTTGATTAATGCACATCTCTTTCTGGGGGCCAGGGGAAGTGAATGCCTGTGATGACAAAAGGCAGGGGATAGTATATCAGCTTGCCTGATATATAGCTATGGATTTATTGGCTTTAACTTGGCAAGTTGAGTTGCATCTGTCCTTTACACATAGAAGAGGCTGTCAATAAGAGGGTATCAGCTGCAGCATAGCCTAAATGACATCTTCAGTTCAAAGGTCATAGGAAATAGTAAGAAAACTCATCCTGAAAGATACCAACATTTTTCATGTTAGCTTTATTTCCTATGAGTTAAAGTGATGCATTACTGAGCTAACAAAATTTAAATTTTATATGCAGAAGGACAAAATTTGATAACATGTTCCCTCATTACTCTAATCAGAAAAAATATGTTCTCTGTTCTGCCTTACACATACCTCATTTAACTTTCAAAATCAGAGTCTATAATCTTGTACAATGTTCAACTCTTATTAATTGGGGAACCATTAAAAATATGACATAATAGGCAGCTTATGTTTGCCCTATACATCATTCCATAAATGTCCTCAATAGGATCTTGTATTAATTTACTATTGATAGTGATGCTTTGGCTATTGCACAAAGCTTGAAAATCCAAGGCACCTGCTAGGTTAAGTGCCAGAATCTTGATAGTGGTGCCTAGAAATCTTGAAATATTTTCCATGCCTGATGCTGTCTAGTAGAACAGTAGTGCATTGGATAGCAACTTCAGGAATGAGACTCAAAGAGTATTTTGCTATTTAAAAGTTTGGTGCAATATTTTTATATCATCTGACTCAACCTCTTGTATCTCCTTATCCCTCAGGTTTAAAAGCTTTTGAAGATGAGCTTTGTGAGGGTAGGGAAGAGAAAGGGATGTAAGAATGCTGTGGGGAGGAAAAGGAGGAAATGTCAGTGATCTAATCCTTTGTACTCTTTACACTTTAACAGTTCAACAGATGTATTACTTCTCAGCTCATCAAGTGGTTTAGCAATTTCCGTGAGTTCTACTACATTCAGATGGAGAAGTATGCACGTCAAGCCATCAATGATGGTGTAACAAGCACTGAAGAGCTGTCTATAACCAGAGACTGTGAGCTGTACAGAGCCCTCAACATGCACTACAATAAAGCAAATGACTTTGAGGTATGCACTGATCTTTCTATTCCCCTAGGTTTATGGATAATTGGGGGGGGCAACTACAGGATTTCACGATATTTTCATTTGTCTTTTCATTGGATATAGCTCATTTTGGGTAATGATGAAATGGATCTATAAAGACAAATCTAATTAGCCTACCTTGTCAGAATATGGGAAAGTTCTCTTCTGTAATAGGCACAGTTTTGGTGATTTCACTTCCTTCTTCCTTTCCAACATTTTCTATTTGAATGCCAGATAAGTGTGCTTACATTATTATCGAAAAGGTCAGTCTTCATGAGCTTTTCTTGGAAGTGAATATTTTGAGTGGGGAAAATGCATCCCGTTTGCAAACTAAATAAAGAAACATAAGGCAGAAAAGGTTGGTTGTCCTTCAGTTCCATCAAAATCACTGGAGAATTCCATTGAAATTTCTGGAATACATTCTGCTGCTTGATGACTTTTGATGTAAAAGTTCCTTATAAGCTAATCATCAGCTAGCATGAGTTAGCCACTGAGGCAACAGCTCAGCAGGTTTTGTTGCTAATGTGCTGACCCATAGTAGCAAATTCCTCAATGCTGATGATGCCATTTTGCTACATCCAGATAGATTCATGCAGAGATAAGGCAAGAGGAGAGTTTTGGGAGTTGTAAGGGTATGGCCATGAGGTCTTCTGGCAGTATATTAACATGAACTAATCAAACATGTTAAATATTGTAAACATGTACAATATTGTAAACATGTACAATGTTATACTGGAATTTAAGCTTCACAATAGGGTGGTCAAAAGGTGATATTGATTCTGTTCTGTTCCTAATGGAAGTAGGGTATGTGTTAGGCTTTAAACTTTCTCTGAAACTTTTCTCTTTCAAATTGGTGACCATCATCAACATACCTGAAATTTTATATGCATGTTGTTATGTTTATATGTAATTATTTTTGCTACTGAGATTGCAATTGTTAAGATTGAAATTAATATCTTTGTAAGCCCAATTCAAAACTTTGTTTTAAGAGCAGCCAATACAATTCATATTTTCTACCCATGTGGTTTCCTTGATAACAAAAAATATAGGAAAGGTTTAGCAACGCCTTCTTTCACGAAGTATTAATTGATGTCTATGCCATTGTCCCTAAAGTGATCATGTGATTCCAGGGTCTTTCTATATTTCTGCTGTTCAATATAGGTGCCTGGATCAACAACAACTTGATGACACTTGATCAGTGATTATAATTATCAAAGAAAAAGGATAAAGCTATTAATTAAAAGGAAAGGGATAGAGGAAGTTATAGTGCAAGTTTCATTTGCAATTTTACTCATTTAAAATGCCCTTAGTGCATGTAGCATTTAAGGTAGCACAGTGCATGTAGTGAATCACATACAATTGGATTTGAATGATATTTATACATAAATTTCTCCTACTTTATGATCTTACAATTATCAACTGTGCTTCTCTTGAGAATCAAATTTGAAAAGTGAAATCAACATGTGTTTTTTGTTTTTTAAAAGAGCATACTTGTAATTTTTAATAATAATGGAAACTTTAATGGAAACTCCACTTAAGGGAGTTCTGAAAACGCTAATGGAGGCAGCATAGCTGTTCCAGTCACATTTTTTGCCTCAGTGATCTAAACCATAAAACCTGTCACTGAAGATATGACTGGCCATTTAGTCTCATGGTTTTTCAGAGAGTTTTTTTACCCAAGACTCCCTGATTCTAATTTTTTTATTGCTTGCTTTGTGGTAGATAGGATCCAAAGTAGAACTTGGTGGCCAATTACTATGATCTCATATGACCACAAGCCATTACAAGAAAAGTCCAAAATTAAAAGTAAGACCACTCCCTTTCTTTCCCTTCCCTTCCCTCCCATCCCATCCTCTCCCATCACACCCTATCAAACAGGAAAAGAACAGCTCATAGTGTAGCAATGATACCTTTTAAAGATCAAATACATTTCGTTAGGAAATTGAATATAGCCATCTATACTGTGTCCACAGAATACCAAACACTTTTTAAAAAGAAACATCTGTGATTTCTTTCTCAATATCCAAATGAATAATAACTAATTTTCATTTGTTGAAACAGAGCTTTACTTGGCTAGGGAGCTTAATCACACTTGCATTGTAAAAGAATAGCTAGCAGGTACACTCAGCTTCCACCTGTTCATAGAACACTGTATTCCATAGAATATAGTTGAAAAAATAGTGTTCTTCATGTGTTCCCAAGTCTCCTGTTTTCCCCCTACCCTACTTATCTTTTTAATCTTGATCTGTCAATATTCCACTTGCAACTGGGTTTTCTACAAGGAGAAGCAGCCATAGAGTTTTTCAGTGCAAATCCAGATTATCTAATACTATAGGTTTTGTATAGGGCAGGCATTGTTGCTGCCGGACACTGCAGTAATCAAAAGCTTTAATAAAGATGACTTTTTCCTGAAGGAATTTGTGATCAATGCTAGCATATCTAGGCTGAAAAAAATCTGGATGATCAACTACTTCCTTGTTGTTATTTATTGGTTGTTCAGTATTTTGCAGTTAAGATACAATAGTTCTGACGAGAATGGAGCTACAATATTCATGAGTCAGAAAATATAGAACTGGAAGAAGAACGTTGATGTTAACTTTCCTTCCTGTAACCACTTATATCAAAGTAACTAGCTAGAAGGGGGACACTTTCTATGGATACAAAATGCGTTGTGTATAATTTATGCCATGTGCATACAGATGACTTTGTGGGGAATGACCCACTACCCATTATGTGCAACCTTCAGCGATGAAACAATTGTAGAAAATAAAAGCTGTATTCATTACTTGGCAGGATTTATTCTAAAAATAACTCTTCCGTGTGAAAATGATACAAGATTATATTTAACTAAATACTGAAATGTCAATTTTTTTGTCTTTGACCTACTCATAATATTTCCTTTGCTTTAGTTTCAGGCAAAGAAATTTTAATTTCATTTTTTTTGTTTTTAATAAAGCAAATCCTAGATGCAATGTAGAATTCACTATATTAAATACTATTTATTCTTTTTTTGTATATGCTGCCTGCCTTAAACTATCATAAGGCAGCATGCATTTTTCTTCCTCCTCCCTCATTTTATTCTTATGACCCTGTGAAGTAGATTAGAAACAAGGACTGACTTAAACTCATCCAGAGAATTTCATGAATGAGAGATTTGAACTCTGTCCCATGAAAATATAATTCCAATAACCCATAATGCAAGTATTTTTTTTTTAGTGGAACCGAGAAGCTTAAATACATGGCAAAGATTTGCCATTACTATTTTCAAATATGCGTTGTTCTTTGACATGGCAATTTTCTTTTTTTAAAAAAAAGAATACTTGCAATTGTCCTAAAGAAACTGTTAATGCATATCACTAAATCTGGAAGTATGCATTCTTGCCACATCAGCAGAAATTGGATCTGAATACTCAGAGCAAAGGGAGCATTTTCTATATTTAGCATCATCATCACCCCTTATTCTTTTATTGCTAATCTTTTAACACAATTGAGACTGATATGGATTCCATTTTAAAAAGCATAAATGCTTTTTAGTTCTTCTTCTATCGCCAAGTTAATATTTATAATGCAATGTTAAAGAAATAAGGATAAAGTAAGTAGGTGTGTATCTCAGAATCACAAAAAGCTCTCATAAAGTCAGGTCTTGGACATCTGTAAGGAGCCACAATATGTGTCGTGGATGACATGGATTACATAATTCACACGAGAGGGGTGATACAGATTTGTGTCAATTGCGTGATGGTACTATGACATACAAAAGTTTGCTTACTGCAGATATCAATAACTTAAGTAAGTTACTGTGTTAACAAGTTAAGTGCTTAATTTCTTTTTTTTTTCTTTTGGCTCTACCAGAGTAGACTTAGCCTTATAGCTGCAAGAAGATAAGGACATAGTAGCTTTAATAAGTGACTACTCATTATAGTTAAGTGAGGCATTTGCAAAACTGCAAAATAATAGAAACTCCATGAAATTTAAGGAAACATTTCCTCCTTTCTGACTCAGAAACTGAGTTTCTGTGTTTGAGAAGAAAAACTATATTTTTTGTCCAGCATAGGGATTTTTTTTATCAAAAACAATAAAGCTTCTAGTGATCTCCAGGCCAATTCATGTATGTTATATCATAGATAGAGTACAAATGTTGAAACATATAGCATTTGTGAACTATACAACAACAGAGATTTATTACTCAATCACAAGTGTGACTCTAGGCAGCTTACATGGTATAAATAATTTTTTAAAATGTTTACCAAGGTATCATAATTTTCACAATTGTGAAGTTAATGAAGCTTCCTTTACAAAGACAATTCTTGTTGATCCAGTAACTTATTGGTGCTTTTCATAATCAGTTGAGAGGTTTTCCCCACTCCTGCCTTCTAATCTATTTAACAATTGGAGAGGCTACAGACAGAATCTAGCTTCATACACAGTGCTCACTCAGTCTATGGCTCCAGAGGTAACTGGCAGCTTCTGAAAGCTTTGCATGCAGCCTCCAGTGCTCCTGCCAAAAAGGAGATGGCTAATAGTACTAATGTATTTTATTTAAATTAAATCAAATTTAACTTTTGTGTGTCCCTACCCATTTCTTTTCCCACCCACTTGTTAAGCACAAAAACAATAATGTCATTACTCTTAACACTTTTTTTTAAATATGCAGAGTTTATTCCAGCAATATAGTAACATAGTAATATATACTGAATGTACACTATACAACATTGTGTTGCAGGATTTGAATTTTTTATTTACTTTTTGCTATTATTAAGGAGAGGTTTGGAATTTCTTTAAAAAATGAAGAGAAAATGTAAAAAATTGTGAATCAGTTTTTAAAATTGAAAAGAGACAAACCAAGGTTGCATATGTAGCTAATACAAATTAAGCACTAAAATTCCATTAGAACTCCCCTACTTTTACAATCTTTGTACATATCTTAAAAGTGATAATTCTACTGGTGCTTAAGAAGATTTGAAATGCAACGAACATACATATATTTAAACATATTTTGAACATCTTTAGACCCAAAATTTTCATTTTCATAAGTATTTATATTTTCTAATAAAGGGTTAGGATCTGAATCCTGTTTTGGAGAGCTTTAAGTATTTTGAACATAGATAACTAACTATCTGCAATAGCTGTTACTGTTTTATCTTTTAAAAAGTAGAAATAGGAAATATTAGAATTAAAATAAGTATGGGAGATTTTAAAATACAAATAGCTAGAAACAATACGACATGATTTATCATGTCAATGCAAGCCAAGTGAGACTCCTGCCTTGTTTAGACTTAAACATGCCATAATGTCAGGTTTAAGGCTATACTAAACATGTACTTCAATTTATCATGAATACTTATATGTATCATATATGCTAAATGCATGTTGTTCAATAGCTACAGTGCTTTTAGGGTAATTTAACAGCAGTCATTTATTTCCTACATATTATGGTTATTATTATTCTTCATAAGAATCCTATTATCTGCACCAGAAAGTCTTAAATCTCATATATTGAAGTCTATGAATATATTTTCCTTAATAAATTAATAATGGATAACATTGAGGAATAGAAAAATTACAGACTGCATTTTTTTCCAGCGGTTGGTTCCCCTTCTTTTCCATTAAAACACTTGCATGTTGATAGATTGTAACTATATCATGGAATTTTAAGCAATATTTTTTTTAGTATGGATCACTCTTCCGTCAGCTAATTATATTGCTATCCCCAAGCTCTTACTAGGATAAGATGTAAAATGTGTGCAAGGATATGAAGTGATGGTATAAAGCATAAATTAGTGTTTAAATAGAATCCTCCTAAACTGAACCAGAAAAACACACACAAGATATATACATACATACATACAATACATACATACATACAATACATACATACATACATACATACATACATTCAGACTTATTTGTCGATTACCAAATCTGATAAAGTTTTGAGTCAAAATGCTGTCTTGTTCTGATGTTTGCTCCCCTTGGAATAAAGGTGTTGATTACTACATCGAAAGAGACCCAGATTTTTTATTTGATGTGATTAGATTTTATAACTCCCTACAATTCCCTCCCCCCCCCCTTGGTCATTGAGTTACATTTAAGCACAGCAAGATCAAGTTTTAAACCTCCTTACTCAACAGCTCTATTACTTATAATGCTCCGTGACCTCTCTCAACATTCTTAAAGAAAAAGATACAGTGTAATGTCACTTTACTTGGCTTATTGTTCTTTGTTGAGGTGAACAAAGCATTTTCTACAGTGGTTATAGCACATAATTATACAGCTTTCAATGGTGGTGTCTTGGCACATATCAAAGTTCAGAAGAGCCTTTAGGAAGAAAAAAAAAGATGTTTGTGGCAGCCTAGTGAAGGTCTCATCTTTCCTTCAGAAAAGAGTTCAAGGCTCTTCTGTCAGGCTTCCCTACTTAGAGCTTTTTCTCCTCCTGCTTCATAAAGTTTAAAGGGGATTCAGTGGAGTTCTGTGATCTGTTTCCTTTGAAAGATTGTTCCTTTGCACAGAGAAGTCCTTTGACTTCAAGAGTTCACAGATTCATGTCTTTAGGTATCATATGTCTGACCTTATCAGTTACTCTATTTAATGTAGGAGAAAAAGTCTCAAACTCCTTTGTGTTTGTCTGTTTTTCTGCCTCTGTGAAGTGATTTGGTGGAGAGAGGGGAAGGGGAGGGGGAAGCAAAGAAAAAGACCATCCTTTTAAAAACGCCACTCTGAGGCTGTTTTCAGCTGTAACCTACCCTGTGGCTTTTTTGGAAGGGGGTTGGGTGGAGAAGGCAGAATAGGCGTGCTCTGCATTTTGGAGAGTTTTGCACTGATCATAGAAGGATACGTGGCCTGGCAGGCCTTAAAGCTCCTTATTCTTTCTCTCCTGGCTCTTGTGCCATGAGTCCTGCTCGTCCACAGGTTCTCTGTGTTGTTTTGGGGACCCAACCAGCAAGGCCGTTGAACAAAGAGGGCAAGCCAGATCTGGAGATCTAGGCTGCTGCAAGTTTCCTCTTGCATAGATTTTACCCCCCCACCGCCGCCGCCAAGGCTTTCATAATTAATGGTTCCTCCAAGCTGAGGAAAGTTCAGAGACGAGGGCTATTGTCTGACCTTCAGTTCTCCTTCCTTCAGCTCTTTTTCTTCACAGCAAAAGGGTTATCAATAGGAGCCGAGAGCAAGGGTGCCTTTTCATAACTGCAGGTGGCAGGTGTTGCATTCGGCGGGAAACCTATCATTGTCTTACTGCAATCTGTGGATTAAATGGCCTCGCAAAGTTCTGACAACCCTTCTCAGAACTGTTTCGCATTTCATAGGTGCTCCAGCAGAGCCATTTTGTGTGCTCTTCAGCGACTTTGATCGTTAGAACTTTTTCTCATGTTTTCCCACTCGGGTGCTTCTGAGGTAAAACATTGTGGTGTCTGTTCCATCCCATCGGTGTTTTCTCAGGAGTAAGCCAATACAGGGGGATTTACTGCTGTGTAAGCACTATTTCGCTCTTATTTTTAGCATCCTTTCAAAATAGATTTGTGGTGGAAGGTGGCAGGGAAGAAATAATGGCTTGTTAATGGAAGCATTGGCCTGAGATAGATAGACAGGTAGACAGACTCTCTGATAGGCTGCACTCATAAATACTAGAGCTTAAATTCAATATTATAGCCAAAATGCCATTGAAGTATCACAGGAAATATTGAGTCTCTGTACTTTAGCTATGCTCTGAATGAATTGGCCTGATTCCACATTCAAAGACAGAGTAGCAGCCCACTGGGAAATATTGTGTTTATATATATACATATAAACTGTTCTTGATAAATAGTTTACTTTCTCTGTCTGAAATAAGGACCTATTGTCCAGTATGTAAAGAATTGCACACTTTGTTATTGTTGTTTTGCTTTTTCAAAATTCAACTTTCCACAAAATTCTTCAGAGATCTCATTTGAAAAGATCACAGTCCGAATCAGTAGGGCCTACAAGTGGTCCAAATCAAGCAAGATGGCAGTTACTACAGTGCAATCAAAGCCCTGCCCTGTGTACTTTCGAGTGACATTGACACACATAGAAAAAGGATCACACTGCAGCAATTGCTATTGTGCCGGTTTTACCTGCCCCCACCCCCATGGACACTCTTGATCCAAATATTGTTTGTAGTGAATCAACAGCAACCCAAGCAACCAAGATGGTTCGTTGCAGCTAAGCTACGACACTGAATTTGCCTCTCTAACTTACATGGAAATAGTCTAATGTGCATGAAAATAGAACTATTTTCTTCAGGATATAGTTCCTTCTAAATGAGTAGTGAAATATGGGAAAATGCTACCCAAATGCAATTACTATAAATCACTAAACTATGTTGGCATAATTTAAGTCAAAAAATGGAGGAAATGGATATCTTACAACAAAGGAATATAGCTGTCTTTCCTGTAGTTATAGCTGATGAAACTAGCAAGGATAAATACTTTGCTATTCAGATTTCCTGCGAAAAGTGCTCCTAATTAAAATTATAATAGCCTAATAATATCAATCAAACAGCAAAGAAGCCAGAGTTTGCTAACCAGATTATTAATACTGTTTTACCTTCTGTGATTAATTTGGAATCCTCTCTGGCTTAATTATTTCAATGAACAACAACATAACAGAATGATATACATATTTAGTTGTATTCCCTGATGGATTTAGCAAGCTAAGATTTGGTCAGAAGAGATGTAAATGCATACTCAAACAATATTAATACCGGTTGGAGTATAGTAGTACTGTTCATATAACAATGAAGGTTACATCAAGAAAACAGATTGGGAAGAGGTATATCATTAAATAATGTATCAGATAAGCTGTCCATTCAAAAAAAATATTTTTCCATGTGGAGCTTTAAACATTTTGTTAAATTCTCATAATTACAGTAGGGAAATGGTTGCGAACTAGCTGGCTTAATACTAAGGCCCCAATCATATGCTCACTTACCTGCAAAATTGCTCCCATCCCAGTTGAATTCAGTAGGATTTATTCCTGATTACACATGTATAAGAGCACACAGTCTGTACCTCTTAGCTCACTATGAATTGCAATTATATGAAGCATTCTGCAACAGGTTTATCCTAGCGCTATTTTTTTTTACTGTATTCAAAGCAAGCACTGCTAGCAGAGTGAAGCAAAATGGATCATAAAAATTTAAAGTTACTCAGTTGAATTTTTCATGAGTCAGAAGTCAAAAAAGCTTCTAGTGAAGCAAAGAGCTTTACTTGGAATCTCTCTTGCAACTTAAATGCTGCATCATAGTAGTTATGTAGATGAGCAGATATTTTTTAATTCAGAATTGTATAGATAAATAATGCCCAATCAATCTGTGGGGGAGATAAGGTTGGGGAAACCAAACATCAGCATTTCGCTTTCCAAAAGAACTTCAAAAAACTATAGAGAGTGGCAATAAAGCATTAGGATTTCTATTTTTTTGCTGTATAACCCACAACTTATTATTCAACAATGTAATTATGATAACATTTAGGCAGAATCCTGTACAAATAACAAGGATATTACTTAGATAACTCTTATCAGGAACTTAGCTTGAAATAACTATTTGCCTATGGCTGTTCAATACGTTAATGAATGTGGGATCAAGAACCATGAATTTAGTTCAGTTTAGTACTTCCAAGATAACTTGTCTAACATAGGTGGACATCCTGCAGTTCAAATGGGAAGGGAAAAAGAAAAAGATGGAAAAAAATAGATTTGGGAGGATCTGAAATGGAAAATGGGCTGAAAATACTTGGCATGCAATTAGCTGAGATCCTGAGCCAAGAATAGAATCCTTCCGTATTATCCTGCTGGAAAGCATGAGGTAAAATAGAATGGGATGACAACAAGAAAAGGAATAAAGAGATGGTCCATCTACTCTTTGAACATGCCTAATATTAGTTCCAGTTTTGCTCACTCTGATTGGCTACCCCATCCCAAAAGGGAATGTGACTATCTATGAGTTTCTCAACCTTGAAGATGCTGGCTGGAAAATTCTGGGAACTGGATGTCAACTCTTTAAGCTGCCAAGGGTGAGAAACACTGTTCTATAAAAATAAGATTCTCTGCTATGAACATAATCACTAATTTACATAGTATGTTTTCCTTCTTAAAGTTTCTTACGCTTTTGAATTGGTATCTTGTAGTCACTGGTTAAATATAATACTATATAAAATATTTCCTGTGACTCTTTTTAAGTGGCATTTCTTTCAGTTGAACATGCTTAAATATTTTTTACTGAATTTCTATTATATTTTACTGAAAATAAACTTCCTTTAATAACTGCTGACTTTGGAAGTCCAATGAGCTTATTAAATATATTGAAGTCAGAATTGGCCAAAATGTATGGCCTTGTAACCATAATTAAGATATAGTTTGGAAAATCATATTTTTAAAAAATAATGATTAATTTTCTAAATTGGTCTGGGGGAATTATTTTACTTGGAGTAGTATATAAGTCTTTGATATACATTAGACATAAAAATTATTTTCAATACTGCATTCCCTTCTCTTCTTTCCTTGCCATCATTCATACAAAGAACTTGGCAAACATTGTGAAACTCTGCTGACATTTCATTTTGTGTGCAATGCGGGGCAAGGGGAATTAAGAAATCAGGAAGAGTCTGAGGACAAGCCACACTTTCCAGGGTTGGCTCAGTTGAAGGTTTCTTTTGCTAGCATTTCATAGTACAATTTCAACTTTTATAAGACGGTATCACTGTATTGGCAGCATTGACGGCTATGGCTATTTCTTCCTCTCTGTGTGCTATATGCCTCTAAAGACACTTATTTATTCCCTCCCATGTCACCTTGTGTACAGTCTGGCCTGTGACACTGATGGTGATTATGTCATTATTTTGCTCTGGGGGCTTTGGCACATCTGCAGAGCTGATGCACATCTTCTTTGTTACGCTGGCATACATCCCATATTGCAAATGCTTCATTAGCCTTACTGCCTGCCTGCCTGCCTTGCCAGACAAGAATGCCCGAACCCAGGCTTCTTTTTGCTGTGCTCTTTTGTGCAGTATGATGAGCCTTTATTCATCTTCCCAGTTCCTCCCTGTTTTCCTGAACTCCAGATGTCCTGAGCTCACAACTCTCCCTTAAAAGGATTGTGACAAAAAATGGAGACGACAGCCTGAGTGCCCTAATATCGTTCCCCCTACTCAAAAAAGAAAGATTTTCATTTTATAATCAGGCTTAGCACACATTTGAAAATGCTCATGGCTGCAGAGTGGCACATGGTCTCTATATGCTGTCTCTTATAGCTTCCTCATATTTCCCCCCAAAAACTTATGAGTATCTTGTTCTCATGGCTGCAACAGGGGACCTGATATGAACACTTCTGCTAAGTGCTTTGAAAATGAATAGTGTTTGATTAGGAGTTACAATAGAAAGCAGCACACAGGCTGCTTTCCTCCTGAGCGTTGGAGCTGCAGGAACAAGATTCGAAGAACATTAGACCTTAATGATATGCGTGAGTATAAGTAGTGTAGCTGCCTTGTGCTTCATGCGATCACACACACTGTTATTGTCCAAAGATGATCTGAGCATAATGCTTTAAAGGTGAGCAGGACATTCCTAGGTACAGGGATGGATGGGAGAAGAGGAAAGAATGGCAACGGGTAACATATTGCTGATTCACAGTAGGCCGTGTGAGAGATGGGATGATTTCTTGCTACTTTTTGAGTTGGAAGGTAAGGCTTTACTTGTCCACTGGATCCATTATTTCAGTGATGACATTTAAGGTCTCTTTTTGAGGAGCCAGCAGGCTTTAGAAACTTCTTTTAATAATCCTGGCATGCTCCTATTCGATGAACAGCAACTGCTGGAGTGTTGTTGTTGTTTTTGCCTCTGTAAAAGAGACTGCAATACCATGGAGCAGGAGGTCTATACTTCTTTGGTTTCAGGGGTGTCCTTCAAAGTACTGTGAGGGTGTGTCATCAAAGATCAGAAGTTTTTTCTAAGTCTTGTTTTCTACTGCAGTTTGAAATGAATGTGAGACTACTGGCTAATAATTGGAAGTCAACTCAAGAGAATGGAACCATCCATCTACTTAAAATGGCATGTTACCCCTTGGAACTCTCTAATGCAGCACATACAGTATTGTGTCCTGCTTATAAATGAATTAAATCAGGAGTTTTCAAACTTCTTCAAAATGCAGAATGTATTACAGGTAGTCTTTATTTAGCAACCGGATTGGTTACTAAATAAATTGGAATATAAGGCTTTACCTACCCACTGGAACCATTATTTCAGTGATGACAAAATTTAAGATCTCTTTTTGAGGAGCAGGCAGGTAACTAACTGGTTTCATTTAATGACCATAGATCAGATAACTTGAGACCAATGATGAGCAATAAAGAAATGCTATTCAGATTTCCAAAATATCCAAAAGTAAATTGGTTATGTCAGGAGAGTTAGGAAAAGTACATACAAATTAGAAAAAAAAATGGATAAAAGACCATATTAAATTAAACTATGATAAAGGGATTGCTCAAGTTACACTTATGCTATAAGGAGATATTAAAATTAGTAATCTGTACAATATAAACTTTGAAATTGGAATGTTATTATTTGATGACCAAGTTGTTTCTCCCAATTGTGATTGCTAATCAAGAACTATCTATAGTTTTTTTTAAAGCAAAACAAAATCCATGATCTGTAAAATGGAGCCATAACTATTTTTCTGGGATAACAAACCTGCCCTTTTTATTAAAATTATCTATCTATCTATCTATCTATCTATCTATCTATCTATCTATCTATCTATCTATCTATCTATCTATCATCTCTC
>JAOYMU010000252.1:77409593-77422020 GCA_025802295.1 Psammodynastes pulverulentus | reverse complement strand
CTCCCTCCCTCCCTCTGTCATAGAGCTCAATCAAGTTCTCACTTTTCACTTCAGGCATAATTTCTAGTATCTATTAATATAATGGTATATACAATTATATTATGCTTTATATAGAACATACAGTGTATGCATGGATCTGTACCGAAGGGGTCATATTTTGTTGAGTTGTGAGCAGAAAAAATGCCATACATGCAGTTGCTGATTTGTAAACTTGCATTCTGCTTCTGCCTCATTTACAATTTTAGATACGTGTGTTGATCCATTGCCTGTTTTTTTTTAATTCTTTTTTGAAGCCTGTGTTAGTACTGTAAAAGGTTCTCTGGAACATACTCCTCCTCATGTACAATAATTTTTCCTCCAGAGTGCTGTTTGATATCATTTGCTAGGCATTACAAGGGCTGGATGCCACCATTCTTATATCACTATCCTTGAACATCTTAATCCAAAATCTATTCTGGTAGTTGATTTATTTATAATGAAGTTGTTACCCTGTTCTCCCTAACTGCTTTACATTGCTTTGGCTCTTTCTTCTACTTTTATAGGCAAAAGCGCTACATGCATGAATCTACTACAATGAAATTACACTTAATGGTATTTCCACTATTTGCATGTTGCCGAACTATAATCTTGTTTTAAAATATCATGGCAAATTAGTCAAATTTTAACAATAAAATTTTCATGTGTCTAAACTGCAGTGTTGAAGAAAAAGAGTGTGTCTTTTTTCTTTGTATACTGCTTTTTTAGAGTCGTATCTATCATGAGAAGAAAATAGGAATGTCTATTCTAAAATGGTGTCTGATGTCTACAATATTCAAAAGTACTTGTTATGTTTAATCAATCGAACCTAATCAATTAATTTATTAAACATTGAAACTTTGACCCCTTAAAATATTCTGGCCTTTGATGCATTAGTGTGCTTTCAATCAAGGTACTAAAATTAAAACAGGCATTTAAAATATTTTTTTAATAAATTTACCCAAATAAAAATGAAGCATTTAAATTTTGGGTTGTTTATTTTAATTTTTGAAAGCAGAAATCCAGTACTGATATTTTTTTTCTGATCAAAACAGTGAAGATTATTAAAAAATGCCTGAAAGTTGCATTCTAATTTTGCCATTTTCAGCAGTAGCTATTTCTTACCAACATATTGAGTTTAAATTCTGAAAGTGTAGAATTAGGTCTATGGGATGTAGGCTGCAAAAATCCATAAATCCACTAGATGACAGCAAAGAAATATATCTAATGCTATCTAATGGATATTCAGATTTTGGCAACTCAGTCTGTTAGCCCTAATATACTGCTTCTATCAATGGGATTAACAGTAGAGACCTTGCCTATTTTCTAAGTAAATCTAATTTAGATTTAAAAATTTAAGATGTTTCGGGAAATAGAGATTTATGAAGGATAATTCACATTTATCCCCATTAATTGTAATGACCAGTGTCAGTCAGAGTTCAGAAGAGTAATCTGATGAGTCATTTTTGGTATGAGACTTAAGTCTAGTAGCCACAGAAGTTATGTTTCTCTCAGACTGTGTAATTGTCCTATTCTTTTTATAGAATTAAAAAAGTCTTCATTTGTCACCAATTCTAAAAATCTAATGTAACAGGATTGAAATTCACTAGCCTGGAATAATTAAGTCTATTTAAAAATAGCAAGATTTCTTTCATAATATTTAACTAACTTTCACATTTAAAAAGAGAATAAAGCCGCTGCTAGGAAAGTAACACTAAAATATACTTTTATAGTTGGTATATTGTGCCTTTTTTCTAATCCTAATATTTTAAATTACAGCTTTGGTAAAAGAATATTTTATGCCTGAGAGAAAGAAATTTGGGTATTTGTTAAATTTTAGGATTGGTTATTGCTTTTTAAATATATAAATTCAAAGATTTTTGAAATTAGAAGTGAGATTGAAAAAAGTGAGATGTTAGTCCAGGGCACTATGAAAATAGTTAGTTGGTACTGTTAAGTCTATTATCAAGAACTACAAAATACCCTTAGATGTCATTGTCTTTGACCTCCTCATTCTATCTGTAACAATAAATGCATCCTATATTTATTCCAATATTTCAAAAAACGCAAGATCCTATAATAGGTCTTTCTGGGAAGTTCAGACATGGGATTTAGGAGCAAACATTTCTTTTTCCCATTTCTTATGTCTGCTGGATACAGTATTTTAGAAAGCTATTTAAATATGGCTGTTCTTTGAGGCATACATCTTAATAAGTTGGGAAACCATAAACTCATAAGCTATTTAAGTTAATTCATTTTCATTCATTTATTTTCAAGTACAAGTTAAATCCTGTCAACCAGAATTATATTTGTCTGTCTCTCAAGAACTAATCCTATTTGAATCTCTTGCTTGCCCCCTAAGTGCAGTTTATCTTTTGTCTTGGGCATCTTCAGTCTAGGTATATATTAATAGAAGATCATCAGGGAAACTGAACGGGTTTTTTCCCCCTGAATCATGACAATAGAATGAGTGTCAGCACTATAGTAGTAATATAATATCTCTGCCAGCACTCTATGTACTTTTAATATGATAGGCAACGTGAATCTGCCATATTGCCGTATGGGATATGTAAAGACTCCTGCAGCATGAAATTTATAAATCTGCATTTTAAGGTACTGGATCTACTTGACAGGTAGAATTTGGCTCTTTTTGGTGGATAGGTATGCTTAGTGTCTCATAATATAAAAGAAAATCTAGCACATATCTTAGTCTTTATTTCATTTTTTAAAAAATCCAAAAATGGTGCTGCTTATACTGTAGGAATGTTCCAAGGCTCACAAAAATAGGTCTGGAGAAATATAGGCTGCCGATTGCCCACTCTAAAGTTTGGGAATAAGAAGAGCAAGAGAGGCTCGTAATCCATCTTTCCTTACAAATAGGCCAGCACATTTTTTTTTCACGAGGAGGGACTGTTATAGATAGGGAAAGTAAGAGATGACTTAGAATTTTAATCAGAACTTACTAAATTTATAATTTCTTTAAATGTATGACAAAGTGTACTTCAGATTTCCCTTTTAAACATGGGTTATGGAAGAAAGTAAAATTGATAGAAGAAGCAGAGAGCTTTGTGTGCTCAGATCTTTTTTTTTTTTAAAGTCTGCCTTTGAATCTCTACATATCCATCCATATGTTCAAAGCTAAATTGGACTTGCTTCCTCTTTTTTCTCCTCCTTGGCATGCTCTTTAGGGCTGAATGTATCCACTGAGTTCAGCCTGTGCAAGTAGAAAAGAATTCATTTGTTAAGGGATAATTTTAAAAAGCAAGGAATAGTAAAAATCCACACATTCTTCATATAATAGGATGGAATTTGAGATCTTTTAAAGAATCAAATACGGTGTGCGGCATGATAATGACATCCATCCATTTCTAATTCCAGTGAAGCAGATAAAGAGGATGAGAAGAAAAGGATCATAAGTTTAAGCAGATAACAGTGTAGCAAACCCTTTAGATCAAAACATTGAAGAGTGCTTAGGAAAATATCAGGGAGTTAGAATAGTTCTCATCCAGCTGCTGCTGTCTATTTTCAAAGCCATTTCCCCCTCACAAATATTATCTTGGGAGTGCTGAGTTGATTGCTAATGTTCCCATCCCCATATTGCAAATGGCTGAGAAATAATGACTTGCCTAAGGCCACCCAGTGAGTTACTAGCTGAGCTGAGGTTTGAACTAGAGACTCCCCAGTCATACTGTGTCCTCTCTTAACTCTCTGCTCCATAACATGGTGGATTCAGATGGGTTTTGCTAAAATCAGTGCTCTCCCATAGCTGGAGCCTTCTGCTGCTTTCTTCAACATTTTAAAACTCTTCACTTCTAAACCAATATTCTCATTTCATCTCTTCTTTATTGCAGTGTGCTCTAGTTCTCCTGCAAAGCATTTCCTGTGTGCTTAAGCTAACATTCTTATCTGTACTGAATCCAAGCTTTATCTTTCCTGCTTTCCTTTTAAAAAAAGACCGTTTCCTTCTTAGCTACTTTGCCTTTGCTATCTTAATTAAAGTGCAAGATTTCTGAGCAGGGGATCTGTTTTTCTCTGCAACATAAATAACATTTTAACACACTTCAATGTTTTACAATTGTAAATAGGGCTCTTCCTCCTCCTGCTCTTTCTTTTTAATAAAGGATGAAAATGGGCCAAGGACAATTTGATTCTTCTTGCAACACAAGCAGATAGAAACTTCATTGGACACTAGCAGCTATTCCTTTGAATTTTGTAGAAATTTTAATAGCCATTGGTTCTAGGCAGAATCTTTGTTTGTCTGAGGGCAGAGGAAGGAATTACTAAAGATCACTCAGTCAGACTTGCAGTTTAGGAACATCAATATTCCAAAGCCAGAAGCACTGATTCTTAAGTGGCTTAATCCACAGATCTTGTCAGTACCTCTTAAAAGCTTACAAGCAATAAAAGGGGATGCAGTAATTACGGTCTTTTTCTCATCTGCTACAGCAATGAATCTCGTTTGGTAAAGAAATCATTAGAGACTTTTTTTTATTTGTTAATTTCCTACCTTTCCTTCAAGAGCTAATGGTGGTAAGCACAGAACTCCTTCTTCCCATTTTACCTCACAATAACCCTTTGAGGTAGGCTGGGCTGAGAGTTGGTCCAAAGTCACCACGGTGCTTGGCTTAGGGAAGACTTCAACCTGGCTTTGGTGGTACTCATCTGTTTACCCACCTTTTTTATCTACTATGTTGCATTGGCTGCAGTGAAATGCATGGCAGAAGGCTTGCCTAGTGGATAAGCAAATCCTGTTTTTTCTTATTTCTTTCAGGCATTTTTGTTGGTTTGGCTCTTTATTTTGTGTTATTGTTCATTCCTGTATTAAATCTGCAAGCCAAATGGTTTGCAGATTCACCAACAGCATCAATAAGATAATGTTAAATCACAATATAAACCGTCACATCAGCTTAAAAGGAGAAGATCAAGGAGTTAAAAGTTAGATGATCCTTTGAGGCTGAGGCAAAGCTGTGGCTAAAATCACTGATGATAGAGTCTAAATCTCACAGTGATCTGCCAGATCTCACTATTTGGAAGTGCACAGGTAAAACATGTAGGAGATATAGGTATTCCTTGAGACTTCTCTGGGCAAATGAAAATATACAACAATTGATTAAGGACACTCTATTTCTAGTGCCATGAGTAATAGCCATTGATAAAGCTAAATACTCATATAGAATGTGAAGCCAACAAAGGCAGATGCCCTTAGCAATATTTAATTGTTTGCATCCTGCTTCATGCATTGGACTGTTTCAAAATCACAGTATCTCAAAGCATGAGAACTTGTGAAGGTAAAATACAGGTAAACTTGTATTTTAAAAATACAGGTAAGCTTGTATGTGATATATTGATACTGATTAATTATAGCACCCGTAGAAGCACAAATAAGGTCCTGCGGTATGAAATTAGCTTGCCAAGAAACAGGTACCAGCAGGGATGTATAAGTTACTGAATGCAGTGGGGGAGAGGACCATTGCAAAAGAATCAGAATCCTTTTATTCAGATGAGTTAGGTACAATATCATTCAGGAACAAATATTACAGCATGCTTTTTTTCCCCCCTTGTAAATTATTTCACGTTCTTCCCTTCCCACCCATGGGATGAAAAATGTACCCAATTCAATACACCAAGTGTCACCAAAATATTAGGGGTGGGGTTTTACAAATTACAGCAGAAATTGCATGTGAAGTAAAGCTTACAAGAATATTGAATCTGAGTATCAACATAATTTGCCCATTGGAATTAGCAATTTAGAATGATGTTTTGGTTTTTTTAAAAATGGAAGGAAATACTTGTGCCTCTGTATATAATTGGCTCTTGAAGCCTGAAGGATTGACATACTCTCTCACAGACACTTCCCAAAATAATTTTTAAGTTTATAAAGTTTCTAATATTTCCCTTTTTTATGACCTACTCTGTTTCATGTGAAGGAAATGTATTTTTTTAGATCTGTTTTATTTTTATTTGTGTTTGAATATCTTTAAGCAGACTTTGTCTTTGCAATTATTAGGACACTGTACAAAGATATGACCCAAACAAAACTTCAATGGAAATGGACATGCAATACAATAAACAGAACATGTCAGCTAGTTAAATGCATGGATGAACACAAAGATTACGAGGTGGCACTAAAAAGATTGCATTTAAATCTTCATAGGTGGGCATTCCATAATGGGAGACCTTTTTGCTTTGTCACATCAAGCACACAAGGTAATTTTTTACTTTGACAAAACAAGAACCTTTTTGCATTATCTGCACTCCAGAACTAGGCCAGAGTATTAGCTATGCTAGTCAGAAGCTCTCCAAGAACATTCAGAAACCCTTCAGTTTACAAACATCTCCTAAAGCAGATCGTCTTAAATTAGTCCACATTTGTAAAGGAGGATGATTAATACCAGTCAAAAAACTACTACATTATGTAATCTCTCTCATTTTTGAACTACCGGTTTCAATAAACATGATGGTGATGTACTGTAAACCCATTATTGTCTATCTCTAAGACACTTCTAATACGAATGTTAACATCCACTAAGAAAGGTCCACCCCAGGTGTGTGTGTGTGTATGTGAGAGAGAGAGAGAGGGAGGGAGGGAGGCAGGCAGGCAGGCAGGCAGGCAGGCAGGCAGGCAGACATAAGTATCAGGAATAAGTGGTCAAAGTAGCAATAGAAATCCTAATCTAAATAAATGATATCTTGGTGAGGAGGAAGGTTGTTCTTCCAGTCTTTGTCATATTGTAGTGTGTACGTAGAAGAACAGTTGAACAAAACACATCTATCATAATCAGTAGGGATGTGGTAGCTCAGTGCTGAGCTTGTCGATCGAAATATCGGCAGTTCAGCCGTTCAAATCCCTAGTGCTGCATAATGGGGTGAGCTCCTGTTACTTGGCCAGCTTCTGCTAACCTAGCAGTTCGAAAGCACGTAAAAATGCAAGTAGAAAAATAGGGACCACCTTTGGTGGGAAGGTGACAGTGTTCCATGCACCCTTGGCATTTAGTCATGCCGGCCACATGACCACAGAGATGTCTTCGGACAGCGCTGGCTCTTCGGTTTTGAAGTGGAGGTCCCCTAGAGTCGGGAATGACCAGCACATATGTGCGAGGGGAACTTTTACCTTTACCTATCATAGTCAGTATGTTGACTAGGTGAGAGCTACCTTATTAGTGGAATTTAGAAGCAGCATTTCTTGACTTGAAAACAAATTAGCAAACAACCCAACTCCAATTGATTTGGAGAAGGAGTAGAAAAGAGAGTCTTACTGATTTTCTCCTCAACTGGCTAGATGTCCTATCTTCTCCCTGTAATATTGTCTTGGAAAAAGGCTATTCCTTGAAATGGCACATAATGAAAATTATCTTTTATATTTCATGTTTCTAAGGCTGCAAATGTTTTAAATCATCTACCTTGATGTACTGTTATCTGTGTTAAGGGAAATTCCTATTGCAGCACACAAAAAGGAAATTACCAACTTCCCTCCTGAACCTGTTTACCACCTATTGATATGACCTTGTACAGTTTAATTCTGCAGTTTAAGCAGTTTTCACCAACCCGAGATCTCTGGTCTCAAATCTTCAGGAGATAGGAACTAGTCTTTCTGGGAAGATAGGCCACTGACTGAATAAAACTGGAATTTGGAAAGGCTTTGCTATTAAAAATAAAGATTCTGCCTTGTTAAAATTATAATTTCTCAAGGCATGGGAGAAAGCCTTGATTGCCAGAGAAAACCCAAGAGGCCTGCCATTCTAGAAATCTTACATTTCTGTAAAATTGCTAAGCAAACCTGTCCTGGCTTAGCCTTATCATATTTAAAGTATGTTTGTCCAGCTTTGTAATAGGAAAGAGCAGACTGTTTGAAGGCCACATAGCTTTCAAACCTTGGTTGTGACACGCTAGCCCCATTTTGAAACCATCTTTATCTGGACGAGAAAACTAAAAACTGTTTGACCAACTAGCTCTCTGGCCAGTTTATCTTGTAATATGCCTTTAGCTCACAGAGCTTATTGATTTCCTTAAATTAATGTTTACAGAATGCTGCTGAATTTTACTCAATGGGACATTGTTCTTTTGAAGCTTAGTAAAATACGAGACAGAATGTTTTTGCTCTTAGTTCTTGTGCTAGGACTGATGAAACATTCTGATTTTTTTAAGGCTAGCCTTGAACTATAGCTGTTTCCTACAAGTATGTTTACTCTGGGTACATTAGTAATGTGACACAGCATTAGACTCTAGCATTCTACTTTGCTTAGACATCTCTAGATGCAACAGAGCTATATTTCATTTTTAACAAAATATTCAGGCAGAATACAGCCTCATACAGTGTGGTTTAGCATTGTGAAGGCAAGCATAACATAAGTAGTAAAGTTTGGCTTTGCATCTCCTTCTTCCTGTACATGTGAGAAAGTGGTTAACTTTCTACTTTTGAATAAACTACAGCTTCTTGTTAAATCTGTGGTTTATTCTGATACTTAAAAAGCCAAATTCAAAGTCCATAGTTGATATTCATTTATTCAAGTTCATATTGATAAGAAGGAACCACAGTATCACACATTTATTTGTAATAATTATAAATATTTAAAGTAGAATTTTTTAGTCAATTCTATTTGTATGAGGACATTCAGCTTTGCTAGAGCTTATTCTCATAATACTATGTCATGGTTTACACATCACACAGTAAGCCCTGTCCTAAGAAAATTGTCAGCCCCACTAGGTAGATCAGACTAGGAAGCGCTAAAACTATTCTTTACTTTACTGTTCTTTACAGAATTTTGCATTGTGCTTCCCCTCCTGTTCTTCATAATGAATCAGAGAGGAGTCACTTCTGAACATAATGTTGCTTTTCAAGACTTAAACAAATATTTCAGCCTTCTTTGCTTATGTAACAATTCTGGCATATTTCTGTCAAGATCATCTGCCTGATTCTCTAAAGAAATGCTATAAAGCACTAGAGTTGTTTGTGGAAAATCTTCAGGTTTCCTTGATGTGTCACATCATTTGTCACATGCCCCACAAATGTTCTGGCAGTTTCTTGATAGGTATAAATAATAAACATCAAGACCTGATTCAGAGTTAATAAACATGACAGTGTAGATCAGAGAAAGAGATTTAAAGAATTTGTGCTTGGTTTATTGTAAATTATAGTTTCCAGTTTCATCTACTGGGAGGCTTGTCACACGTCCCTAGTCAGAAGACAAGCTTGAGGTTCAAAGGGGTCTTGGTAGACTTGAACAATGGACCTTTTTCTGTTAAAATGCAGTTTAATGATGAGAAATGTAGGCTTCTACACTTGGGGGGGGAGAACCATATGTACAAATAGATGGTAATGACTCCTTAGTTGTATTTGTGAGAGGAACCTGGTACACAACAATTTAAGAATTAGATAGAGGTGTGCTGGCTATTGTCTAAAGCAAGGGTCTGCAACTTGGCAAGTTTAAGACTTGTGGACTTCAACTCACAGAATTCCTGAACTAATATGACTGGAGGAAGAATTCTGAGAGTTGAAGTCCACAAGTCTTAAAGCTGTCAAGTTTGAAGACCCCTAGTCTAAAGAATCAATGTAATCTTGGGCTATATCCATAGCAGTTGAGATCACAGGAAGTTTTACTTCCACTCAACACTACACTAGTCAAACTGCCCTCTGCAATATTGTATCCAGGATAGGAAAGAGGCTGATGAACTGGAAAGATTGCAGAGAAGGGTAACAAAGATGTTGAGGAACTTGGTGGTCAAATCCTCTGGTTAAAAGAACCAGGTATATTTAGTCTAAGGAATAGAAGACTTGACAGTAGGTTTCCAGTACTCAAACTACTGCCATGGGAAAAAGGGTAAAGATTTTTTCTTCATAATCCTAAAGATCAAAGGATGGAAGATCTTACAAAGAGAGATTCAAACTTTAAGTAAAAAATAAGTTCCAAGCTGTGAAACCACCTGACTCCTGGAATCATGGGTGACACACTGTTAGGCATGAACAACAAGACTCACATGCGCAGAGATCAAACTATTGTGTTCTGCTTATCATACAGGAATTTCACTAGCCTACTCTTTGGAACAATTAGATAAGGCTCCAAGAAATAGCTCTTTTGCAATTGCATAGTGACTCCATGCTAGCTCCATGCTTGATCCTCCATGCCAGGTTGGGTTCTTCCCAATATATACCATTGAAGGTTTTCAAATGAAGTTTGGATTGTGATTTATCTGGGATGGTCTGAGGATTCTTGCCTGGGCAGGAGCTTGGACTAGAAAACCTCCAAGTCATCATGGTCTTTTCAAATAAGATCCTTTAGGATCTTTCTCCCTTTCATATTTTCATATTGGAAGCATTCAAACACCTAAAGTAATGTGATTCTGTCAATTTCTCATTTGATTCATTTCCTGGTGAACATTTCTGGCTGCCCTATTTCAATAAGGAGAATGTATTACAATTTGCATTGCAGAAAAGTGGCTGTGAAAGGACGATTTAGGAAACTCTGGATATAGTTTCTTAATTGTAGCTGTTCTCCCATTACTGCTCACATATAGGACAATATATTAGAGGAAACTTGATATTATTTAAACCATCTCATTGAAATTAATACAGCTCATAAGTTCTTAACAATCATATTAATTTAGCAAAAGTAATTGAACTGCCTTCCTGAGAGACTGTCAAAATGAAGCTCATCAAATCTTTGTTTAGGTTGCATTCTATCTTCTTTTCCAGTTGTTCTTATATAGGTAAATAAATATTTCTCCAATTCTTAGTAATCATGCTCCATACCCTTTTAAAAATTTACTTTTTATTTTAAGAAAGAGATTTCACTTTGAATAACCAATTTTTGAATGTTTCCTTAATTAATAGTGAATGGATCAATGAAGGTTAGGATGATAAAGCAACTAAGCTTATGTTGTGTAAATTGCATGAGTGTTTTAAATGAAATTTGCCCTATTTTATAATTGCAGCAATGTTGCAAGGTAATGTTGTTAGACTGAGAGATATATCACGTATCCATATTCAGGCTCATCAAGTCCATACCTAGAATATCCTCATTCAAATCTACTGCAGGACAATGTAGCATCCCCCAAGCTTCATAACTTCTTAGTGTATCGTTAGCTGGGGATTATAGAATTTAAAACCTGGCTTATACCAAGCTGATGAAAACTGAAGTTTATATTTTCTGGGTCAGAAATATTGCACTCATGACCACTCCAAATTCAATTAAAACAAATTTCAATTAATTCCTTTTAAATAAATGATTTCCCAGTCTTACTTAAGAATGCTAAATAAATACCCATGAATTTGTGAATTGGGGGGACTAAAATTTCACAAGGTTTCATAAATTTCATCATTATATTTTTTTTCAGTGCCTGGAGTCTGAAAATGTTGCTGATTCCCAGTTTAATAAAAAGCCAGGAATAATGAAATGATCTAACCATATTCTTCTTGCCTAGCACTGTTCATGCTAGCTGGCAATAGGTCTCCAGTCATCTGACCTGCAATATGACTTTTTACACCACAAATGTCAAGGTTTGGAGCTGCAGGATCTCTGCATGCATAGCAGACACCCTGTTGCTCAGCTGAAACTGCTATCTATGGCTTTCTCTTCCATCTAGACCAGTGATAAATTCTATGTAAACTCTCTTAAGTTATAAGATTCGTTATGCAAGAAGGTTTGAGGACTCAGCTTAAGGATTGAGTTGCATTTTTCCATTATCTTCTATACACAACCTCAAAAGAATTACTCTGGTTCACAATACAGTATATGTTAGCAAGACATCATTAGAGGACCATGAATGAACATAGCCAATTGAAGTAGCTGAATGTTTCTAAAGGGTTACAGTGTACAAGTAGGAATTTGACTGAATTTTGAGAAAGCAAAAATGAATTTGAAGAGGGGAAAGGGGAATCTGATTCATTCATTATAAAAACTGAGGTCCAAATTTAATCATCTCATTTTCTTGCATATGGCAGATACTGGATGGAATTCCCTTTTGGTGTTGTATGCTTCTTGAACAGTTTCATACTTGGCAAGTTTCATTTTTTTTATAACTTGATAGATTGAGGGCTGCAAAGCTGGATGCATATTAATAGGTCCTTTTAGAATAACTTCTTCTAGAATATCCTTCTCTGCACTGTGAATGAGAAATTTGCTATAATTTGTTATAATTGGAAAAACCCAGAAGGCTTCCTTGAAACTCCTGTAAATAGGAGTTTATTTTAAATAAGAATGCATTGGCATACAGCCTTTTGAAAGTCGAAGAGTTCTGTTGGGTAATGAAGAAATTATCACATAATTGAAGTTCAAGTATTTTAAGTCATGCCTTCCTGTCATTCAGATTTTATGGTGGCTGCACATCCATTCAGGAAAGGTTTAGGGGATGTAGTTGTTAAACCCTTGTCATGGTCAGATCATTCTCTCCTTAGACTAGACTTCCATACCGCCAC
>JAOYMU010000252.1:77373314-77389516 GCA_025802295.1 Psammodynastes pulverulentus | reverse complement strand
CCCCCCCCCCCCCCCCCCCCCCCCACTCTTTTTTTGTGTGTGTTTTAAGCTTTTGTATACTCTCCAGATCTTTACCTTTTTGCTTTGTACCACTTAAAGGATACAGTAGTTCAATTGCCTTGTGTGCCTTCCATCTTCTCTAAATTGAATGTATGTGCAGTATATATGCAAGCTTGTGCAAAATAAAATATAAATTACAAGCTCATTGCTCCTGGCTTATATTCTTACTAAAATTCTTTCTTATGAGGTACCAGTTTGCTCAAAAGTTGGAGCAGAATTAAAAGATGTAGAAAGGGAATAAATTTGTAGTCACACATGCTCCAAAGCACTTTGCAGATTACTTCTGGAGCCTGACACTGAATTTTCATATAAAATCCAATATAAAATGGAGAACATTTGATGTTCAAAAGCCTCAAATAGAATGTATTCTTTATGAATAACTAACTGTATGTGAACCCAACTGATAAAGCATGGTTTATAAGAACGTTGTAGAAAGTCTTATATTTGTAGTTTCTTCAGCAAGGCTTGAATAAACAAAATGTAGGCTTGCTGTGATAGACAGTAATTCAGTCTCTGACTATATTTGTCTGCCTCCCTTCCTACACAGGAGGTTCTGATCAATTATTATTTGCAGATGACTTTTAAAATTACATACGAAATCAGGATTAATAATGATACCTGTCTCATGGGAAGCCTCCTTGGCTTCCACATGATCAGGATTTTGGCAGCTTGGTAGATAGATTTGTCTTACATACACATACATGTATATATGCATACACACATATACTCAGACACATATTTTTAAGTACAGGTTTAGTCAATTGCTGAAAAAAATCAGTAGGCCTATATTAAAAAGAGGAAAGAAAACAAGAGTAGTGCTTTCCTGAGAGAATGATGCCTTGTGCTACACTGAACATCGATTAAAATAAGTTTTTTTTAACCTCCTGTGTATTGCTAGAACTGTCACCAGGGAGAGCAATGAGGAATTTCACATGCACAGATTTTTTTCACTACTATATTATGGAGAATGGCTCCATTCCCCTGCAGTACTACCTGGAGGAAGTCA
Organism: Psammodynastes pulverulentus; assembly: GCA_025802295.1. Classification (NCBI taxonomy): domain Eukaryota; kingdom Metazoa; phylum Chordata; class Lepidosauria; order Squamata; family Psammodynastidae; genus Psammodynastes; species Psammodynastes pulverulentus. The sequence continues at coordinate 77,388,450 of JAOYMU010000252.1, read as the reverse complement.
GTTGTCTGTAAGACACCATGTTTATTAATGGTTCGCGTAGCATAAAAATTCAATTAATAAGCAATCACACCCTGCCCTCTCTCCCTCCTCTGTTTTTTTCTCTAGCATATCACGTGATCTATTCGAGGACATGGTTCCTAACTAGAAGAGTACTGTTTCCATATTGAGAAACAATCAGGCTGTCAAGTTTAAAGCAGAGCATACCTCTGCACCTATGACCTGTTAGTTGGGCATCTTGTCAGGTGGCTTAAAACACAATTTCAAGTGACTAACTACACTCACTCCTCTCCACCTCTCCACATATTAAGAGGAACAATTGTAGCAGGTGGTGTTTAGTGAGAAAGGAATGAAGCCAGAGGATCCACTAATCATTTTTTTTAACTGGTCCCACATTCGAACAGTAAAACAGCACCATTTGCTGGTCTTGTTACTAAGGGAGAAGCGGAATCAGCAATGAGGGAGGAAAGCACAATTTATGCTGACATACAGTACTTTTCTGCCAAATCAAGGACTGGAGGATCTTGCTAACACAGCCCTCTGGTTGTGCCCTAAGAGTGCTGAGAGGTTTGGCAAATGAACATAGAGTTGCTTGGTGGCTTTGTTAGCCAATGAAGAGTCATGGTAGATTCATTAGTTAAAATTACAACAGCAATAGTGAAAGTAGTCATTACTGATTGATGGTAGACAGAATGCAGAGAAACACTGATTTAAATCACCAGTGACCTAATCTTGATGCACCCTACACAATTGTAATAGCAAAAACTACTGCCATCTTTCTTAACTATTCTTTACTATGAATTCAATCATTTCTTGGATACATCGCCCAATGTTGCTGATTCATTCAATGAGCAAGCCACTTCAGAACTTCAGTTTCAAAATGCATTCCTTAAAAGATTGACTGATTGATTGTTTGATACTCCTTAAATGGTTGATGGCCTGAAAACTTCACAAATGGAACTCAGAGTTACAATAAGGAATCTTAGGAAGAGCTCAAGAAAAGCTGCTAGGAATTTCAGAGGGATGGTAGAATCTAAGAAGATTGTCTCCTCCATACTTTCTACAAACACAAACACAAAGAAGAAACTTTGGGATTCCTTGGTCTATAATCCCCTCTAACTTTGAGGACCAAATTCCTAGTTCCCATGGGGTTTGTAGGCACATTACACAAGATGAGAAAAGTGGCCTTTAAGGAATAATTGGAAAGCATTTCTTAGTTTCTTTTTTAATAGAAATTATTGGGAAAAGAGCTCCCTGCACATAACTTAGAAAATATACATGGAGCCTTGAAAATATTTTCCTAAATTCAGAGGAGTACAATGGAGTGAACGGGGACAATGTGCATAAAAATAACATGCATCAAAATTAAAAATAGATGTCTATATGACACCTCATTTTAAACAATTCCAAGCAGTTTATAATAACCCAAGACACATTAAATGATTCCAGTTAGGATTAGAATTCCAATGGTAGGGCATATACCAACATTTTCCACTGCCTGATTCAAGACGAAACAACCAGGAGACTCTTTATGTGCGTATGCATGCGCACACCTGCATGCATCTGGAGAAAGAGCTTGCTATGTACAGTATATTCTGTAGTTCAAGGTTACTTCTACTACAACATAGATGATTCTGTTAGCAGTAGAGGATATTCTAGAGACCCTGAAATAGAATTCAAGCTTGAGTCTTATAAAAAAAAGCACCTTTTCTGTAAGAGCCCAATAGCTAACTATTTTAAAGATTATTCTATCCCAACCACATCTGCCATTTTGATTTCCATTTTGACAACATAGCTATTGTACAACAAATGTGGTTTTTTTTCTTTTGCACTTAATATGCATTCAGAGGGTACTAAGAAAAAATCACGTTCCTATTTGAATAAAATATTTAAAATTTAGGCATCAATAATATTTGTTTTCAATGCTCTTCGAGGATTATTCTGGTTGCATCAAATGTTGGGTTTTAGAAATGCATACTTACCCTAGGAAAATTTTTATTCTGAAAAAAAAAGCATTTTTAGATCCAATACAAATGGCCTGTTTTCCTTTGTAACAGGCACAACAAATGGGCAGCTGGGGGAGGTGACAAGGGAGAATACTTGATGGGGAAAATCTTGTGGCAACAGTGGCCAGTTTCATTATAGCCTTGCCAGGCTATGAAACAACTCTTGGGGCCTGAAAATCCTATTGCCTATTAAAACTGGGCATGACCGTTCTTTTTTATGCTTCGCCAGCCAGAGATAGAACTGGATCCTAGGGGAAATAAGGAAAAATATTTATTACAAGTGTTTAACACCTTTTAGTACAAACAGCTATCGTCAGTGATAATTTTCTGCCAGCATGTTGCAAAAGCCAAAGGAAATCGTTTTATACATCTAATAATTGTCAGAAGAAGAGAGAGACCAATCTTATCCCCAATCTTAATCAAACCTAGTCCATATTGTCGGAGCAAAAGCATCTGGATTCTTGTGGTTGTCTTTTTTTGGGGGGGGCTCCAATTTGCCTGTCTCTCTTCTCTCCTCTTATCTTAAAAGAAACTTATTTAGAATTGCAAGCTGCTCCCGAGATTCAGAATAAGCTAAAAGCTGAAGGTGGCGGGGGTACCAACCTAACAGATAAGTTGGGGCCTATAAAAGTCATACCCAAGCATCTGGAAAGGAACAGGTTTTCAGCTTGGAATGGAGAAAGAAAGCAAAAGTTTTTTTCTTTCTTCTTGCTCTTATCAGAACCCACATACTAAGAGAAGGCTGGGTAGCAGACAGCAATAACCTTGAAAGGAAGTTCAGATGAAGAGCTTCTGTGGATCAGCAAAAGACTCCTGCCAGGCTTTCAGATTGTACTTTCAGGGTGTGCTGCAGTTGGCTCGTATGTCTCATGAGAGCCGATTGTTAGTCAGAAAAGTTGTGAGCCAGTGGAGAGCAGAGCTGAGCCGGAACACCAAGTGCATCGATCTGCTGTTTGGGAGCAGCAAAGGAGCTAGCAGTGGTGGTTGCATTTATAATAATTTTTACTGGCTAATATTTCATCCTGTATTCATTCTGAGTGCCCTTTCAGTTGAAAGGTAGGGTATGTTCTGAAATAATGTCTTCTTTTTGAAAAAGCTGGGATCAAATTGTCTACCACAGGGGTGTCAAACTCGCATCTTCATGGCATTATCATGTGACGCATTGCAATTTTTTCCCCTTCGCTAAACCGGGTGTGGGCGTGGCCAGCATGTGACACATCTGGCCCGCGGCTCACGAGTTTGACAGCCCTGGTCTACCGTATCTCTGCAATAAGTTACAAAGAGTTTCTTAGTGAGATCGTATAATGCCCAAATACTCCTGGAATAATTTTTTAATCCCAGGTGCACTTTGATTATTAGTATCATTTTCCCAGATTGTTGTAAAAAATCGTTACTATGCATCACGTACATTTTGTAGTACCTGCAGCATTTCACATACGTTACAAGTTATCTAGTATTTCATCATTGGCACAACATATCTTAAATAATTTGAACTAATAAAAATATCTTTATTTAAGGTAATTCTGAGACAGAGATTTGGAAAAGAGTAGATACCAAAGCAGAAGGAACAAATGCTTTCTCTCATGGCAAACATGCCCTTATTCTACTGCAGTACTTAGGGACTAAGTCTGCTTTTCCTCCATTTTGTCTCAGTTCCTTCTACTACAACATGTCTATTTGGGGAAAAGCTTGAGCTGCTATTTCCCCCCTGCCAACAGATTTGGTTTTATCTGCCATACATTAACAATGTCTAGCTTCCCCCACCCCAACAAGTTATGAATGACCCGATCACCTGAAAAAAATACAAGGCATTGATATCATGCCGCATGCCATAGTCTTTCTCCATTCCAATGCAGTCTCAAATAAGGTGGTAGGAGTTATAATTGTTCATCCCCCCTCTGCATTCTTTCTTGTCTTTTGCTATGCTCAGTATTCTATTGAGTAGGGTACAACTGATACACATGAGAGGACAGATTTTGCTTTGATGCCCAATCTAACAAACAAGCAGGCATGCTGTGCAATGTATTATGGTTTGTAAAAAGTCAAACAAGCATTAGCTGTGTGGTAGTAGGGACTAATAATATTGAAAACAGCAGCAGTTTTGGTGTCACTACATAAGATATCAATATTAGTGTTTTGCTAGAGCTGTATAGAGCTAGAAATTAGTCTGTCAGAATCTTGGAAAACTGCTGGCAGCCAAACCAAATGATTCTGAGTCAGACGGTTGATACAATATACATTGAGATCTTTATTTTATAAATGGAAGGACAATTTCTTGCCTAGAATACAATCCTATGCAAACCTAAGACATGTTTATTGAGTCATATGATTATATAGTTGGACAAAGAATTGGGTCTACTTTTCGTTCATCTTGGTTATGCTTGGAAACAATCAGTTTGGATTTTGGAAGCTTAACACAGCAAAACTGGAAACTCACACACTAGCATAGGAAATTCCTGTTAAAAAGAGATGGTGAAATCAGAGATCTTCCAGTATTAAGTGGATATCTTTTCCCTTATGAAGTTACAAACATTCAGCTCCAGCATCAGCTGACTGACTTCATAGTCATCACTGAAGATCTACCATTAAGCTGGAACAGTTGACATTTTGCCCACAACTTCTGTTGTGACTTGTTTACATTCTTCAATGAGGAGCAATGGAAGGAGGGTACCATAGTTATAGGAATTATATTCCTATCCATGGTGGCACAGTGGTTAGAATGCAGTATTGCAGGCTAATTCTGCTGACTGCCGACTGCCAACTGCCAGACTTTGAGTCTCACCGGCTCAAGGGTGACTCAAACTTCCATCCTTCTAAGGTCAATAAAATGAGGACCCAGATTGTTGGGGGCAATATGCTGACTCTGTAAAGCACTTAGAGACAGCTATAAAGCACTGTGAAGCGGTATACAAGTCTAAGTGCTAACTGGTATTGCTATCCAGATGAAGAAGAGAGACAAAGCAAGCTGCTTCTCTAGCATTGGTACATCTTGCGAGTATGACTTGTAAAAGGATAAGCAAAAATATAAATTGGAAAGAAGTAGGAAGTATAATCATTATATACCTGACATGTAGTCATTTTAAGGGTGCAATTCATTTCCAGCAGGAGCAATAGTAATAGTACTTAGAGTTATATACTGCTTCACAATGCTTTAAAGCATTCTCTAAGTGGTTTACAGTGTCAATATATTGCCCCCAACAATTTGGATCCTCATTTTACCGACCTCGGAAAGATGGAAAGCTGAGTCAACCTTGAGCCAGTCAGGATCAAACTCCCGGCTGTGGGCAGAGTTTGCCTGCAATACTGCATTCTAACCAGTCTCTGCTAACCAGTCAAGATTTGAACACATTAACATCATTGGTGCATTCAGTTGGATGCATATCTAAGGAAGTCTGTTTGGAGGTAATGTCAAAATGGCGTTTCACACATTACGATTGTCTGGAATAGGAGGGCAAGCTATGGTGGCTCTCTGACAATCCTGAAAGAAAGGTTGTTGGCACGACTTAATTACTATTAAAGTATTTAAGTATTAAGGTGGTAATTTGCAAATGGATTTTAATTCATTTTTCAGTGTTGGTAGATTTCTTCCTTCCTTTCCCATTTCCCTGGTTCAATGGCGATAGTAACATGTAAATGCAAAAGAGTAGACAGACACACACACACACACACACACACACACACACACACACAGACAGATACACAATGATAACATGCTCCTTTCAAAGCAATGCAGTGGGGATATAGTACCCAGTTATGAAAAGGCAAGCCACTTGCAAAACCAAACGAGGAATAATCAGGGAAGCAGCAGGGGAGGGGAGGAGAAAATGTTGAAGAAAAAAATTATCCCGATTTCTAACTCTGCTGGAAAAATGTTAAAAGTTATTGCCACACAAAGAACCTCTTGAACCGCTCTGGCTTCCAAAATTTCTGCTGCACTCTCTGCAGTTACTTGTGTATGGCAGAAGCAGCATCTTTGTATTATATGAACAGTCTGCTTCATAATCAAATACCATCTGTCGCTACATCTGAACTTGTTTTCAACATCTGTGCGTTCTGGTCTTAACAAAGCTTTAAAAACTAATTCAAAAACTTTCACAGATCACTGGCTAAATATGTACATTTACCATCTTTCGCCTTGCTTTAAAATATTTCTTTGCTTTTTTTTTGCCACCCCTTGGCTGCGAATAGTGAAGATGCAAGCACTGAGAGGCTTTATTAAGCTTATTTTCTAACAGCCTCGGGTAGCCAAGTGCAAAAAGGGGACACTTGCTCAGGCACCGAGAGGACCCATCATATCCTTTCTTGGTGCCAATACAGTCCCTTCCTGCCAATGAGAAACCTGAAAGTTGATCAGCTACCATACCCCAATTACTCAAAATGACACTACAGATAAAACGGCAACCAAGGGGAGAATCAACTGTACGGCTTATATGCTGCTAAAGTGTGTCTGAACAAATGGCGAAGTAAAATCCTGAGAGCTCTCTGGAGGATAAGGATGTTGTTACTTTGCACATGCTTCAGAAATGGGAAGTACATCTTTACCGAACTTTGGGCCAACCCACTAGCAGATGTTGACCAGTTTTGCTTATGTATACATCAGTTGCAGAACACTAAAAACAGAGATTAGAAATTTTAATTTAGTCAAGGCAGTTGGGCTAAAATGATGGCTTTTGTTGAAACCATTAAATAGAGCTGCCTAATGAAGTACAGTACCGAGCTGGCAGAGGGATTTCTGATGGGAACACGGCTGCCAATTCCAAACGGCAGCCTTGGAAAGGGTAAAGAAGGAAGCGTTGGAGTCTTTAGCAAAAGTGGAACAGCACAACAGCCCTTGTTGAAGCTGCTTCTGATTTCACATCAGAGGAGAGGACAGTACTTGGATGTGATTACTCTGACATTTTAAGCAGACCCTGGAAATGTACCATTATGGGTCGTTGTCCTCCCTCCTCAGTCCCCACCCTATATTTCTTCTTTCTATTTGTTCAGAAAGGAAGCTGATCACAGAAGGTGATGAAATGGTCGTAAATTCACATTTCAAAGGTCATTTGAGTTCAGTGCCTGAAGATGGAGTATGGTAAATTCTTTAGGCATAAGGAAAAGTAGTGGGAGGGAGAAGTGGGGTGGAGTGGGGGCAGTCATTGAGCCTAGTGACTGATTTCACTACACAATGATGTTTGCCGCTTAGTTCACAACAGCTATTACCAACTCCAGTTCCATCATTCTTCCATTTCTTAGGGTTAACACATAGGTACTGAGGGGAAAAAAATAACACCTTGACAGTATTAAATGAAGCAGTCACCATTAACTAAATGTTGGGCAACTGGAAGGCTCTTCTTTATTAACCACATATATGTTCAATAACCAGAGCCATATAATTACACAAGTTCCTCTGACAAATTTCCATTGGTCTCAAGGTGCTCTGCAACTGAGGGAGGTGCCCTACCCCCCCCAAGCCAATTTCTTCATAGTTCAGGCTGAGACATTCATAGATCTAGCCTTTTATTAGCCCTTTGGACCCTTTAATAATGGGTGTGCTGACACAAACTAGCAACATCTATAAAATAGCACACAGGCATTTCTAATCATCAATGTGTCTAATAATCCATGGTATATATTTCCGTTGCATTATCATTCGGCTGAGGGCTTGCCCGACTGAAAGGTGTTTGAGGCCAAGAGCAATTTTAGATCCCCTCCTCAGATTAGTTCAACATTTCAAACATACACAGACATACAAACGCAAATGCACACAAAGACAAACTGGTACCCCATTTCACAAATTAGATGCATGGTTAACATATACCCCTTGTAATTTTAACCTCTCACTTTTCAGTAAATTGGGGTGCCATCAAATATTATCTGAGTGCAGATTGGAAAATGGGATCTGGCAGGTTTGCTGTGTTTGTTGTAATGAATAATAAACTGTACAACTTTTGTCTTTGTCTTCTGATGTCAGTAAGTTGCCAAAGCTGTACAAGTGAGTTGGGGTGGAGGATGTTACTTAGTTGATGGCATCGGAAGAAATGCTCCTTTCGCTCTATGATGCTGCCTCTATCCAAGTTGCTGGTTTTATTTACTGTGAGAAAAGACACACCCAACTTCTGTTTACTTAGACAGGTAGCCTGAGGCAGGATGTTCTAACAGGCAAGATTTGTTCCACCCTAATGGTATTGTGCCACTCCTTTACTTTCTTCTAGATGAATCAGGGGTGGCTAACCTTTCTGCTTGAGGATTACATTCCCATGGCAGTAATTGCCGTTGGGCCCAGAGAATGGTGGGTTGAGCTAAAGCAAAGAGCAGGTGGGGCTGGTGCCCAAAAGTTATGGGTGGGACCAGATACCCATTTGTTTCTGCTTCTGACACTCCTTTTTTTCCTCTTCTTATTCTTTTTATCTTCCACTACATGCAAAATGGGATGCAGGAGAGAATTACTTTCATCATCCCAGAAAAAAATTCAGATATAAAGGGCAAAACATCTGAGACACACCCATCCCCCTCATGGAGGGATCCGTGAAGCTAAAAGCCATCCTTCTTCCTATAATAGGGAGTATTATCTGGCCTGGTGTTTAACAGAGATTGTAGCAATCTCACCTGAGATTTTATGCAATGTCCAGGTGAGATCACAGGAATCTCGTGGGAACAGAAAATGTTCTGTGAATGTTGACGGGTTTGAGGAGGCACCTGGGCCATTGTATGAATTGTATGCCATAGCCAGTTGATGATATTTTGGAAAATATCCTAAAAGCAAAGTCCAAAGAAGTTATGTTGGAAACATAAAGTTGTATTCCATGTTTCAATCTGTTGTATATAAAAGATGCAATCAGTAGAAATATCTGAAGAGAAGATATGAAAACACACAAAACCTGAAATGGCATAGGATTAATTTGCTCCCAGCAAGTTATACCTTTGTAATCATATACTATTATGGTCTAACATTTTTTGATGGAATGATGGAATGTTTTGATGGACTATTTTTAATGCATTCAGATAAAATGAATGCCTAAAACTAGGAAGAACCATTGTTCACTAAATATATTTTCTTTAAAGTAGACTTCATCAGCCTACCCGCAGTCAACTTGGGATGTATTGAGCTGCAGCTCTCCAATTCTCCAGCCAATGGTAGGATGATGATAATAACGCTAGTTCAACCAATCTGGAGGGAGCACAAAGTTAGGAAAGCTTACTTTAAATGCTTAATGTTAACTGGATACTTAATAGACTGGCTTTGAATCAGCTTTAATTGTTTGTGTTGCATGTGACCAAGATATTCATGTGTATATTCATCCATCAAACTCAACAGCGCCCAGATGAATATTACTGTGGTGGATGTTTCTGTCACTTCTCCCTTGATGGATTTTTGGCATATAAATATATTCATGAACAAGCAGTTCATGTTTTGTAGGACTTTCAAACCCTTAAATTCTTCTATATGGTTCAATCAGCTTGCACAGTAGGTTTTCTTTTGTTTTGAATTCAACTTATTCTCCAAGAAGCTCAAGAAAGATTACATTCTTCTCCCCCCACCTTTCCTACCTTATGGAACCCTTAATTGACCTGGCTCTCCTAACCTATGTATTTAAATTGGGTACTCTCTCAAAAGGGATCAAGGAAGTTTAAGTAGATTTTCCATAATCCTACTCCATTTTATCTTTCAGAATAACTCTAGAGTAGATTGTGCTAAGAAACAATGACTGGTCCAAAGTTGCTTATCATGTCATACTTTATTTGCTGATTCTCTACTTAAAGGAAAGTAAAATTCCTATCTACAATATTTAAAATACCTAGCATTCTGGGCACAGAGGTCCCAGAGTAGAGACAAATCTTCCTTACTAAGAGGTTTCAAAATAGAATGGCTAACGTGTGTGTGTGTGTGTGTGTGTGTGTGTTATAGATTAGAAGCATGGACTCATGCTTGTAATATTAAATACTGTCTTTTTGCATGCTTTAACAGCAGTGTTTTGTATCCTTAAATTTCAAGCAGAAACTCAACAGCATAAATGGATGGCAACTGCTCAGTTCACATAAAAGATTTATAACCTCCCCAAGTCTGTCTTTCTTTTCATTTTCTCCATCTGCACAGTAGAACAATGACAGGATTTTTTTCCCTTTGTAAAGGCCATCCAGGCCTTCACATTTAAATAAAAGCTCCTTGCACGATTGCTGGATATTCTCATCCAAAAATACCCCCTTGGCTTTCATCCTAGACACACAAGCACCCAGTCACCAGACTTTCAACTGTTGCGAGGACCGTATTGTTATTCTCATAATTTGAGAACCTACTTGTCATCAGTTCCCCAGTATTTAATTTTTCATAGCGTTCTCAGAACCTTTCACATATTTGTTTTGATTTGTTCAATATTGATCCTTTCTCTGACTTTCAGCGAGCTATCACCTTCCCCGGCTGTTCAAAATAAACTGCCAAGCCAGCAGTTTGCAATTTTGTCATAATACATGTGTTTAGATATCTGAGTTGCTGTCACAAAGCTTTTGGATCTCACAAATGTTACACTTGCTTTTTTTTAAATTCAGATTTGATTTAAGCGATGCAATGACTGTGGAAGATAAGGGTCTTCCCAAATGGCAATGTAATCCTTCCTTACTACTGTTCAATATTGTGCTGATTGGAGCATCAGACTGTTACCTTATTTGGGTAGAAGGTAAAGGAGAGGAAGTGTGGGACTGCATTACATGGATCATGTTAAAAGGATATTCTGTGGTTCATATACAGGCTTATCAATTAGTTCTTTTTTATTTCTTTAGAAATATACATATAAGTGCGGATGAGTGTGCGTATATGTTAAGACTTTCCTACATGGCTGCTCTACTCCACTGCTTGTACCCTTTCTCTGAAGGCAGTGATGACTTTGAACCAGTCATGAGTGTATACGTACAGTACCAGCCTTCTCTATCCTAGTGACATCCAAAGTTCTCATAAGTCTTAACTAATTAGAAAGCCTAAGGATACAAGCAGTGGAGATGGAGCAACCACATAGGAAAGTCTTGATATGGGGATCTGTGAGATTCCTGGCAGTACAGATTACTATTGGTCCTGGCACATAAGGAAAGCATGAAACAGCACTGACTAGTCAAAACTACTAAATGTTTTCCAAGAGACCATCTACACACTACACACTAACAACTCTCTCCAATCACATCCCTTCAACCTTAATAAATAAAGATAAGATATCTTGCTATATGAATGCTATGCAAATAATTATCTTGTGTCATTTCTGCCCATTCTCTTCCCATTTGCATTTGTGAATGTAAGTGCATATAAGGGGATATAAGCATTTGTGAAATTTTCATGGATGATGTGTGATTTGCTTTTCGACTTAGCTTAGTTATAATTTCTAGTAGGATTCATTCATTCATTCATTCATTCGTTCATTCGTTCATTCTTCATTCATTCCCTGAAGAAGTAGGGATGGCATTGTAGTGGAGATCAGTGGGCAGACAATGAATTCTGGCTGGTTCAGTCTCTCTGGAAAATGGACTGTTCATGAGATTACTCCAAACAGCTGCAGAAATGGAGATTGTGAGTTAAGTGATTGGGAATTGAGGCATTTCAACCAGGTTCATAGCCATAACACAGCCTGTATGGACATAAGCTTTGGCCAAGCCTCATTTCTTTCAAATATAACTAATTTACAGCAAAGAGATTTTCTGAGTGGTAGGATAAATCTTCCACTTGGTGAGTCATCATTCTTTCTGGTTTACAAGGAAATAAAAAAGCAACTGCACAAGATTATTGTATGCACAAAAATGGAAAGATTCAGCACTACCTCAATAGAGGAATGGTTGGTAAAGATAATGGCATATTCTAAGATGACTAAACTGAGTTCTTTGATCAGAGAAAAGACAATACCTATATTTATTTCTGATTGGACACACATTATGGACTTCTTGTATGAAATAGAAAAAAATTAACTTACCATTTATGGTTTTGAAGGATAGATTACAGAAAGAAGAGAACTATATTGTAAACATAACATAAGAGGGAAATTTATAATTGTACTTAGAACTGCTGTAAAGAAGATCATCAAGTACCTCTTTGCAACTTTTTTCTTTTTCTTCCCTATTTTTCTTTTATTATTTTCCTTTCTTGCACTTTTAGCTTTCTCCTTGATTTCTTGCTTTTACTTTCTTCTTCTTATATTACTTTGTATTATTTTTTAATCTTCCTTATCAAAAGTCTTTAATAAAAATGTATAAATATATAATTATATGACTATGCAAGTCTTTGTGTTCGGGTCTTTTCCCATGTAGGATTCAAAGTATCTTGGCGACGTTTCGACGAGGTCCCACTCGTCATCTTCAGGCTGGTGCTTTCAGCTTCGTGTCTGTGCGAGCAAAGCATGATCGGAACTGCCGTCTCTCTATAAATACTGGTGGGAGGTAATGGGCTGGGTGGTAACATCCTGAGATCCAGTACCTTGGCATCCTGGGTGCTCGTTAGTCCTTTGTTCCATAATGATCCTTTCAGTGGCTGAGGTTTTAGAATGAAATTTTAGTTGAAAGCATGTGGAGATCACATTTTTGTCTCGGCAGTTGCGTAGGAATGTGAGGTCGCATAAGATGGTAGCTCCTTTGACCTGGAGTTTTTCATAGGTCCTGGTCAGTAGGAAGGTTTCCTCCCCATAGATACAAATATCTCACCTCTGGGATTGTCATGGTCAGGCTTCTGGGAGGTGTCGTTACGTTTATTCATGTTATGGGGGTGTTTCTCTATTTCAATGGCTTCCATAATTATTCTCTTGTTGGAATGTTCTGTTTTGGCAATTAATTTGCCAAAGATAAATCTGCCGAGCCACATACATTGGAGAAACTAATAGGAGAATAAATGCATGCATCGCAGAACACAAGAATACAGTTAGAAAAGAAGAAAAAACTTCATCCCTTTTCCAATACCTTAAAACAACAGGACATGAAATTGATTTTGAAGGAACCAAATGAATTGCCAAAACAGAACACTCCAACAAGAGAATTTGCAGGTAGGCCCACCATTCCAAATCCACCCCTTGTTGTCTCAGGTCTTGTCTTGACTTCAGTTCTCCTTCCTCATTTGTTGCAATATGTTTGTACCTATTACCGTAATATGCTTGTTGTAATCATGGTTGGGTTCAGGCTGGATTAGTTTGACTAGGCCAAAGCCTAGGAAAATTACTGGCAGGCAGACAAAGGAGACCACGTGTAAGCCTGGAGGCTGATACAGGCTGATACACAAAAACAACATACCAAACTCATGACGTCACTGGCGTTTCCACGGCAACTGAGCTACAGCCCCTTCCTCTTTATACTCCTCCCCTTCCCTACCTTGTAGCAATTCATGTAGCAAAGTGTACATACTTTTCCACACTAATTACATCTGCAAATAATCACCCTTTAAGGTGTGCCACCTCCTCCTGGGGAAGGAGGAGATTGAGGTCCACCTGAAGGGATGCGCTGAGGAATTTGCAGATTTTCTGGAAGACAAAATCGCTCGACTCTACTCCCAGTTAAATGCCAGCATTGTTGCTGATCCGGTGAAAGCCCCTGAGGCAGGTTCTTGCCCCGTTATCTGGGAACAGTTTGACCCTGTTGCGCCTGAGGAAGTGGACAAGATCTTAGGGAGTATGCACACAAGCTCCTGTGTTCTAGACCCATGTGCCTCCTGGTTGGTGAAAGCTGCCCAGGAGGTGACAAGCAGGTGGACTCTGGAGGTGATTAATGCTTTTCTACAGGAGGGGGCAGTGCCCCAGCACTTTAAGGAGGTTGTGGTCCGTCCTCTTCTTAAGAAGCCATTGCTGGACTCCACCCGGTTGGACAATTTTCGACCTGTCTCCAATCTTTCCTTCCTGGGGAAGGCTGTGGAGAAGGTGATTGCGCAGCAGCTCCAGAGATTTCTGGATGAAATGGACTATCTTGACCCCTACTAGTCAGGATTCAGGCCTGGATTTGGGACAGAAATGACATTGGTCGTACTTTTGGATGATCTCTAGCGGGAGCGGGATGGGGGTAGTGATTCCATCCTAGTTCTACTTGATCTCTTGGTGGCCTTCAGGGGATGGGAGTGGGAGGCCCGGTGTTATCCTGGTTCACTTCCTTCCTCCGCAGCCACTTTCAGTCAGTGTAGATAGAAGGGGAGAGATCCAGCCCTCACCCACTGCTTTATGGGGTTCCACAAGGCTCAATACTCTCTCCACTCTTGTTCAACATTAATATGAAGCCGCTGGGTGAGATCATCTGTCACCATGGACTGAGGTATCACCAATATGCTGATGACACTCAGCTGTATGTCACTGCTTAAGGTGAGTTAAGAGATGCCATGTCCTCCCTCTCACAGTGCCTAGAGGCTGTGAGGGGCTGGATGGGGAGCAACAGGTTGAAACTAAACCCTGGCAAGACCGAGTGGCTCTGGGTTTGGGGTTCATTGGCTAAGGGAGAATTGCCATCTTTGGTTCTGGATGGGGTGGCACTACCCCAAACAGACCCTGTGTGTAATCTGGGGATTCTCCTGGACTCTCGACTCCTGTTCAAAGAGCAAGTAACGGTTGCAACCAGGAGGGGCTTTGCACAACTGCGGGTTGTGCGCCAGTTACACCCTTTCCTGGACCAACAATCCCTACTCACAGTCACTCATGCCTTAGTCACTTCCCGTCTTGACTATTGCAATGTGCTCTACATGGGACTGCCCTTGAAGGACATCCGGAAGCTCCAGTTGGTGCAAAATGCAGCGGTCCCATGGTTTTGTGCAGACCCCGGTGTGCACATGTATTACTTCTCCTGCAGGAGCTGCATTGGCTGCCGATTTGCTTTCGCGTGCAATTCAAGGTGCTGGTTTTCACCTTTAAAGCCCTTCATGGCTTGGGACCAGGTTATCTGAGGGATCATCTCTTGCCAGTCAAATCTACCTGACCCATTCCTCAGGCAGGGAATATTGGGGGTCCCATCCCCGAGGGAGATACACCTGGTGGAACCCAGAAGAAGGGCCTTCTCCGTGGTGGCTCCCTCTCTCTGGAATATCATCCCCCCCTGAGATTAGACTGGCCCTCACTCTAATTCTTTTCTGAAAGGCACTGAAGACCTGGTTCTGTCAGCTGGCCTGGGGAACCCAGAGTGGGATGGAGTCCAGCAAATGGCTTGTATGATCTGCTGTC
>JAOYMU010000252.1:77348950-77362531 GCA_025802295.1 Psammodynastes pulverulentus | reverse complement strand
CAGAACAGAACAGAATAGAATAGAATAGAATAGAATAGAATAGAACACAACACAACACAACACAACACAACACAACAGGAATAACAGAGTAGGAAGAAACTTTGGAGGTCTTCTAGTCCAACCCCTTGCTTAGGCAGGAAACCCTACACCACTTCAGACAAATGGTTATCCAGTCTCTTCTTAAAAACTTCCAGTGTTGGAGAATTCACAACTTCTGAATGCAAGTTGTGCTTCTGGTTAATTGTTCTCAATGTCAGGAAATTTCTCCTTAGTTCTAAGTTGCTTCTCTCCTTGATTAGTTTCTACCCATTGCTTCTTGTCCTACCTTCAGGTGCTTTGGAGAATAGCTTGACTCCCTCTTTTTTGTGGTGACCCCTGAGATACTGGAACACTGCTAACATGTCATCCCCTGGTCCTTCTTTTCATTAAACTAGGCATACCCAATTCCAGCAACCGTTCTTTATATGTTTTAGCCTCCAGTCCCCTAATACTCTTTGTTGCTCTTTGTTTTATTATAATAATTAAATTAATATAAGTATTTACTAATATGTTTTTAATGAAATAATTATTAATAACTTTGTTTTATTAAGAATAAAACACTATAAAAGTTTTGGAAATATTTCTGCAAATATAGTTTTGAACATGCCTTTAAGATGGGCAGCATGTCACTTAGGCTTTGAACCTTGGTAAATCATGTATCTATGAACAGTGTACAGGCAATTCTCAATTTATGACAATTGGGAGCAGAGTTACTGCCATAAATTGTTGTGATTATATGTCAAATTACCATATAATTAGACCTGATTTTACAACTATTTTTATACAGTGGTTGAAAGTTTTGCATTACAATTGTTCAGCCAATCAGACAGTTATTAAGTGAATCCAGCTTCCCTAATGGTATTTCCTGCTGCTTTTTGCAGAAATTCACCAAAACCATTGTAAATCCTGACCACATAACCACAGGATGCTGCAACCAATAAATGCAAGCAAGTTGCCAAGCATAGCAATTGCCATCACATGACTACAGGGGTGGAGCAATGATTTGCAATGTCATAAGTGCAAATTTAAATTGTAAGTGATTCCCCCCCCCCCAAAGGCTATCGTAATTTTGAATCCTTGTTGAAGAAACAGTTGTAAGTTCGAGGACTAGCTATACCCTCTGCCACACATAAATATGCAGACTCAAAATGAAGGTAAGTCATTTTGGTATTCATTACCAATGTTTATGAAATTCTCTTCATGGTATTAAATTTAGGGGATTGCTTGTGACCTTTCTATAATACTGACATTTCCCATATTCAATTTGCACATTATTTTTTTCCTGGAATAAAATAAGACATTTATGAATAACTAAGAGCAAAAGATATTGTCTCCATGGGACAAGAAGAGAAATAGTAGATGGCAATGTCCAGTTCTCCAGTTCAGAACTGCTAACAAGGTTTATACTTGCCCCTTTTTCCTCCGCAGTGCAGCCTCTGACACCCAATGCCTTTCCCCCTTTCAGCTTCAGATGGTTTCTTAAAGAACTCTTCTAATGAGAGGAATAAGTCTATGAAATAAGTATAACTGGATGGCATTGAAAAGGTCTGTAGTCTTTTATAACAGTATGGTGGGCACTGTTTAGCTTAGGGTACTTCTGGTAGTTTCAAAACCCTTTTGGATAGGACCATTCTCTTGAGAAAGATCCAGTGGTGGGATTCAATTTTTTTTTACTACTGGTTCTGTGGGCCTGGCTTGGTGGGCTTGGCATGGTGTGGCTTGGTGGGCATGGCAGGGAAAGGATACTGCAAAATCTTCATTCCCTCCTCACCCCATTAACCTGCTTTCCAGCTCCATTCTCCTGTGCAGGGCAACAAAAGAAGATCCAGGCAATCAGCTGGGACTCGGAAGGCAGAGAATAGATGTGGGCGGGGCTAGTCAGAGGTGGTATTTGCCGGTTCTCCGAACTACTTAACATTTCTGCTACCAGTTCTCCAGAACTGGTCAGAACCTGCTGAATACCACCTCTGATGCTGCCTGACTTCCAGTGACTCTGGGCAGTTTAAAGTGATTCAAATAATATGACAAGAAAAACAAGAAATAAAAAAAGAGTAGAGACAAACTGGGTGAAACAAAAGAAAGCAACCTAAGTTAAAAAGAGACCTCAGTCATTCCCATCAAAGGCCTGGATAAAGAGATCCCTTCAAAACACTAACATTGCAGGTATTTCTTATCTCAATGTGAATTGTAATAATACATCTTGGACACGGACTGTGCAGTCTTTCTGTCAGAACTTCAGCTTATCAAACAGTCAGGTTATAAAGTGCCTCTAAGCTTGTAATGACTGCAGGCTCAACCGGCTGCCTACAAATTGTGCTATGGGACCCAGACCCCGCACTAGAAAGGTTCTTCCTATTTTCAAGAGTTTTCATGTTTAAGAATTTTCAATTTTTCAGTGTCATTAGTATAATAAGATACGATTATGGCAACAAAATGCATGCATTAACTATGAAATATGGCCTGGGGTCTTACTACCTAGGGCTGTGATCTGTGCATCTCTCCCAAACAACAGGGCGGCAGGACTGTTTTTGCATTTTGATGAGCAAAGTCAAAGAAAACATAATTGCTGTTGGAAGCAACCTTGGTCATTTAGTAAATGACACTTTCTTTGAACCGTCATTTCTGACCTTCTTCACTCTGTTAGAATTGTTGGTTGCACAAATATTTGCAAACAATTTGAGAAAATCTGTTTGGGGAAAAGTAAGATTTTTTCACGTTCATGCTTTGTTGAAAAATATTTGTAGCTTATTTACATTGTCTTTATAGCATTTCCAACTGAAGATGTTTCGAGTGATTCCCTTCAATCATCAACAGTAAGTGACAATTATTACCTTTAAAGCCTGTTGAGAATATACTAGGATATATCTGGCAATGTCTTCCCAGTATAGAATCTGTCTGTCTTGTCTGGACATCTAAAACTGGTCTCTTGAGGGTTTCCACCTCTTTGTGAGGTTCGTAAGATATGGACCAGGCAGCAGGCCTTCATGTCCACACTCTGGACAACCCTTTCCCCAGTGGTAGGGATGTCTGCAAGCCTCAGTGCATTTTGAAACAAATGAAAACTATCATGCTTAAGCATGCTTTCAAACTTTAGTCGTTTCATGATCCTTGCCATGTGTCCGTTTTTTAAATAGGTTTTTGTATTCTAGCTTTATTTATTATTATCCACTCAGACTCTGCTAGGATTAGGATGGTATATAAATACTGGAAATAAAATAACAGAACAGAAGTGGTGAGGAAAAAGTGTAACTGAAAAAAAAGCACATGAAGGAGGAGTAAGCATTATAATTGTAAAGCATCCATACATAATAACTATATATTAAATAGCACCTGTGGGACTATACCTATAACAACTGTATTTAAATTCCCTCTCCACAAATTCAATTTACAAACTTTCCAATCTCATCTCTGATTTGTAAAACGTATCTCCAATATGCAACTGCTGGAATGCTGGCATCATATAAAAGAAGATACCACAATCACATGAAGCTTTCTTTAACTGTGTTGGCTAAAAGGTAATTTGAAGTGGGGAACAAGTGAAGACAGTAACATAATCTTCAAAGTAGGCAACATCAAAAGTTAAAAAATATCCCAAATTCTTAGCCATATATGACTTCATCCAACATAGTTCTCAGACTCTCCAAAAATATTAAGAGTCTCTGCTGGCTATAAAAAAAACTTAGGCTTTGGGTTGATTCTTGCAAAAGTTTTTGAAGAAATGAATAGTGAGCGTCAACAACAGAACAACCAAATATATCACACTGGCAAGCATTTCATATATCCAGTAAAGCAAGCCTGAGACATTTTGCTTTTTCATTCCACAGACAACAGCAAACTGATAGCAGTTGATTCTGACTTTGTAACACAAATGAGACAGTAGTCTAACTTTAGAGAAGAGACTGAGGATAGACAACTCTGTTCTTCAATTCAAGGAAAGAGCCAGAGGCTGCTACCCCGAGATCTGCTGCTCAAGACATTCCTCTCACTGCCTAATGGTGGAGCTGTCCTTGATACCAAGTCCAATTCTGCCTAGATACAACCAAGCTGTTTAACTTATGTCACATTGGCCTTTGGTTCTTGACCAAAACAAAAGAAGCTCCCATGCATGATCTGCCCAAGGCTCTTCAGGGTCCTTAGAAGAGATCCAGCCTTTATGAGAGTTTATATATTAGAAATGCTTGAGAAATGTGACACATAACAAGACAGAGCCTAAGAAACACCCGGCCTTTCCTTTTGTTTCCTGCTAGCAGTAAGGGATGCATGGCAGAATGGTTTTGTTGCTAAGCAGAAGGAAAAGCATGAAAGATAAGATTCTCTTGTCAGGCTTGACTAAGCACCTGTTCAAAATGGCAAATAATGACCACTTCTATGCATTCTTCCTTTGCCGGCCTTTATAGAGGGAAGTAGATTTTCTGTAAACATCTACAAGATTTCCACATTGTCCTTGCCAGTCTCTGCACATTAGCTCTGTCTTTGCAATGATCCCCATGAAAAGCTTGGCAAGACTCGGGCTTTGGCACACAGAGATCATTGTCTTCAAGTAAGCAATGTTTGCATACTTGTGCTATGCCATCTGTGCTGTTTTGACTTATAGACCATACTTAGACCCAATCCCTAAAGGTATTGTTGGGATGCAACTATTATTTCCAGGCTAGCAACAATGCCAGGAAATCACAGCCCTCCTATCATAAAATGCCAACGATGGGAGGGGGAGAAGAAGGGGGCATTTAAAAGCTTGCTGTACTGCTGAAAGGAGACCATAAAGCATGATACAGCAGGATCAAGAAGCGGAATCTCACTACCTAAACAATGTAAGATTTTTGTATCGAATCAACCTCATAGCCGAGTTCCTGTTTAACAGTAAGCCATGATATGATTTACTCGGGTTTATTGAAAAAATAAAGCTGCTTGGTATATGGGCTCAGTCTTTATTCTGTGCATCTGAAGTACAAGGATCCTTGCAATTCTCCCCTGAGAAGATAATTCCGCCCTTTATCTGCACTGAACCATTCATTGCTGAATCATTCAATCACTCTTGATTGAATGAGCCTGAAGTATCTATCATGAGGACAGTTGTCCACTGCATGAATCCCTGGTGCATCTCTGGCAAGCTCCAGAGATGACCTTGGAGAAACTATGTGGCAACAGTTACAAAGACATGTTTTAAGCCTGGAAAATTTTAGAAACTCAAACTGGCTCTGCCTTAATGCCATGAGGTATAAGGCAGAGGGAACAAAAGCACAGTCACACTTTCAAAATTCTGTGAACTATAATGTATATCGGTAAAGTTGACTTCCAATCATTCCAGAGGAGTCTGTGCCTTGTCCTGATCTACCTTGAAGGGCTGACACTGTATATGGTATCTTCTTTGTGTTCTGTTTCAAATGTAAGCCTCCAGCACCACCCACCCACTGAAGGAGAATGTAAAGTCATAAAGAGGGGGAGCAGACCTAGTTTCAGCAAAATAATTCAAAAGTAAGCAATGTAAGTCAAGGTCAAGTCAATCAAAAATAGATAGTACCCTGGACAGCTCCATGAAACCCAAAGGATCAACTCAAATGTTGCTTCAGCAACAGGCAATCCCAGTTAAAGTTATATTTGAATGGTTAGGCCCACCTTCATTAAAATAAACATCTTCAGTCAATAAACTTAGCTAGATTCACTTCAAGAACTTCTGGGTCTTCAGTGCACTGTGGAGATTGTACCTCTGCTGTATTCAATAGCCTGATATTTATATAGCCAAAGAACAGAAATAGTAGTATTTTAATTGGTAAAATGATCTTTTCTTATGCTGCAATTTCTGGGACTGAATTTGGGGAAAATCTTTGCCCTAGTCTGATATTTCCCCTGAATGTAAAATGGAAAGTCAGATCATAGAATCACTACTTCTTATTCTTGTTCGCACCATCTTCCTTGGGCATTATAAAAATTGCTGGCTTTACTTATAGCAGGTGTCTCAAATGATTTTTCATTGTACTGTTTCCTTTAGTAATCCATAGTAATTCCCTAAAGCTTATTTTACAGTTTAAACATTCAGAACAATCTATGCATAATTGGAAGTTGTGCATATTCTGAAGCAATGACAGGGACCCTCCAAAGCCACAAAAAAGATTGAAGAAAACATCTGGTCTCTCCAATCCTGGCATGAAACATTTCTGTATATATGATAGTTTTGTATAGACACAAACTTTGCACAATTTTCAGTTATGTATGTGTGTCCTTCTGAATTTTTAAAGTATAAAATAAATTTTAGACAATCTACAAAGATAGTGCTGTACATTAATTATGTAGAACAAGTCAATTCAAAGTACCCATCACAAGTAAAACAAGTAATCCAATTTTTAAAAAGCCAATGAGCTCATTTTGGTCTTCATAAGTTTCCATAAGACTTTGGACCTCTGACCAAAGCTCATATCACTCATAGGGGGACCCTATCTAAAAGGCTTCCTCCTTGTCCTTAATCATTTACCTAGGAGCTCAGTATGATGGCTTGCAGAATGCAAGCTGCTATGGATGAAGGTAGTTTACTGGTATTTTTTAAATTTAAACAAACATTTTCAATTAGGATCAAAATGCAGATAAAGGATTATTACTGTTATATCAGCTTACTTCCGAGCCTTCCCCAATATCCGTGAACTTTAAAAGCAGCCTCACATGTCATTCTGAAATGAAGGTGGTATTTTTGTGTTAGTTGATATGCCATGTTGAATACAATGCGCACAGCTGCAATCCCCCAATACTGTATCACAGACTGAATTGCAGATAGTATCACTTAATCACACATCATCTCCAGTCTGGCTAGGTTTCCCTATTTGGCTGATAATTACAGTCTACACCAAGCTATAGAACAGAGTGACCTGTCCATCTCTGACTGATACATCTTCATATTGCATTGAAACCAGGTGTAGCTTTGCCACCACAATGCTAAGAATGGAAATTTAAGTCCTCTAAAACACTATACACAATAATAAATTAAGCACAGGTGCTCACTTAAATATACAGTAACATAGACATGGACCTCTGTCCACAGGCTACACCACTTCTTTATTCATATGTTGAAAATGAAAAACAATAAATAGATGATCCAATCAAAAGAAGAATAAATACATATTTGGAACTAAGAATATATATTTCAGGTATCTGAGAAAAGCAAGAATTTGCCACAATAAAATCTTCATAGGAATCCATGCGATACCTTTTTGTCTTCACTGAGAATCTGGGTAGAGAGAAACATAATATTCTAACTTTTTTGGAATCAAAGACAGTTTCAGATTAGGAAAAATGCCCCAAATCAGTCCAAAGGTAAGAAGAGTTTCGACATGTTCTTACTTTTTTTGTTGCCATAACTGTATTGGCTTGATAGCAAAATGTCAGGTTTCTGACAATAGTTGTTTAGGCAGGTTGCCACGTAGCTCCAAAGAAAGGGAGACTGAAGAGGTCAAAACATTATTCCGTTAACCCAGAAGAGTTTGCAACTCACATTTGTATCTGAACTATAAACTTTGTTTGTACCTCATGGAGCAGCTTGTGAAATTCATTGCATATGCCACTACTGATTTGATCTATTCCTCCCATATGAACATGCATTTCAGAATGCAATTATACTCATAGGTTTTCTCACTTTTCTGCATACTGGGATTCAGCTGCAAATTCATAGGTGCATTAGGATACTTTTAACATGTGTATCCTTTAGATAAAATATATTTAGAAGTACAGATTTTGAAAGAAAGCACACTTACAAATGCATATAATAAGGAAAACACATCTCTCTGTCTCTGATCTGACCGCATCTATGTCTTTAAAAGTAATATATTATTATGGAAATGAGACAGAAGGAATTTAGGGATTAATTTATGTAAATAAAATGGCCCAAACTAAAAGTGATCCGGCTACTCTAGCACCAAAAATATTTTAATTTTTGTACATGGTATATGCATAATTTCCTGCTTCATACAGAAAGAATGCTGGGGCAAATATGTACCTACTAATTCCTTCCTAGGCCTCTGTATGTTGTTTTGTGGAGCCCCAATCAAGTGGCATTTGAAATCTTGTAGTGTAGACATGCTTTTCCAGTTCTAATGGGCAGGTCATTATCTACAAAGCACAAGGTCTCAAAATAGGCTATGCTTGCATATGTAATACACTGGTATTCATCAAATGGGCCACAGTTCTCAGCTGCATGAAAACTCAGTGACAAATTAATCTTGCCATAAAAAACACCTCTTGCTGCTCATGTAAATATTGCTAATATCCTCTGTTGGCTGCATAACCAGGGAAGGTTACAGCTCCTGTAGAAATAGATATGCATATCAGGCAAAATTGTCTTAAAAACCCATTTTCTCTCTACCTGAATTCTTTATTAGCAAGGAGAAGCTGCTAGGGCTACTTGAGAAAACAATTATGTGCTGACATTTACCAGGAGCAACCAAGGTCATGTCAGGTGCTTTGTACCAAGTGTGTGCGTGCAATTGTCAGGAAAAATTACAGTAGCCGAATGTTCAACCTATTTCAAGGGGTTATGATAAAATAGTTCACTTCCTGCTATTACCTTCTCCCTCTTCTCTGCTTTAAATGGACAAAGCAAATTTGGGGGAAATTTAAAGTATGCATATGTGCACAAGTGTAAATAATATTGGCCTTGGAATAAAAAAAAGATTACAGAAACACATGGATCGTACAGTGAATTGTTCCTGCTCACACCTACAGTTTTCAGTATTTAAAGTCAACAGAACAGACGTAGAGCTTTAAAACTCCAGATATCAATAAAGATAAAGCTGCTGTGAACTTTTTGGGCAACCCCATCATCTATTGCCCAGTCCCCTCATTTATGAAATACCTGAAATCTTAAGGAAGAAGATGGATGATGGGCCCATTGCAATTACAATATTGTCTGCCACATCCAGAGCTTTAGTAAAATATGAAAACGTTCTAAGTTTGGATCTTACAACTCTACCCATGTTTAAAATCTACTTTTAGAAGGGTGAAAAATAACTGCAGTCTAGAGGGATTGTTCTCCAACTAGACTTTCTTTTCTCACATCAGCCCATTAATACATATACTTTGTATCTTCTTAAAACCTCAAAAGAGTTCTGCCTTCAGCTACTGAAAAAGCTACTCATTTCTGGGTTCTTTTCTTCTGTGCCTAGAAGAAAGTCCCACAGATGTTACGTAAATCAATGAAAAGCTTCGCTTGGGATTAAAGCATCAGTGGGTATCAGGATCTGACAAGAGTGGAATGAAATTGCTTTTCAAAACTGAATTTAAGAAAGAACTATCACAATTCCGAGTTTTGGATGCCTGAATTTTATTTGGTTTGGCTTACTTTACAGCACAAGAGTCTTGCTGTAGCTGAACTGTTGCTGTCTTAAGTGTAAATCCTATCTAAATATCTTCTGCGGGACACAAAGAAAAACAACCTTCCTTGCTTTCTAAATTGTACTTGAGGCTTTGAAAGAAACAGCAGGCCAACTTTGCACCCGGATCTTCCCTGGTTCTCTATCTAGTATTGTATACAGTGAAAATCAGATGACTCACTGACACCTAGTGGTTTGGGGAAAAAGTGCATTGAACTTTAAGGGAAAGCGTTAGAATATAGCACTTCTGAATCATTTTCTGGAATTCTGAACTCCAAAAGCAGATAGGAAAACCCTGTTGAGAATTGCTACATAGTAGATACTATGGCAATTACCTAAATTAAGCAACAACAAGTTCTGGCAACCAGGACATTGGCTTAGTAGAATCATGAACGGTCCACGCTATGTAGAAAGTGTGGCCATGTTGACTGTCAAAAATAAACACTATAACCAAACATATCTCAAGACCCCAACCAAGCTATTGCAAACATCCCTATGTGTGATTCTGAAGGTCTACTGGATGCTTTCAAGTAATCTTGTTCAGAAGAGACCATTCCCCTTTTTAATAACATCTACACATGAGATGTGGATTTGATATACTCAAGGTTCTCTGTGCATCTTACCCAGGATCCCTAGAATCATAGGCCAGGAAGGGACCTCAGAAGTCTTCTAGTCCGACCCTCTGCTCAAGGCAGGAGCCTTATATCATCCCGGTCAAATGGTTGTCCAGTCTATATTTGAAAGCCTCCAGTGATGGAGCACCCATAATCCCAGGAGGCAAGCTACTCCATTCTTTAATTGTTCTCGCTATCAGAAAATTTCTCCTTACTTCTACGTTGGATCTCTCTTTAACAAGTTTCTATCCATTATTTCTTGTCTTTGAGTTCTTTCAGCAGAGTGAAATTGGATCTAAATGCAGGAGTTTATCTTGAACTTACTCTACCTGCCCAATTTGCTAAGCAGCTTCCAATAGGAACACACACACACAATCAGCAGATAGGACTGAGCAGCTCTCATTGCAGCCATTTTAATAACCCAGCTAGTTATTTCTAAGTTTATTACCGCAGCAATGAAAACAAGCCTGGCATTCTCCTGGACATCTTGATCCAGCTGAAGAAAGCTCACCATCCACACACAGTGCAAAGAGCCCTTCCTGAAAGAAACCACGGCTTCTTCCTTCCAGATGTGCAGGACAAGATGGCAGGCCACCTTGGTCATCAGGAAAAGACAAGAGGCACCTTCTGCTCCACAAGTTACCTGCAACCAGGTTGCATTTTCAGTTGGTCCACGCTGTCTCCTTTTCCAATCAGAAGAAGCTTGCCTCATTCTGTTTCAGCCATTCTTGAAGGCAAGCAGAGCCATTCAGTAATGGACTGAATTGCACCAAGTTGGCTAAATAGCATCCCTAGCTGCAAGGTAAAGCAGCATATTCCTTACTTACAGAAAGGCCCAAGTTCTATGCTTGGTCCTTTAGTTGGCATACCAATTTGATAAATAAATAAGTAAACAAATGGACTAGGATCATATAGGAGATAGAGTTTAAATCAGAAAGGTGAAGTATGTATAGAAAGCACAGCCATATGATTGAGCAAAAAAGCTTTTGTTTTGTTTTCATGCCACAGTAATACCCTACAGTATGTATGTTATCATAAACCTCTGATTACAGATCTTGAGACTTTAGCTTCATATTGTACTCAGTGTGATCAGTTTCCATCTCTAATATATTATCAGATCTCAGTGGGATTTATGTATTTATTAAAATAAGTAACTGCTTTTCTTCCCAAAGGAGTGCTCAATTTAACACAGTGCAGAGAAATAAATACTCCAACTTAAATGGGAATTTAAAATTACCACAACAATATATCTTAAATATTAAAAACAAATTACTAGAAGATGCACAACAACATGCTTGCAAGAAAGAAGAATCAGGATAGAAATAAATTGGGACAATTATACTATAAATCTAACCAGTGAATTGGAATCAGAATTGGTGTTGCAACCACCGAATGACATTCCGTAACATCTAAAAGAAAAATCTTTCACAAATGCTGGCTTGAGTTTTGCTTGGATTGCTATGTTTACTGATTGAGACCTCAACTTATTTTTTATTGTAAATTTATATTAATATTAATGTCATTTATACCCAATTGAAGAGGTTCGGTTCCATACATCAAGCTTTGCAGCATCCTAGTCTCAGTTCTAAACGCTATTTGTATATAGATTAGGATGTAATTCTTTTTAGGATGTAAAACTACTTGAAACAAAGAAAGATGCAATGACAAGTCTGCTACCCCAGAAGCCTGATTTCAAGACACTTTTTTGTCATCTTAACTCATGGAAGGTGAATTCCAGGAATGGGGAACCCAGAATTATCAACAAAGACCATTCTGTCTTTCGGTGTATATTTCTGGAGTTAACTGGTATAAACTAAATACCTTGATAATGATACAACTTATGATAAGAATAGGATATCTCAAGTTGGGTCTGTAGTTCTCCATTTCTTATGCCATATTTCCAGATTCTGATTCCAAATTCTGAATAGAATTTTGAAGGATTTTTTTTCCACTAATTCTTTGAAGGACCAATATATGATTTTTCAGTTCCATTTTCCAAGTTCCTATCTTAGATCCTAAGAAAAGAGGAAAAAGTCATATTTCACATTAGAGATAACAATGTGGGCCACAAATATTTGTATGATATGTATTATCTTGCTGATAATACCATTAACACTGAGTTAGCCCAAAGAGGTTTTTTAATGATACAACTTACTCATTTATTAGAATTAAAGTCTCTTTTTTTTTTATTACAAAGAGGTACCAGAGCTTCAAGGAACACATAATCTGGAGTTATAAAATATAGTTGCATCTATTTCTGGGACAGATAATTCAAGATAACTTGTTTCAGAGAGCTATCACTGCATAATATTTTAAAATTTTCATGGCATGTAGTCTAAACATGAATTTTCATTAGAAAACATCTATCATATAGTTGCTTCTGAATCGTTGAGAGGCTAATGACATGAATGACTTGGTTTCGCTTATAGCAGAATGAATGATGGAAAAGACTAGAAGAGTGAGTCATCAAGAGATTATTTCTAAAGGAAATAGGGAAGTTGTTAGCATTTGTTTTTGTTTTTCTTGTTAAACTTTCCAGTTAGAAGAATTTTTATGCCAATATTTAACAGCCTCTTTGTAAAACATACAGCACAGACCTATAAAGTAAATCCTAGTGAAAAATAAATGGGGTTGCACATTTAGATTGTGTCTTATATCAATCAAAATCCATCATTTATTCAAGTGTGGCCCCTCAAAAACTGTCAATTAGCCAAGATCAAACTGCCCAACAGACGGTGCTATATCTTAGCATAATGTGTGAATCTAATGTCTCACAAGGAGTGTATTTATTCATCCTCCAAATCATGAATTTAGTTACAACCAAACCCAGTTATTATAATGAGCAAGTTTGAATGTGGTCCTTCAAGAATCCATAGCCCTGAAGCTTCCAATACACTCTCACGAAAATAATTTCATTTCAAATTATTTTCTTATGTTGGACTGGGAGGGGGCATGATTATAGAGAGACAGTGCTGCATATAGAACCGTTTCCCTTCTTCCTTCTCTCCTTTTATCTGATCATCTTCTTAAGGGTTTCTTCCTCTTTCTCACTTCTTCCTTCATCCTATAGCAGTGGCACTGAATGCTGATGAGATGATAAATGATCCAACCCCAGGCAATCATTTTCGGATAATTAGTTCAGTGACTGAACTTCGAAGAGTCATTTGTTCCCAGCCAGGAAGCTGGGATGGTTACTAGACACTTCATTTTGTGTCAGTTTTGGAGAAAGGGTGTACATTAGCTAAGCACAGGTGCTTCATTTCTCATCGGGGATTTTCTTAGCCGGAAGTAAATAAATAAATAAAACAGAATTGTAGCGTGCATGGTTTAAATAACACAGTCTCATCTACCTCTACCCTCTTTGATTTAGAATATTGTCTTTTATTTAAATCAAAAAGAATAGGAATATATACAAGGAACAGAACAGTCTAAGTATAGTTATCAAATGTAGTGATTCCCAGAGCTCAGCAATCAGTAGATATTCAAAATCAGTCCTGAAAGAGGCCCATAAACTTTCTTAGAAAAGAAACATGTACATGTTTACTGCCCACTGCTTTCCTTAGGAGGGAGGGTGG
>JAOYMU010000252.1:77338826-77348838 GCA_025802295.1 Psammodynastes pulverulentus | reverse complement strand
CTGCTTTTCCAATCTGGCAAAATGGTTATTTCAGACTGTTTCCAATCCATGGGATTCATTTAAAAATTTTAAAAGTCTGAATGTATCCATCAGTTCCAAAAGGCTGAGGAAGGATCAATGCAATACAATCTCCTATCGTACCATGAAGAGGTTATTAAGCAAAATGAGAAAGTTCACATTTATTTCATATATTTGTTTTCAAAAAGAAAAAAACACCAAAACCTTCAGATTTTTAATGTAAACCTCTGATGTGGGATTTTAACTCTTTCTTCTCTATCAAATCAACCTGCTCATATGATTTCCAGAGGAATGTTGCCACCATATTCCCATTGCTCTGCTAAATGCACCAGGGAATGCACCAGGGAAAACTGATATTAAACAGAGATGTTCCATGGGTACATTATAGTACCCATTCTCTAACAAGCTTTTGGAGATGAATTGTAAAGCCATATGAAGCTCACTTGCTCAAAGTTTCAATGAAACAGCTCTTTCCATATTCAACAGTAGGTAAATATAAGACTTATCCTGGTGTTGTTTTTTTCCCTTCGTGTAACTTGAGATGCAAGTGGTCTTCAGAAATATACTGACGCACAATTAATTTTGCTCAAGAAAACTTTTGCTCAAGAAAACTTTTGTCACCTGTGATATCAATATATTTAAACATAGATTGTGTTTTTATTCTGTCAGGAATCCAAGATTACCCTGGACAGTTTCTTCTTCCAGTGTGACTCCCACGAAAAACCTTTGAGATAGGCTAGAATTAGATAGGCTAAAATCCTAAGAGACAGTGACTAGTTGCAAATCCCAAAGTGGTCCCATTTGTACGACATGGCTGCTGGTAACACTGCTTTAGCCACAGACATTTCTAGTGATTTCTTAATCTCCTCTAAGTGGCATGAGTGACACCATTCTGGGGCTTATTTTATCTAATTGTGTTTATGTGAATCTAATACCTTCAGTTAGAATCATAACTACAGGAAACAGTAAAAATAAAAAGTCAAGATAGCAGCCATGGTGGTTTGGTACTGAACCTCTGCCTTTGTGATGCATATAAAAAGCAGGAGGACCCATTCTGATTACCACCTTGATTGTTTGACCATTTATTTCATTTTATTGATTAAATGTATATACCATCCATCTCCCTGATAAGGCGACTCCGGACGACCATACCCTGCAGACATTCTTGATTAGAATAAATAGATTCTATGAACACATATTAACCCACATAGTGAATTGTTTATGTTCTTACCAGAAGTACAGTGGTGGTATTCAGCCGGTTCTCATCAGTTCAGTAGAACCACTATCTAATTTTTGTGGAGTTTAGCAAACTGGCTAAATAGCGTGCTTCGCCACCCCCACCCTGCCTCGCCTCTCCCCTCCCAGCCAATGAATGGCTGGGAGGTGAGGCCAGGCGAGCAGCTGGATGAGGCCAGGAGGCCAGGTGCCCTCAATATGAGTGAAATCAAGTTGGCCATGCCCACCCAGTGACCATGCCTATCCAGCTGGTCATTATGACAGAGAACTGGTTGTTAAATGATTTGAATCACAACACTGAGTATATATCAAGTAAACCTGGCATGACATGGCTGCTAGACAAGAAAAAAAAGTAGATGTTTTGCAGTAGCATTACTCACAAGAATGAATGGCTGAGTTCACCCACTATTAAAAATATTGACCAATGACTGCATCAGTTAAACATATACACTGAGCTAAGCAGGGAGAAGCATGGGTCTCATTGACTTTGGCAATGGTGCAAAAGTAGTTTGACATGGCCTTTTGGAGAGATTCTTTGTTATTCAACATCCCAGCTTGCCTAGTGATCTTTCATACAAATGCTAGCAAGATGCTATCTTAGCTTCTTGTGATCCAGTAAATACTGCCACCTAGCTGGATCTTTGACTAGGTCTAATACTTGATCTTACAACAAGCTACTTTGAGTATTGGTCCTTATAGGCCCCCTTAAGATGATGCAGTTGTTATCAAAAATAAAAATGCCATCATTACTTCATATTATATCATAGAAATGAGCAGTTCTCAGGAGTTGTAACATTAGTAAATTTAAATCACAGCGAGACTGAATGATTAACCATCACATTTCTACCTTATCAAGGGAACATAACCCACAGCAGTCTCTTATACTAAATTCAAATAGCAGTGGGTCTTGGCAAAATCTGAATGTGGATCTCCCACTTCAACTTTTGGGTCTCAAATTAGACAATCTGACACCAATACCTGCAATCAATTGTTAATAAGGGTTATAGAGACAGTTCTACAAATGGAAAGAATGAACAGGAGATAGTGGATCATTATTTTTAATTTAAATAAATCAATGTGCTCAGAAAGAATGTGCTCCATGATGGGAGGAGAGAGAAGGAGGGCAAATGGGAATAGTATCCTCTTGCTTTAACAATAGCCCAGTAGATGCAAAATCTAAAAGATGGACTACTCCTCCTCTTTTTAGTTCAGTAATAGCAAATAACTAATTATGCTCCTTTAAGTTTCAGGAGCATGGATGGCTCATTCTTTCTTTAACGCAAATTAGAGAAGAGGGAGGTTTGATTCCCAGAAGGGTTTATTTCCAAGCTGTCTCTGTTCTAATGCACATCTAAAAGGACAGAGGAAATATCTTTTATCACTCAAATCCCCCTGAAATTTAAGAGCAGCTGGGGATTTTTTAAAAGAAACACAGATATGATTCATTAAATTCATCTCATTCCAAAGACACCTTCCTGCCAGTTTATCTTTGTAACTACAGTCATTTCTTCAGAATAGCACTGTTTCCTGAATGTTGTCAACCAGTGAGTGTGCATGAGCAAGTATGAATATTTAGGGACAGGTCTTAGTTTACAGTTGCAAAATAATGAGTCTGTCCATTTTCCCCTTCCCTTCAACTATTCTAATGGAATTTAATAGAACATAAAAACGTGTTTACTCCAATTACCCAGGAAAATGAAAACAACCAAATTCAGGGTGCACACATTCCAGGGACATACACAAGGAAGATTTTTAAAAAGCTCAAGATGGCGGCCATGACCTTGAGGTTGACTATCACTCCCTTTTTGTGTGTGTTTTGATCTCCTCCCTCACAGATGCCCCTGCCAATTCCAGGATGTTTGCCTCCACTATGGAAATACTTTGGCAGAAAAAGAGGGTACCTATCTTTTGGATAATTATTGATGCAATTTCCTCAGCTCCTTGAGGCAAACAGTCCTTTTTTTTAACCATGCCTCAGGAATGAGACTGATAACGATGCTGCCCACACAGAGGGTTCATCCACAGGGCAACAATTAGCAGACACTAAATGATCCCTAGGAGAAGCAGAGAATTATGCCTCCTGCCTTGACCTTACTTGTGCTGAGTGGATTGTAGGATTTGCTTGAGAGCATCTGCCTTACTCTTGGTTTCAGGGGACAAAATGTGCCATTTTTTCTCCCCAGACCTGAGAGTAGCTAGTTCTTGAACCATAAGATTTGTAGATTGCCACAACTTTATTTCAGCATTACAAAATAGTGTACAGAGCTTAGGTTATGCAAAATTCTAATTGTCCTCTTACCTGAAGCTTACCAATGAGAATATCAGTCTTCTGGAAGATTTCCTGGCCAAAGAAGAATAAAAGGGAAAGGGAAGGGGAAGAAAAGGAAGATGCCAGACATGGGTCCAGAACAGAAATGGACATGTAGGCCTAGAGCTCAGAGTGGAGGGAAGGAAGGAAGGTCTGCAAGACACTATATTAAAATTAAAAATAATGAAATAAGAAACTCATCCGGTCCTAATGCAGGCCTTTTAAAATGCATCAATATCTGAGTTTTGGAAGTTTTTCTCTCAAAACTATAGGTAGTTCAAGCAACATACTTGTTTAGTCATTGTTCACAGATAAGAAAGTAAATTTACAATCAATATCACATTTGTGACTTTCACAGATCTGTAAAGCAAAGAAAAGCTTAGATAAAATTGTAAGCACAGTCACAGTTTCATTTAGTGACTGTTTTGTTTAATGGCAAGTTTTCTGCCCCAATTATGGTCACTAAATGAAGACTCTGTGCATGCTTGCATGAATTTTTTGAGTTGATAAATGCTGGGGAGCCTCATACTTTGCCATTTCTGTGTGCTACAACAGAAATACATGGTACATTTATTTTATGTATCTACACAAGTATAAACAATGTTAGACTCAATAACAATTATTTAAAAACTATGTATGTCTAATAAATAACTAAATCAATATTCTAAGTTACAATCAGACATTCTCTGATAATTAAAAAAACTACCTAACTAGTTTTTTATTGCTACCTAATACTATCTAATATATCTTGCATGTTTAGGAACATACATTGATCATTTACACTTCCTTTGTTATGAGAAACACATAATGGAATTCTATTATAAATAATATAGAAGTAGTTATTAGCAACATCTGAGACCTGCAACAATCTCTCTATAGACACTGCCATTGAAAAATATTCCAAACTTCTAGAGGTCTAGAATACTGTAGCCAGTCAATAGAAGAGCACAAAATATCAAAATCTGAAAATTGAATTGAAAGAAGTCATAGAATAACAGAGTTAGAAGGGACCTTGGAGGTCATGTAGTCCAACCCTCTGCTCAAGCAGGAGAGTCTATTCCACATATTAGCCTGTACCTAGGATCAAACTCACAGCCTCCTGATTGTAAGGCGAGAGCTCCACCTCTAGGCCACCGAGCTATAGATTTTGACATAAACTGGCTGCAGTGGTTCCAGTGGTTATTGGCACACTGGGTGCCATTCCAAATAATCTTGGATGGCACATAAGAAAATATGCACTTTGAAATTTCTATTTGTCAGTTACAAAAGTCCATACTGCTTATATCTGGGCATATAGTACACCGATACATTACATCATCCTAGGTTCCTGAGGAGAACTCAATGAGTATGAAGGCAAACAACAGCTAAAGAACGGGCAGATGTGATTTCACATTATTGTGTATATAATTATTATTTATTTAGAATGGAACCTATTATGATATCATATAACATCTCTGAAGATAAATGTCTCATTGACAGTTTTGAAAAAAATCAATACATAATACTTGGTCCAAACCTTGCATGATCAGATCGTTTATTCTTAAGTATTATTAATTCATATTTGCAAGACTTCAATCTGGAATTACTTTAAAACCATTCTAAATCCTCCCGTTTTAAATACATGATGGGTTGAGATGTCCTCAGGTTATATCTGTAATTCTATATGAAACAGATTATTTAACATTGAATAGATATCAAGTGCTTTTTTGTTCAACAATGCACTTCAAAAAAATCATTGAGTTTAATCATTAGTGGGAAAAGTCATTTCATATCTACCGTCTTATTAACTGAAATGATGGGCTGCTTGTACCAATCTCTGTTACAGAACACCAGCCAAATCCCTCTGCATGTAATTTAACCCCCAAAAATGGAAAGAAAAGGAAAAGAAAAAAAAAGAGCTGGAACTTAAACCTTAAACACTTTTGACAAAATATATATATATATAAGATTTGCTTCATCCTGAACTACACGTACCAATCTAAAACTGCCCAATCTGGAAATACATTTAGAGTCTCTTCTAATCACAGGAGATGTCTTCTGAATAGGACACCCCTCTATCAACAGCTAAGTCCCTTGTCATCCTTCTCTACTGAGTTTTTTTTTTTTAAGAATCCCTTTCAGAAATATTCTCATCTTCTACTAAAAGGATGGAGCGGGGAGGGGGGGAGCTTTTTCATACAGAGTGACAGGATTATAAAGTGACCCTGTGGGTCAGAAGGAGACTTTTCCTTTTCTCATCAAGGAAATCAATTTCCAAGTCTGAGTCTCTTAAAATAATATATTCTTATGGCATGCATACAGCTTTTTTTTTATCGGCTATGAAAAGAATAAGAGGTAAAGAGGATCAGGGGTGGCAATAGAATATTATAATCTGCCACACACACACATCAGTCTTTTGCTACATAATTCCAGATAAATTGAGGATTTACATATTTAAGATTAAAGAGGGGAGGAGGAAGTACCAGAACAAAAAGAGAGGGCTGTAAAGATATTAAACTGAAGAAGTTAACTCTTAAACTTTAGTTTCATATAAAAGCACAGGCATGCAAATAAAATCCATACATTTTTTACCTTCTAAACCTTCTAGCACTTATTTTATAGACTGCAAGTGTTGATTAAGGAAAACTAGGCTAATCCACAGCAGAAATAAAGATGCTCCAAGCTTTTGCTGCCTTTTCCCTTCCCTCCCAAGCCTAAAATGTTCCAAAATACCAATTACCATGGCAGGAAACAGTTAAATGACTCCAAAAGCTCATACAGACAGCAGATGGAAAACAGGAGGAAACCAGCTGGAAGTGTGTTTCCCTTAGAACTGATTTTTTAACAGCCTTGTGCACAAATAATGTCTCCCTAACACAGAGATAAAAATAAAACATAAATATTTAAAAGGTGACTGGTCAAAGCGACAAGATGGCACCCGACTTGGGGCAGGCGGTTTTCTTGATTCCTCTGTCCTCAGAGTCTGTTGCATTCTTACAAGTACTATGGAAGTGGATGGAAGTGTTTTTTTTATGGTAACATTAGCTTAGCTAGTGGTCACTGTCATTTAATTGCTCATCTTTGGTGCTCTTGGATGTGTCCAGACTCATGACTATAGCAATTAAATGTTTAATTTTGGAAGTAGAGCTATCTATTTGGGGGGGAGTTGTCTTATTTATAGCCTGTTAAGAGAATTACTTCCTTGTCATGATGAGAGGGCTTGAACCCACCAGGGACCCTAATAATGGTACTGTGAGGAAGCATGAGCTCTTGGTGTTGTCTCTCTGGCTAATAGAGTTGAAAGAAGAGGGTGAGGGCATTGGGGCTCTGCTTGCACCAAATCCAGAGAATAACAATGGCAAACTAATTCTGTGTTGTTGCCAAGCAAATTAAACAGATAGATCCTTGCTTAGCCTTTTTATTGTGTCTTTTGAATAGCGTATAAATGAGGTTTATCTCCAAGTGTGTATTGATGGCTAAGAAGAAGAAAAAAGACCCAAACACGTGCTTTCCAGCAGCCAACACCCAGATAATCAGGGATTAACACCAGACAAACAGTCAAGCAGAAAACAGGATTCTAATTAAGGAAGTACAGAGGAGAAGACCACACCCCTACCAACACTGGCAGGGCAAGCTAATGTATAATAAACAGGAAGCAGACCCCATACTCACTAGCACTGGTTATGTTACATAGTGAGGTAATAGAATAGCGATAGCACCTAGACTTGTATGCAGCTTCACAGTGCTTTACAGTCCTCTCTAAGCAGTTTATAGTCGGCATATTGCCCCAACACTGGATTATCATTTTACTGACCTCAGAAGGATAGAAGGTTGAGTCAACCTTGAGCTGGTGAGATCAAACTGCTGGCAGTCAGCAGAAGTAGCCTGCAATACTGCATTCTAACTCCTGGACCACCAAGGCTCCTCAGAAATGTCTGCAAACAAACAACCAAGCTCAGAGAGCACCAAGGACTCTATAGTTCAATCCTGAGCTATATTATGTTCCCCTCTTTTGAAATAGTTTTGTGCTGCTGAATCAAGCCTAACACCTGGTGTCTAGATGGCAGGCATAAATCACAAGGGTAGCGTCTAACTAGCTAACTTTGAAGAAAAGCAAAGACAGGCTTTGCTCCCTCAGGCCTTCTTTTTCAAACTAAACACAATCTGTATTGTTGCAGAAAAACAGCAATGTGTAAAATATTTTTTAACACATTGGCTCTTTTAATGCAATATTGAAAATATAGAAAAGGCCATCAAACTGTGAAATTTTCCTTACCAATATAAAGGTTTTTGTCATCTCTTGAAAACTACTTCCATTCTTGAATTCACTGATAGGCTCCCTTTCTGTCTATACATATAGACATGAACCGCTCCGAGTCTCCGGAGATGGGGCGGTATATAAGCTTGAGTATAAAATACATGAACAGCCAAAACTCAGGCCCCAGTGCAATGTCTTTAGCTCCAGTTGAAAGAAATGAACATAGTTTGACTCCTGGTATTGATTGTCCATAATGCTTCATAACAATCAAGGTAAGCCTGACCCAACATATAACATAAATCATCCTACAGAAAATTTAATCACTACACTATGATTAAATACCATAGCGTCCTTTATTTTCATTTGCCTTTCCACTATGGATGCAAGAAGTATGTAACACACTTTAGCATAATTGAGATATTAATTTCTTTTATTTTTCTATTTATATTTCACCCATTTACCTGAAACAGGGGTTCTTTGTAATTTAATTTTACATGGAGTGGAGGACAACCATTACATCTATCATCCCCAAAGCCACATTGAAAAGTACTATGTTGAAAAAAAATATGGGAATTATGAGAGTTTTACTCCATCATATGTTGAGGACATGAAGTTATTTTCTGAGTAATCTATGAAAAATCCTTCACATCTGCAGTTGATGATTAGACTCACATGGAAAGCTCTAACCCGTAATGTGTTTAACTATGAGGTTTAAAAAAATTATAATTATACACTTATGGAAATCACGATTAACAGTTGGGGCAATTATATTGAAAGATGATTGCACAGATTCATTAAATATAGATCTATCAGTTCTAGTCTTGGTGACTACCTCCAGAATTGAAGGCCATTTGTCCTAAAGACTTATATACAGTAGAGAATAGCAAAGGAAGATGTGTACCATTCTTGCATGTTGACAGTGATCTTTCCAGACTGTGACTTGGTTGACCACTGAGCATTGAACTAGGAGGAGTTTTGGTCTGATCTTATAGATTTTTTTTCAAGAAACTTACAATTCCTCCATAACAAACACATCTGCAATACCTTTAAATATCTCATCTATCCTTCTTCTCTTCTTTTCAGATAAGAAACTAAATTGCTCTTTTCCTATATGCCCCAACATTCAAATGTTAACCTGTGGGACAAACATCACCAGAAAGAAACTCCAAAATCAATGGAAAAATGTGCTAAATGATCTATAGTTTACTTCTGCCAATTGGCATGGATGCTTTCCAGTTCTATTAGTACAGATTGTTCTAGAGAAAACAGAACTGGCCACTGCTTTTTGTCTTCATGGCTCAGAGGTCAGAAAAGCCATTGATTAAGTTCAAGCACAAGTACCAATGAGGATTCTTTTCACTGATTTTCACCTTGGTGGAAACAACTTTTTTTATGGTTGAGACTATGCAAATATACTCAGTATATACTGTAGTAATAAAAACCTGATGGGACAATAATTTCTATTACCAACTCATGCTAGTCAAAGTGTCAACTGTTGATTATGATAATTAATAAACCATGTGTTGTTTTATAAACAATTGCTGCTCTTTGCATTGGGAAGTATTACAAATATGCTGATTTTTACATTCAGCCTTCCATACAAGCAATGTTCAGCAAACTTCTTTTATGGAAGTGCCAAAGCTGTAAGGCTGTTTTACATGCCCTGCTTTGGTTACCACTGTTGCTTTTATAAGCAATCATCTTACAACTGGCTGTTAGCCAATTGTAAAGAAGACATTAGTGGCACATTTCATGGTGCTTTTGATGAGAACGGAAAGCTTCATTTGAAATATGGTCTGATGTACTTCTTAAAGAAAGGCATTAAAGAAAATGAATGGAAGAGGTGTTTCTTCTCATCTCAGTCCTATTTTTTAAAAAAACAAACAAATCAAAACCTTAACAAAAGAGAGCTTTAATAAGAATATAAGTATGGCATTCAGTGATAGTAAACTAGTGCTGGGAGAACTGATTTAAAATCTGATAACTATTACCAACTCAATCAATAGTCCTATTCTTCTCTCAGTGCATAAAGGAAAATCAGAACTTTTTCACTCTATTTTGCCTGTATCTGTTGCTCATCTGAAATTAATATGATTGATGGAATTCTTGTGCTATAACTTTCATGTTCTTCTTAACCAGGGCTTTTCTTCGGCGCCGAAAGGTGCCGGAACACGCCCCCCGTCGCGCGCTAAAAAAACCCGGAAGTGATAGCG
>JAOYMU010000252.1:77324639-77338291 GCA_025802295.1 Psammodynastes pulverulentus | reverse complement strand
AGAACCGGTTGTTAAATTATTTGAATCCCTCCACTGCTAAAAAAGGATATCCTCTTTAAACTGGGTGAGGAGATGTTCATTGACTTCTATCATCTTTGATCTTGACCATTATTTAATGGAGATATGCAATAACACCTGAAGGATCTTTAAAAGTTATTTGGATGAAACACATTTCATTGTTTGCTAAAATTCAAAATAAAGATAAAAGGGCAAAATTTCATAATATTAGCCTTACCACTGGAAAAACATCTTTTCCTTTTTATTACATTATGCTTTTCAGAATAGTATAAGTAAAACACAGAGCCTTTTAAGGGGAATTGAACATCCAATATCATACTTCTTTATTTTTTCCTCATAAATTCAAATTAATTGCTTTTTTACTGTTATCTCAATTAAATGATGTACATAGGTCTGAATATTTCTTCCTTTACTAAACATTTTTAAGTGTCCATCCTTCTCATCGATCTTGTGGCTACCAAAGTTGGTTACTCCTTCCAGCCATAACCATTTCTTCAATTCATCAGTTTATTTCTTTCAGATTCCCTTAAATATTAATCCTAACCCAGGGATTCCAGGGAGCGGCTCTTGTCTGGCTGGCAGTCAACATCTCTATCTCCATTCCAGGTTGTCTCTCTATAGTGGCTGCTGAGGTACCATATGATCGGTCTCTTTATTAATTTTATACCTATCCCACCTTCTATACAGTTCCTTTCCATTCAAAGCCATATTCCTATTCTCCAATTAAACTATTAAGAAGGCAGATAGAAAATAAATCTTCAACATTTCTGCATCACAACTTTTCCCCTCGGGGTTTCCACAAGATGTGCCACTTTAAGAAAGTAATTTAAACTGATGTCTTGTTTTCCTTTGAAAGCACAAATAGAATCATGTTTTGCTTGAATCAAACTTGATTCTTTACATTCTTAAATAATGACTTCTTTTTAAATGGGGGATGGTTCTATAATTATTGAAATTTAAAAAGTGGTTTTATTCATTTCTGATCTGATGAATATTCCAATATCATGGCAACTGTAGGAAAGTCAGATACTTCCCTCTGAATTTAGCGTTCAGAAAAACTTGGTCAATTAACCAAAATACAATAGGACCAAATATTTTCATTACCTTCTAGATTTCTTTTACAACATTTATCTGAAAAGAAAATGCATAGAGATAGGGAAAAACTGGGCTCTTAATCCTTGACCTTCCATGCTTAGCTGTACAGATTTCCTTACCTCACTTCCAACTTGCTCCTACATGACTCTCCATTCCTCTTTGTATCTGTATTTGTACAGTTTCATCAACTTGACTTAAGAGCTATATAGTAGTGTATTCACCACTCTATAAAACAGGAGTGTCAAATTCGCAGCCAGTGGGCCGAAAGTGTCATGCACTGGCCATGCCCAGCCCCGGTTTAGTGAAAGGGGGGAAAGTTGCAATACATCACATGACAAGAATGTGTCATCACGAGTTTAAGACCCCTGCTATAGAGGAATGTATAGCCAGTCCCATTAGAAACTAATTCTTATCATTTATATACTAAACCCTTCACATGACTAATATATGAATGGGACTTAGGGAAGCCCATAATCTAGTCTCCCATGGGAGCCTTTCTGTGTACCATGCCAAGAATCTCTTCTGAATAGCAGACAGTGGAAAAGAAATCTTGCATTAGAAAAATGTTATCTGACATATTAATATTCTAGGTGAAGGGAAATGAAACACACAGAATGGGGAGTGTTGTGGATTTGAATTTTCATTTTCAGCAATATGAAGGCAAAGTCAAGATGCATGATCAAAAGCCCACTCATTCTTATGTGTGTGTGACATGTGTGACACATGTCAACGAGGAGCAGGGTTTCAAGTGTATGCCTACCATATTGATTTTTTAATTGCCCTTCCATGCGAATGCTCATGCTTATATGTCCTTCTAATTCTGTGTATGCTCATCTAAATTTTGATTGTAGTAAAAAGGGAGAATATTATGATTTAGATATTCAGGAGATACTGGAAGTTCTGTGGTAACATAGGACTTTCACATCAGGGTTCAAAAACCTGTTTTCCTACTGGTGGTAATGAGGAGTTAGAGATTTCTATATGGTTTGTTGTCATCCATCGGTAATCCAGATTTGTGTAGCCCAGCTCTTATAACTCTAGGTAATGCCAGGGCCAGTTTGAGATCTTTTGCTGTTTGAAGTATTAAACCCAGTGCCCTGGATTCGAACTGGGAGGAATCAGTTCTAGTCCCCATTTTTATTTGAAGAACTCAGTGGGTAACTTAGGACTAATAACTTTTTCTTTGCACAATTATTTTCCAAGACAGATGTGCAATTTAAAACAGGTAAAATCTAATATCTATTAAGCTTTTAATTATTAATTTTGTTGTGTATTGAACAATTTTTAATCTATTGGGAAAGTTTTATTATATTGAATATATTGTTGTAAGCCATTGTGAGGTTTGAAGATTCTGTGGCACACACATTTAATAAATAACCATCGACTTTATAACCCATAGTTTCTCTACAATGAGCTGCTGTTTGACTGATCAAGGAATAGAGGTGGGAGGGAGCTGTGTGGGAGGGAGCAGAAGGCAGGATACATATAGGAGGTGGGGGAGTGGGGGTAGAAATCTCAGGGAGAGAAGGCAGGAGAGAAGAAGACCACTGACAGATGGAGGCATTGCCTAGAGCAGGGGAAATTGTCAGAGGGGACAAGAACTATGCTTTGTCTTTGAGTGGCAAATAAAGGCAGAGTTAGAAGACAAAAATGGGTGGGCCCAAGGCAAAAATAAGATTTGGTGTAATTGAAATGTAAGCTTAATTTAAAAAGTTAATATGATTCCTTCCCATGAAGTTACTAATTTTCTGTTTCTGTCAAATTAAAAATTCTCACTCTGCGGGATCCTGGGCAGTATTGTTCCCTGGATTTGGACGGGAAGAAGGGTGCAACGTATGACCTCTTCCCTGGAGTTTTGGTTGAACATCTCTCTTTTAGACCCCATCCACTTCATTTAACTTTAGGAACACAGTGCACATCTGTGTAACATTTAAAATTTGTCAGTGTGTTTGTTCATGGCCAGTCCTTTGTACGGAAGAGTTGCCTTCAGAAATTGCCCTTACAGCCATCAAGCACCATGGGACTAATGGGCTGCGACCAATAAGAATCTACTTCACTACTGACGTCCAGAAAATGTCCTGAAAAGAACCTATCCCCTATAGTTCCTTTCCATGACACGATCATTTGCTTGTGATAGATTCCTTACTGCGGGCAATCTCAGTATTGAGAAAGTTGGGGTGAAAATTGTTCCTCTGACTGCTTTGGAGAAGCTGAGTTTGGCACTTGCACAGAAGCTGAAGGTAAACATCATTTGTGCCTGACCGGCTTGACCTTTGCAGCTGGATCATGTTGGGAATTCCTTTTGGCATTGAAAAGGTTAATTGTATCCTCTGCGAGATATAAACATAGGTCAGAATTATAGGAAATAAATATACCCACACTCACACACACCATTACTCATTCTCAACATGTTGGAAGGGCATTGGTTTACAGTCACTTTTTGTTGGAATTATCAAATCTGCTCAGGAAGCTTCATTAGGATATTAAACAAGACTTAATAAGTGAAAGTGATTTGCATTGCTGATAATCGCAAGCATTAATCAAGGCAGCTTCTGGCTCTTTTTCTTTCTCTCCCTCCCTCCCTCCTTCTCTGTGCAATATGCTTCACATTCTATTGTAAAGCCTCTTTACTTCTGTGTGGTGTCTTAAAAAAAAATGTTTCATTTCTGAAAGCTGTTTTTATAATGATTCCCTTAGCAAAGATCACTATAAATAAAGTGCAACTCGGGCTTCAGCATCACCCATCAATATAATTAATACTGTGCCGGGTTTGTGGCCAGGATGTGGAGCAGATGTGTTCTCATTTGTCAGATGTAGGTTGCACTTATTTTAATAAATCCAGACAAAGTAACTTTGGGAGTCAATTAATGGTTTCTCCTAGTTGAATCTGAAGTTAGGGCATTAAAATAAGATGGGTTTTTTTGCATAGGTTCGAACACAACCTTCTTAATTTGCTATATTGTAATCACAGCTGAAACATGAATGTAATTGCTTTGTGGGTATATGTAAATCAAAACCATTAATGCTAACGTTGCTTGTTTTATTTTGGGGTTGGCTATTCCACACTCATAATCATATTTCATTGTTTCTGTAAAAACATGCTTTTAACAACCTATGCCATAGCCCTACAAAATATAAATGTTCATGGGTTCAATTGGGAAGCTTATTGTTAAGGAGGGACATGGAACTTCTCTAAGCCAGCCCTTTAGCTCATGCATGTGAATCATTTAATAACTTACATGAATTCCCCAAAAGAATAAATTACAAAATAACAACATAAGCTATTTAATTCCAATACTCGAAGTTAATCAGGAAAATAAAACTGATGGTAAACAACTGCAATGTTCTATAACAGCAAGCAATAATATAACATCAATATGCAAACTAAAAATCAGTTGAAAGACAGACACCAAAACAAAGCCA
This sequence comes from Psammodynastes pulverulentus, assembly GCA_025802295.1. Taxonomy (NCBI): domain Eukaryota; kingdom Metazoa; phylum Chordata; class Lepidosauria; order Squamata; family Psammodynastidae; genus Psammodynastes; species Psammodynastes pulverulentus. Next base: position 77,333,755 of record JAOYMU010000252.1, on the reverse strand, counting down.
AATCTAATTTTATAAAGAATGCAGAGATGAAGCCACTGCTGAAAAGACCCTAATTTTCAGTTCAGTGGCTTAATTAAAGTTACTGATAAACACTTACACAAAGACTCTTTCACTTGCCTGGGAAATTGAACTAGAGTCAACATTGTTAATTCAGACCCCTGTGAATATTACGATTTCATTTTTTCTTAAATTCATATTTTAATTTAAATAAAATTAATATTTTAACTATTTGGAGACTTCAAGGACAAATGGAAATCTCTAGGGAGAGATCAATGGGAGCTGAAAGGCAACACATGCAAACATGGTTATAATCCAATATTAATAATTGTTAATTCCCTTATTTGGGAAGTCATAGGTGTCTATATTTATTAGAAAATAAAACAGTAATTCAAAGGATGGTTCCACACATCGAGTTAAGCTATTTGTCTGAAGCGCTCCATTTTGGTTGGTAGATCATATGGCTTGGCAAACCAGACTAGTATAGTTTATTCAACCTGGCATGGTTTAGGGGTGCTATATGAAATGACTTACTCTGTAGGCATGTGCTATGTGATTGGAAATTATCTACTGGAAATAAGCTGAGCAAGTTTGATAAAGAGGCAGACCAACAAATAATGGCATTTCTTCTAATAAGAAGCTTCCTTGTATAAAATGAAGATGGCCAAGTTTTCTCCATATGGTTCTTGTCCCCCAAGAAATAAAGCATTTGAGATTCATCCATGCAATTCCTTTCATAATTAATTGCCTAACCCTCTGGTTTGAAAGGCTGAAATCAGTTTAAGCTGCACAGAACAAAGTTTTATATTACCTGATCCTGTTTTGACTTCAGTTGTTATATATGTCAGTGGTCTGAATATCTTCAACTGCAAAACATTCTCCAAAATGTTATCAAAATTAGACCTATATAAATAGTTGAAATAGTTTTTTTTTAAAGACTGTAACTTTCTTTATCTGTTGTATTGTTTAAATTATGTATAGTGGGTGATTCATTCTAAGTGAATGGTAGCAGTCTTATTTTAGAAAATTCAAAAGTTATGAAGCAGCATTTACCTAGTGTTTTTGTTTCCAAACAAGCATTCAAAATAATATAGAGGCATGCTTCATTTTGGTCTGGTTTTCTGATGAATTATCCCATGCAGACTACATTAGAAAATATTCATTTAGCTGGTCATTTGTATTATGATCATGATTTATCCACTCATGATGCAATATGTTCTTGCTCACCAAGCTGTCTTCTCCACTTCTGGTCAAACTCAGTTTTATTCTAATCTGTCACTTTCCAGAGATGTGTGGATTAAAATTTTTATGCTTTTGGTCTAGAATTATCTGAAGGATACCAGGTTGGAGAGCACTGCTGTACACCTTGAAATTAGGACAAGATCAAAATCTCAGTGAATTTCCTCTGCCCCATTAGTGGGAGAATCTCTTGAAATTATTCTTTAGAATAAATTTACAGGATATTTTTTTAACCGATACAGCAGCATACTAAATGCTTGGCTGGAAGCATTCATAGAATGTCTTAGTGTTTTCCATGTCATTATGTCATATTACATTTTGTATGACATCGCCTTTGGAATTACATCTTTCAAAGACCATTATTCCCCTTCCTCCCACCTCTTCTTCCTTAAGTGAGCTTTAATCAGGAGGTAACAAGGCATATATGACCCTGCCCTCCGGAATAACATCCCCCCAGAAATCTGTATAGCTGCCTTCCTGGTGATGCTATCATTGGAAATATGACTATTCTCCAAAGAGTTAGGATGGCTATCAAGCCCTTACAGGATTTATTTATGGAAGACTCTATGGAAAGTATATATATATATTCTCTATGGATTTTTTTCTTTTCTAGAAATCTATGATTTTTTTATTTTTTTAACATTGTTATTTGTAAATTTGTAAGTTGCCCAGAATTTGGAGGAGTTGGGTAGTCTTGAAATTGTAAAAGCAAAATTAAATTCAAATTAAATGACCAAGATATGTTTCTTTCATGAAGACACACAAGTAGTGTATTTGAAAACCTGGGCAAAAATATTGTTGACCATGGAAGCTACTAGAATATGCATGAGTCATGCTGGATTTCAAGGCACTTCACAATTATGAACTGATCCTGTTGAGAAATTTGCAGACCTGAATTAAATCTGTACTAACATGTACGATAGTAAAGTTGCTGCTTTGTACAGATTAAGTTTCAGTTGGTTAACTCATATTCAATCCTTCACTGCATTTTGATCAGGTATTCTTTATACCAAAGACAATAGAGCTTGTTATCATTGGCAAAATGAGAACTAACCAATAACCTGATGAGTTTTCCTAGTGGAAAAGTAGATCCCCAACGACTCCCATGGGACAATAAGATGAGGTATAATTCGTCAATATCTTTCTCTTGGAACTGTCTGTCTTGATCTACAACGTTTCACTCTCCAAACCAGACATGAGTTCAGATTGTAAAGAATCCAATACCTTTATCAAGAACATACTGTGTTCTGTTACTACCATATATTCTAGAATTTTATTCAGTAAGACACAGCAATAGTTATTTAATTAAAAGCCATTCCAGACTTAAAAGCACCATCTGATTGTACAAATGGAAATGGCCACCTAAATTGATTCTGTGCTTGGGAGGTTAGGAAATTGCAACGATAATTTTGCATTTATGTGTTTGAGGTTTTCTGTTCACAACTACGTATTTATTTGTTTGTTTGTTTATTTATTTATTTATTTATTTATTTATTTATTTATTTATTTATTAGACTTCTATACCGCCCCATCTCCGCAGACTCGGGGCGGTTCACAGCAAGATGCTATGCTATAAAGAATATAGGGTAAAGAATTTATCCTATTATTAATTTTAGGATAAAGAATTCTTCATCCTATAAAGAAAATATATGCTAAATTCTATAAATCATTTAGAAAAACGCTATAAGAATGGTTTTAAACAGAAAGTAATCCACACCCTTCTGTAAGCTGTAAAGGTGCCCTTTGAACAGTTGCAATTAAAAAATTGTGTTAATTTTTCTTGCCATTTGGAGGTAGGAATGCTTCAATTTGACAAAGCTTCTTTCAATCCAATCAGAATCACATTTGTGAATCAAAGGGAGGACCTGCTTTGAAGGAGGAAATTGAATCTGATGGTTTCAAAGTGCTTGGTAGCTTTTCAAAGCAATTTACAGATTTGCAGGCACTCAGCAACTTGTATAAGCATTCCATTCTGGAAAACCTTGATTAACCTGCTTTGGGGATAATTTAAGTATTCATCTACTTGCCATACAACTTTCCATAACATGCATCACAAACATTTTTGTGCTTCTTAGATGTGGTTTGTGGGAATAATTGCAAGGAGTCTAGTTTATATAAGCCAGGTCTGATGTAAAATAGCTTCTGCAACCATATGATGGAGACTCTGGCCATTTTTATGTGCAATGGGACAGGCTTTAATCACCCATATATATTGGATGCCCTTCTAGAAGGCTGAGAAGGAGGTGTATATATTGCTGGCCTCTCTGACATTGATATGAGCAGCCAATCAATACAATTTGTTACGTCATGAAACACTTTGCCTATCAGAAATGTTTTGGGAAGGCTTGGCTTTTTATGACCTTGAGCTTGATTCACTTTTCCGGTCCTCAGGTTCTTTCATAAGATCAGTTACAAGCCCCTTAACTTTGCTCTCTCTTCTGCTAATGCACTTTTTACACTTCGTAGCTGATCCTGCCAACACAACTAGGAATTCCATTCAGCTCTCAGCTTTCAGAATATAGACTTAGGTGATCCATCCAGGACACACTCATGAATCAAAACTGTACTTTGAAATTCTGTATGACTGGGATAGACTTAAGGCTCTTGACAATGATAGAATGAGTGCCAGGTAACAATAACCGGGCCTGGCATAAATGTTTGCTCTTTTTAGGAACAGAAACTGATACAGATGACATTTGTTCTGATGTATCATATTTCTCTGAGGCCTGCCTATTTCTATGCCACTTATTTTTTGTGTGTAAGCCTGCTTTTACCTCTGTTAGTTAAATACCTAGTATAGATTATTAACCGCAAACCATACGCCTGACAAAATTGAGTCCTGCGCTAGTTATATAAGGGGTTCTTACCAGGATGGGCCAAGTTGGCCAAATAACTATGCCAACTTTCCTGTTATTTCTCAAAACCCAATGATTAGAAGCAGCAAAGGTATTTACCTCCCCACAGGAAAGCAGGAATTCTTCAAAGACCTCCTTAAAAAAGCCACTTTTCAAAGCCAATAATTAGGAGATCGTACCCAGCCGAATCTGTCTTTCCAACCAATTATTGGAGCTAAGCCATCCCAAAAGTTGTTTTTCAATGTCATGCCAAACAGGACATCCCAAAAATGCAAATAAAAAAGTTAAAGATTATTTTTTTATCTTTTTTTTTAAAAAATAAAATAAAAAGCCTTGGTGGCGCAGAGGATAGAGTGAGTAATTGCAGGCAACTTCTGCTTACAGCCAACTGCCTGTAATTTGGCAGATGGAATCTCACCAGGCTCAAGATTGACTCAGCCTTCCATCCTTCCGAGGTGGGTAAAATGAAGACCCAAATTGTGGGGGCAATATGCTGATTCTGGAAATCCCTTAGAGAGGGCTATAAAAAGCACTATAAAGCGGTCTATAAGTCTGCTATTGCTATTAACATTTCTTTCCTTCTTCCAGAATGACATTCCAACATTAGTAAAGAATCATTTGAAAATATTCATTGAGCTAGCTTATATTTTACTAAACAGCTATATATAATGTAGTTTCCAGAGTGAAATCTCTATAGAAGAGATAATTTGGAACACTTAGCACAAAGTCTCTACTCCTATAACTTCCACTTTGTTTTTCTTCTAGGTGCTTAATAATAATAATAATAATCTTTATTGTCATTGTACATATACACAATGAAATCAATTTAAGGTTTGCGTAGAATTATATACAGAAAACAACAACAACAGTTGGAGATGAGGAAGCCATGAGATCAGAATTAAAAATGATCTCATCACGCATATTGCTTCATTGAGCAAAACGGTGTTTGCCCAGAAGAGAAGGTGTCATTTTGATACAAGTAGGGGCATGTCACAGTGTTCAGTGTTCAGCTGGAGTGCCTTCCAGCAAGTAGCATCATCTATCCAGGTAAAGAGAAAGGAACAAGGAAGGAGAGAAATAAATCCTTCCAAGGTTGCACTTCCTTTAAATTAAAATCTCAACAGACTGGATCACAAAGAAAAAGTGGTGTAATCTATGCTGGCCAGATCGGCTTCTTTACCTATGTTAAAGAATTATTATTTTTCTTTTACTGTAGATGCCCCAAGGATGTATCCGCTTCCTTAATGTACAAAACGAAGTTATTTTAATTTTCAGATCTGGACAAAAAGTCCTCATTTATATTAGCTGGAAACGGATTCAAAATTCACTGTTAAAAGGATACTGTAGACACAGTATTTTCTGTTGTACAGAACCCTATACCGTAATAGGAAAAGCAGGCTAGCTGTGCCACTCAATTATCCATTTATCTTTTTAGAACACAACTCACCGCACAGTATCTATCAAGAGACACAAGACCTGTCCCCTCTAACCTTATGAAAAGAGGATACATAGCCAAGGACAAAGAATGATTTACTTCTATGCTAGTCTACGCCAAGTACTGTTATGGCAAATTATTTTATTGGGAACACAAGCATGACACGTTGCTACTTAATGACTGACTCTTTCTAGTTTGTGTAGTTAATTACCAACACATTAAAAGGATAAGAATTATTTTTATACTTTGGTAATGGCTTTCCTCTTTGGCTCGAGCAAGGAAATTTGACATTAAAAACACCCTTTGCTTCTTCAATGTCCTGTAGCTATGTTTTCTGGACTTTGCAAAGTGAAAAAAGATTAAATGACTATTTCTTCTCAATAAATAATATCCCAAAGTTACACAGGAAAGCTCGAAGGCTCATGGTTAATGAATGAAAGGAAAGATGCTTGCCAACAAAATACACAAAGCTTACCTCATTTTGGCTTCCAGGGAAAAAAATACTCCTTATATTTTCTTTTTAAAACTTCCCTTTGGCGATTCTGTCTCTTAGAACTCTTGAGCTTTTTTCACTGAGAAATGAAACTACAGTAGCTACATTTCTGGATAAAACCGGAAGACATGTGATTTGTCTCACATCTCAACAGGAAAAGTAGCTTCTTTGATCACATCCTGCTCTCTGCTCAGAGTTTTCTTAAAGATACAGAGCACTGCTGGGCCTCAGATATCCCAAGCGCAGCGGGCACAGCAGAAACAATTGCCCAAGCAAATCTAAGCTGCTCAATAGAACTAGCAGAGTCTTCCCAACCCTTTTACCAGAATCCAAAATACCCCAAGCAACATTTTTCTGCACAAAATATTTGGATGCAGCTTGAACAAGAGCAAAATGATTAATTAAGGATCATCTCTTTAAATCCTAAAATCACATGGGGAATCTTTGCTTGAATGATTTTATCCTTAAATGTATTGCTGGACTAATTCCCATCACTGAACATTTGCTATGGTCCCTGAAAAATAAACAAACCAGATGACGGGATTGGACAAGTACATCTCATCAGTAGCTTGAGAAAGCACATCAGAGAACTGTGCAGAGAGGAGACAGAGAATTGCAGGTGAATCAGATGGTGAGATCTGCCCATGTGGTTGCTGTTCACACTAGCAGAAACCAGGGATTTGAATTCTCAACCGAGACCTGGGGGTTTCTTTAATCCCTCCTATCTAATCAAAAGTAACTCAGCATTTGTCATTTTTAGTTTCACCCTGTGTGTGGGCACATCTAGTGATTTGAAAGACCCACTAGTGGCTTATGTCCCTGTCTGTCTGACAATACGATAGGGCAGACTCATTTGGTTCTCCTGGCTTCCAAAATTACAAGCATCTTTCCACCGGTTCCAAGTATTTGGGAAAGAGCTCCAGCAGGACCACACATGGATCATTTAACATTAAAACATTTTTTTCAGATTGCTTCTTTTTCATGGGCTCCTATAATATATCCCTTTAGTTTAGAGATCCCTTATTTCATATTACGATGTTATAATGATGTTACCTAGTTGGGTAATGAATGTCTGCAAGAAAACTATCAAGCTCAGACAGCATCAAGGAGCCCCATGCTATAATTATTTGTAATATACTACTGTTTCAATTGTTCCTTTATTCTGTGTTTGCATTGTGCTTAGCATAATATATACTTCTGATTATGATTTTGTGGGTATCAATGATGTTTCTAGGAAGTTCTATCTTCAACTTGGTCCTTGTTGCTGGTGGTCATCATCTTAGTTTCCTTCTATCTTATCAAGCTTTATAGTTTCTCTAGACACTTGGGACGTTACACGTGTCTGAAATATGATAATTTTGTTCTGCTAATCTGTGGTTTAAGTGAGAATTCTGGGTTGGTTTGGTAGATAATCCATTTGTTTGTTTTCCTGACTGTCCGTGGTATTCACAGATGTCTTCTCTAATATCAAGGGATCAATACTCTTCCTATCTTGCTTCTTCAAAGCCCAATTTTCATTGTTAGGGGCAATATGCTGACACTAAACTGCTTAGAGAGAGCTGTAAAGCACTATGGATCAATATATAAGTCTAAATGCTATCGCTATTGCTATTTCATGGAGTGTTCCAGGAACTACTGCTTCAATTATTTTTATCTGAGTAGGTACAAGCATTCCTTGTTTAGCAACCACAATTGGGACCAGGAACTCACTCACTAAGCTGCGCAGTCACTAAGCGGAAATCATATGACCCTATATATACAGTTTTACTTCTGTTTTCTCCATAACTCTGCTTGTTGTAAGCCAGCTGTGAAGCACAAAATATCTCTCATGTTATTGCAGGACAGTGCAATGATTATAAATGAATATCAGATGGAAAGTGCCCAAATGATGATCACATAATCTTAGGATGCTCTGATGGCTGAATTAGAAACCATTGGAAAGCTTTTTGCTGCTTCTCTGACTCCCTTTATGACCCAGTTTCTGCCATGGCCATTTGGTGCACATTTGTGCTGAAGCTGCTATTTGTTTTGAATTGAACTTTTTTCTTCAACTCTTCAAGGCAAACAACCTGCAGAAATATTTTCTTTGCTTGCTTCCTTTCCTCTGTTTTTCAGCCTGGCAGTCATTCATCAAGGTAAGTAATTGATAGATTTTTGTCACCCTTTTTCTAGGTAGGCAGTAAATTTAGCAAATTAAGTTGTTAAAAGGGATTGAGATGGGAGGACAGAGGTGGACAGTTTGGTTTCAGCACCTAAGGGCTGTCTGTCTCTCTCTCTCTCTCTCTGTGTATGTGTGTGTGCATGCATGTGTGTGTAAAGATCAAGAAGCCTGTCCCTCCCAGGTTTTTTTTTTCCATTGAAGAAATGTGAGTTTCTGAGAAAGGGAAGGAAGGGGTTAACCAAGGGAACGGTTTGGGGAAGCTCATCCAGAAGCTGCAGCATTTGCATACATGCAGCTGGCTTCCCCAAAGCCTGGGAGAGTCTTCTGATGGCCAGTTTGTTTGGTCTCCGGTCAGAAATCTAGGAACTAGAAAGGGGATAATTATTAATTTAAATTTAAAATGATTAAAAACTTGAATAAAAACATAGATTTATATAGTTCTAGCCCAATGCTGGGCCATGTTGATGGCAGAGATATTTCTGACCAGAAAGCCATTCTGTGTGCTCTCAGTCACAGAGCGCACTGTAAACGATGGAGAGTTGTTCGAATACTGCCACATTCACAGTAAATATCCTTGTCCTCAAGGAGAAAGCCCCATTTTAATTTGTAGTCTTTTATTCTACCCAAAACAGTGCACAATTTATTTAAACATCTCCATTTAATGCTAATTGCTCCATTTCAAAGCGTCCCATTTGCAAACAGATGAAACTTCATCTCCCTCTATGCGAAAAGTATGCGGTGGAGCCAGGCAGAGGCACAGCAGAGGAAGGCAGGCGATTCCATGCACTTACTCAGTTTCAAAGCATCCCTTTTGCAAGCAGACAAAGCTTCGAGTCTGTCTTTTTCTGTCCGGGCGGGTGATAGAAAGAAAGAAAGAAAGAAAGAAAGAGAGAGAGAGAGAGAGAGAGAGAGAGAGAGAGAGAGAGAGAGAGAGAG
>JAOYMU010000252.1:77219484-77229754 GCA_025802295.1 Psammodynastes pulverulentus | reverse complement strand
CCGCCGAGGTGGCGCTCAAATAGAGGTGGCGTTCAAATAGAGGTGGCGTTCAAATAGAGGTTTTACGGTAACTATTTGGAAATCAAGTAGGCTTCAATGTCATTATTATAAAACCTGCATTATACAGTAATATGCTTCATAACCAAGTTACCTATCTGTAAGAATTCTGCCATGTATACAACATGTTATAATAATTTTAATATGATTTAAAAAGTGAATCATGCTAGGTTAGAATGAAACGATCTAAGGCAGGGGGTCTCCAACCTTGGCAATTTTAAGACTTGTGGACTTCAACTCCCAGAGTTAGCTTCGCTGGCTGAGGAACCTTGGGAGTTGAAGTCCACAAGTCTTAAAAGTTGCCAAGATTGGATACCTCTGATCTAAGGAGTAGCACTACCAAACCAATTGCTTCCATTCAACACATGCTTCTATGGGCCATAAGATCCTTCTGTTATGTAGCTGGGGAGAAAGATTATGAAGTGTACGTTTTTAAATATTGTCATTTGCACAATATTAATTTACTTGTGATGATATATCAATATTGCCTATTGATTTTTTTCTACAATTCCATAATTATCATTTATATTAACCCACAAGAGGAATATTATACTTTTACTTAGTTTTTTCTGAAATAAACTAACTTAATTTAAACCAGAATTTTGGTTCCATAGGCCATGCATCCGCTAATGTGAAATTTTATCTTAGAACTGGGGTGAATAATAGATCTATGTAAATTCTAGGAAAGGGAATATAAGACCACACTCCAACTTGATGTTCATGAATACATTTGAGTACAAGTGTCTTACTCTAAAGCCTGCTTGCAATTGAAGTTCCATTCATCTCTCTATACCCAGTATAGGAACAGCGACTATAGCATTGTCCTCTGAAGCAGAGGTCTCCAACCGTAGCAACTTTAAGCCTGGCGGACTTCAACTCCCAGAATTCCCCAGCCAGTTGGGAGCCCCTGCACTGAAGCATTATGATATTTAGATTAATGATAGTTGTTTTTTTTAAAACTATATTCCTTGAAGTAATTTCTTTCTTGAAACTTTCTTGAACTCATTAAGATCATTAATACAGTCAGTTAAGTTTTATCTTTACAGCATGACACTTAAATTAACACTGGATTTTTCAAATATTAACAAAATAAAGAAAACTTCTGATGTCGAGGGTCATTAAAATTTGAGCAACTTTTTTTAAAAGTAAGCTTATTAAAGTCAACGTTAGTATGAAAATCACACTAAAACAATATGTGCCTTAATAGTCTTATTTTTTTTTCTTTGAACACCATTTTCCTTGTAGTTATAGTGTGAAAATGGTTCCTTATTATATTAGTATTAGTGGCTTGGTCTTGGGCATTGGTGTTTAAATGCAGAAAGTTTTCCCTTGTGTGCGAGATAGGTATACATTGTGACAAAAAGCCTTGGCAATGTCTCATCAATACTTCCTTTTTTTGTATCCATTATGCCTGCTTATTAAACAACTTCTTTTGGTTTGCATACTTCTAGAACAGCCAAGACTACACCGATCACATCCTAAATCTCAGAGTAATCAGACCTTGGAGGGGATTATTTTCTCTTTCTAACTCCCTACCTGTCAGGCCAAATAGAGCAATGGGACTTGACAGCTCTGGTTTCAAACTTAATTCATCATTAGGAAATTATTCAAAAAACTATAATGAGATAACTAATTTAATACACTTTGCTTCAAGGTTTATTCCTTGGCCAGCTTCCCAGATACAAAGCGTCTCTGTTCAATTATCACGCAGATGCCACTAAAAGACTTTAAATGGTTTCAGCTAATTTAACAAGAGATATGTTGGCATTGGCAAAGATATGCTGGACTGGAAACTGCACACTAAAGAAATAAGAGTCTCTAAAGGAGCATCAACAGAAGTCATTCTCTATATATGCTTTTCCTAAAAATTTAAGGTGGCCTAAATTCTGTCTTTTTCTTAGCAAGGTTAGGGTGAATTGATCAGTGATTTAGATTCAACATGTGAAGGCAGTGAAATAAGTTAAGCCTATCCATATATACTTAGAAGTAAATCCTTCTGAGATCAATGTGACTTGCTCCCAGACTGCAGGCTTAATCGGTACAAAGTAACCTTGCAGATTGTTTTTTTTAAAAAAAATACGTATTATACTATGTAAAATATAGTACAAGTCGTCCTCGACTTACAGCCATTCATGTCAGGTGCAAGAAATCAGGAGTCAAGGTTCTTCAAATGATTGCATGCTAATGCTCCTTACAAGAATCTGAACTACTAATGGTCAAAGCAAATTGGAAGTAGGTAAGAGTCAACAGAATTCAAGGGAGGGGTGGACTTAGATCTCTTGTGGGTGCGAAGGAAACTCCCACTTCCCTGAATCTGCTCACTTCCTACAATTCATTTAGTGACCATTTCAAGTTACAATAGCACTGAAAAAAAGTGACTGATTTTTCACACTTACAAACAACTGCTTTAGCACCCCATAGTAATGTGATCAAAATCTGGAGGCTTGGCAACTGGCAGATATTTATGACAGTTGCACTATTCCGATCACCATTTGTAAACTTCCCAGCCGGCTTCCAACAAGCAATGGGGGAAGCTAGATTCACTTAATAACTGCATGATTCACTTAACAATTGCAATGATTCACTCAGCAATTATCTCAAAAAAAGGTTTAAAATGAGGTGCAACTCACTTAAAAACTGCCTCCCTTAGAAAGGGAAATGTTGGACCCGATTGTAGTTTTAAGTCAAGGATTACCAGTATAATATAAATATAGATAAAACACAGGTGTCAAACATTATTTTAAGAGATGGTTTCCACATCGAATATACAATGGGAATGCCTCTTCTATTCAAGAAACTGCCTGCCATGTCACTTTGGGTTCATCTAAAACAGGGGTATAAAACTCATGTTGGCACGGTGGTGTCACGTACATATTGGGACTTTTCCCCCCTTCACTAAACTGGGCATGGGCATAGCCAGTGCATGATGCATTCGGCCTGCAGGCCAGGAGTTTGACAGCCCTAATTTAAAAGAAAGCATGCTATAGAAAATGTGACTGTTGCTTTGATATCATTCTTTTTATGTATATTCAATTTTAATCTATAGTTTAGTCACAAAAATACCTTCCTCTCTTTTTGAAAAATCCCTATTCATTCTTACAGTTTGGATTGGTTAAAAATCTTGAATCTGCTCATTTCCACAAAGTCTGCAACCTGTCCTAAGCATATCAGCTTTAATATTAGTGTCTAATTTAGAAATGGGGGAGGGGGAATCAAAGGTATTTTTTAAAAGCAACACAGGATTATTATGGTATGTATAAAAATAATATTAAAACTGGCTATAACAATGTCAGATAAATATTCTGATGGGCAAATCATATTGTTCAGTGGGAGGAAAAATTTGAATCAGGACCTTGGAGAGCGATGGCAAATCAGAGTGTAAATGGATCAATGATTATGTATGATCAAGTCACTGTCAATTCCTAGCGACAACATAGATTTTGTCCATAACAATCTGTCCCTCACCTGATTTTTCAGGGACAAAAAGTCTAATTCAACATAATTATTCTAATATGTGGAGATTATTAAAAATGATTTGTGAATCCAAGAAATGCATTGCAGTCACACAACAGAGCCCAGACACAAACCCTACAGAGCCTGAAGACACTTAGGGTACATACCCAAACCACTAGAACATTCTCTTTTGCAAACAACACTAAATAACAGTTAGCATTTCCTATTCATTTAAATGGATGTTTTGGAAACACTTTGAACTTATACCTGCTGTCCTAGGCTACAGGTAGTTTATTGGCTTATGGTAATTGGACACAAAATTAACCTCAAAAGCTGTTTGCATGTTAACCTATTCAGATTTCTAAAAAGAGTTACACAACCATTTTCCATATATACCTCTCCCTTAGAAGGAGAGAGAACAGAGAGGAAGTCACAAAAAGGGTGACTCTGCCACTATCAGCATGCACCAACAGAATGTTCTACCAAAATATGGCCACCAATAGAAAAAAATCTTCAGATTTACTCTGTATGATTCAAAGAATAATCTGACTTGAAAAACTTCCCTGATGTGGGTTTTTCACATCATGTGCAGGGCAATTTCCAGACTCAAGATACAGTATCAACTGTAGGACTTTGGATTGATTACATCTTGCTTGGACCCTAAAAAAATCTTAGAATTGATCTCATTCCAGTATTTCAGCTATTTTATAGCTTTAAATATTGCTACTATCCATCATCAAGGTACTACCGGTCTGATCATACTTGCTTAGTACTGAACCCTTGGAATCTTGAGCTCATTGGAAATCCCACTGCTATTCTGTAAGGCACTGCATGTATTATAGAGGGGAAAAGCTTGATCCTTATCAATAATATTATAGACATATATCTGCTTTTAAATTCGAACAAGAGTCAAATACTTTTTAAAGTTGGGTTTTCTTCTATGTGCACAGCCCTGAAAACAGATTAGATTGCTAAATACTTTTCACAAAAATAAAATAAAATAGAATACAATAAAATAGCAAAACTGCCTTGCATGTCATATAGAAATGCAATGGTCAAGAGAACATCTCCAGATAGGATTATTTCCCATCCTAAAGACAGATTACAATGAAGAGATGTGTCAAATGTGGTTCCATAATTATAAGGTTACCCCACATTCCACCAAGTAAGAAAACTCCACACATCATTAAAAAAAATAAATTATCTCATATAAAATCATCTGCAAGAAGAACAGTGTCCTTATCATTGAAGCAGTTTTGATCAGGTGTCACAAAATACTCAGCCAAACCAAAAAGACTGTCTAAATAAGTGAATGAAAAGATGCTGTGTCTCTTTTGAAGATGTTAAATGAGCCTGGAATTTTGTAGAAATAAGATGAGGACTTGGTAGACAAATTTATACTGTGCGATAGTTTGGATCATGAACATTCTCTGTTCCCTCAGATGTTGAAGCATCACTGGAACATCTACTTTCTGCAAAGAGGGAGAGAAAATTCATAGCAATATTATCATTGTAGAGCTAAACAAAATAAGGTAGGATTCATACAACTGTTGCATTTGCTTTCTTCAAATCTCTCTTTTTAATTCTTACTCTGCACCATTGCTGTATCAGTTAATGACTTCCTTTTTTAACTGGGAATCACAACAGTAGGATAAATATAAATATAAATACAGAAGAACAACTAAGTTCAGGGTTGCACACCAACTTGGGAAATATCAACCTTAAATTAAACTGGACAACATTCTTCTCCTTCCCTATAGATTAGAGGCCCATTTAGTTTCATTTCTCTTGTGTTCTAAATTATACCGGAGACACACAAGATGTTTCTTTATTCATGGGAAGAGTTTTCATGTGAAAGAAAAAACAAGAAGAGTGAATTGTTGAGATTATTAGCAAATATTTGTTCTAGAGCAGAGGTGTCAAAACAGCGGCCCTCAGACCGGGTGCGTCACACATAGGCCACGCCCACCCTAGCTCCATGAATGGGAAAAACATTCACGAAATATCACGTGACAGCAACGTGATGTGGCGAGTTTGACACCTGTGTTCTAGAGGATTATTGTCTGTGTCACAGCAAGAAAAGAAATGGTTCAACTCATATTCTGCAACTAATATAAATCCAATAATTAACAATAGTCTCAGAATGGCCATTCTTATTTTTTTTAAATGTGTCAGTTAAGTCCAAAAAAGACATCTAAGGACAACTAATTAGAATGATGCTTAACAAGATATATTTAGAATTCCAGTCTTACTGCTTTGCAACCATTAGTGAGGCAAATACAGGAAGAAGACTGCATAAATATTTTTATACCACTCTTCCTCCTGGACCCCCTTCACCAAAGAATCGCAAAAGCTAAGAGGTGCTGATAGCACTTGCACAGAGGGTTCTATACAATCCAATAAAAATGAATACATAAAGATGCTTTAGAATATTTATATTCTAACATGATGAAAACACAAATATAAACTTCAACGTCCCTGTTTAATTTTTTTTTCTTGCTAGAACTTCTTTCATTAGCAGAAGCAGGATAGGACCATTTCCCTACCCTCTGCAGCCCTTCGCCATGCTTAATATTTGTTTTTAAAGTTTAAAAAAACATTGAAAAGCGTAATTGGGGCTACAGGTAATATAGCCTTACTATGAGGAGGGAAGTTTCCTTGTGCAAAGTTAATTCTTTATGAGAAGCAGTTCTTAACTGGTTTCAATATTTATATTTTTGCATTCACTTGCCACTGATGTTCCTTTGTTTCCCTGATAAAGGTATTTCCAATAAAGAACAAATTTCAAAAGTTGCTATTCTACCTAAATTTGACAGTGTTTTACAACAGAGATATGAGACAGTTATCTTCAAATAGGACAGTTGAAGGACTGTCTTACTGAAGATGTAGTAAACTTGTTTGGTGTTCTCTAAAAGGCAAAAAACAGTGTGCCAAATGGATAATGCAGATTTTGATTGGACATCAGAAAAATATTGTAATGATAAGAACTGTTCAACAATGAAACTCTATTAGTGGACTCCTGTACTGAAAAAAGGGTTAGGAGTAGCTGATTTCAAAATTCACTCCGATTCTTAACTTTCTATGATTATTGTAAGTAGCAGTTCTTATCCAATGCTATTCCCATCACCTAGAGATTTCAAACAAGTTCACGATATATAATGCCAATTCATGTTGATCTTCATTGATGGCAATGGTGGTTACTTATCTGAGTCCAAAGGACATCAAGAGTTCTACCCCATGCTTGAACAGCATCATAACATACATACTTTTATCTATTTTGGGGTGAAGAGCTACTTTGAGTAACACACTGAAATCTGATAATGCAAAACTTCCAATCTGATTTATTAAACTTACTGTAAATTAAACACAATTAGTATTATTGTTCCCAATAAACTCCCTTTTTTATGACCCTGTATTCTCTTAATTTGAGGTAGAGTTGGGGCAACTAGATGGAGCTGAGAGTTTACTAACCGGATGCCCTTCCCCACACCATGCGGAGTTCACAGCAGATATTTTTTTCTTTTACACTCTAGAAGAGAAGCATCTGCCACTACCTAGGATTGAGAGCTCAACCTTCCGAATGGGAGGCAAATGTCTTCAACACTAGGCCACTGTGCCACTCAGTATTATTGCTCCCAAATGAATTTTAAAATTTTTGTTTTGTGTCACACTATAATTTAAATATTATAGACTCTAGAGAATATAGAAGACTATGAGAGGTAATGTTGCCTTGGGATTTTCAAATGACTACCATGGCTGTATATATAACACATTTTATTTGAACCATCAGATTACCCCCTTTGTTTTAAACAAGTATAGATAAGGATCTAAGTTTTCTTCTTCTCAACTTTGTTAACTTTCATGCCTTACCAAAGAATGCTGCTGTATGGAATTTGATCATCAGCAACCTAAATTGCTTTGCTAAGCTAGTTAGAACATAGTTCAATCTAAGCAAGAAAAAAAATGCAGGCTAGTTTGGGCTTGCAGGGCTCAACCCAACTCTTAATAGCTGAGTGTTTGACTTTCAGTCTTAATTTTCGTATTTGCTGCAAAAACAAAATCTATGACAATATCCTTGTTTTCCAAGCCAAGCTTCAAAACCACTTAAGAGGACAGGGAGAAATATTGGAGTTTGCTTTCAAATCTTTTTTTAATCTTGAAAAAAGGCAAGTGGGGGATGGGACATGCAAAATTATTCATGGAGAGAAGGAGATTTGACTCTTTTTCTCATTGTACTACAAGCTGGGATTTGGAGACTCCACCATGAAATTGCTGAACTAGAACTAATTAAGAAGTTTCCCTCCATTTAGATTTGAGTGGAGACATTTGTTTTCTGTTCCACTACAGATGTTAATTAGCATACTTTACTGGGATGGCTGGATTATTACCAATGGCTGTTGTTCTGAACGGTCAATTTACTTATCTTGAGCTTTGCAAAGATCCCCCCCTTTTTTTTGCATTCCACTGGCATTAAGTTTCATTGCTTTTTCATGTCTCTGTGTGAGTTTGCAACGCATAGGCCCGTGTTTGTAAACTATGTTGATACTCCGAGAGCTGACTGAGGCTCCTGCCACAATAAGAAATATATTCTGATTATCCTATCCGTTTACATAATTCAGTTTTTTTAGTTTTTAAGGATCCACAGAGTGTTGCTTTTGTGGCACAGTGTAATATGATGACCCCTTTAGTATCTTTCCCTGCCTACGTTTATACTTCACTCTACAGTGGCACTCACTGGACTGCACCTCTTCTTAGGAAGAAATAAATAACTTCAGGAAGATCCTTTGACTTACCTCATTGTGTTCCAAGCAGCCAATCATAAGCTCTGTCAAAATAACCACACCCGTCCTCCCTACTCCAGCACTACAGTGCACAACAATTGGAGGGTTGCAATTATTACTGCTGTCCAGAATGCTGTTGGTATGACGGCGCACCGACTGGATCTCTTCCAAATAGGCTGCAAGGTAGGAATAAACAAAAAGTACATTTCCCAAATCTATTGCAGTTTTACATAAACTATGGCAAGTAAGTTGAGGGGAACAAGTTTCCTTTTAAATTATTATCATTTACAGTTCTTGTGAAACATTAATTATTTGGTCTCTAGACAGCAAACTGCACTGAATTCAGTAAGTGCCAGCAGGGTGTCAATTACTACTTGGGACTTTAAATTAATCAGCTGTTTAAAAAAATACCCACACACACACACACACTCTTCCACCCTTTGCAAATCCCAAGGTCCCTGAAGCAGATGACTGTAGACATTACTTACAGCAATTCCTGCGATTAACAGGCTGGGATCAGAACAACAGCAAGTTTCCCCAGAAACATGCCTGCTGGAGCACTATCTAACGGAAAGGGGCCATCCATCTGGCCCTTTCCTTACCTTGCAAATTGTAACTGCATTTCAAGTATTTCTGCCCTACTCTCGACTTCCAGGTATCATTTTTAGGCCTAGTGAAAAGTCTGAATAGCAAAACAAGCAAACATCAGGTTTGCCCTTAGCTGCACCATAATTGTTAAAGACAGAACCTTTGACAACAATGATCTGTGATGTTAAACAAGGCAGGATGTCAGAGTTCCAGAAGAACCCAACTCCAATTAAAAACCCTGAGACAGTCATTTTCTCAAAATTTCCTTTTATCAGAGTAGTTATACTGGCACATCTGGGAAAACCCGAATCTGAGAGTTCCGGGTTTTCCCTCAGTAAATCAAAAAGCCAAACCTAGCCCCTGCACCCCTCAGTCCCTCACAAAGTCCAATCACAATCCGTCCCAACTCGAAACATTCCTTCAATCACTCCTCCTTCAAGTGCAGGATTACCATGACCCTGACTGAAAAGAAGAATGCTATTATGTCTAACTACATGCACTACTAAATCCCCCCTCCTAATTTCCCAAGCAGTGGAAGCTTCCACTGTTAATATGGCTTCCAAAGCTGACACAGAAGACTGCTTAGTCCTACTCAAGGATTCAGCTTTAAGAGCTGATGAATGCAGAAGGGGAAGAGAGGAAGGATGTTATGTCCTTCATGTTGTTTGTTGTTTGTTTCAGCTACTTTACGGATTTTGGAGCCAAAGCTCTCTAGTGGGGAGTCTTCTGTATCCAAATGTTATAGTGTATCCAGTAAAGTATTTTAGAGCAATCTGATACCAGCCCATCAAATGCCTACGTATGCAATCCCTGGCAACTGCTCTCAAGAGAACAACTTCATAATAACTCTGCACATTACGCATTCAGTGTGGAATCTTTTGCTAGAGATTCTCAGAACTACTTCTTTGTATGGTCAGCACTTCTGAGCAAGATAAGTTCTTTAAAGTGATATTATCAATTCAACTACATATTCTGTGTTGAAATGTAGAATCTGAGTTCCTCTCTGGGAGAATCAGATTAGAAAACCAGCTGCTGAGCCTTATTATGTGTTTTTTTTCTCCCTCTAATCCTGAAGTTAATCTAAGACAGTGTTTTTCAGACTTGACAGCTTTAAGGTTTATGGACTTCAACAACCAAAAATGGAGTTGCATGCTGGCTGGGGAATTCTGGAAGTTGAAAACCATGTATCTTATAGTTACTAAGTTTGAACAACACAGACCTAGGTATTCTATGGTCATTGTGTTTTCTTGATGAAATGAATTCTGTTAGGTTATTGCATTTATTTTTGTAACATAATAGGATTCATTTCATCAAGAAAAGGGGCATTGGTCCTACCTGATATGCTCCTTCTCTGTGTGGGAGACGGTATCCAGGGCAGGCATGGGTTAACT
>JAOYMU010000252.1:77194231-77207520 GCA_025802295.1 Psammodynastes pulverulentus | reverse complement strand
TTCAAGGGAAACTGTTCTTCTGATTGTCCCCCTAAGCCTTACTACTTCATAAACCTTTCTGGGGAGTTTCCAGATCTTCAAAAGACAACCAAAATATGCCTAGTTACTACAGGATGACCTGAAAACAACAAAAGCCAAGGAATGATGAATTAGGGAGGGGTTGGGTAAAAAATGTACCCTGGCTTGAAGATAAAATTAATGTTCTGTCAACCTGAGCAGCCTGAGTAATCTAGACGTTGGATTTCTTGTTCAGTCTGGAAATATGAGAACATCAGCAATTCTACCGGTACATTTCTGTTCTTAACAATGAGTCTGCTATCAGGTGAAGAAAATAAACAGATTTATTCATATAGCACATATTTAAACTAGGGAATTAACTATAACAATGACAAAGCAATTGAATAGCTTTCAAAATGGTGGCAGATAGCTATCAATGACCAGTAGCTATGATGACTATTCACTATTTCAACCATCAGAACAAGATATCTCTGGATATCAGCTGCTGGAGAATAGAAGCAAGATGTCTTGCTTGTAGATTTCCCCATGATATCTGGATAAGTACCTCAACAACAGAATGTAGCCTAGAAGTGTTTAATGTGATCCAGCAGGTCTCTATCTTCTTACCAGTTCAGACGTAACATCGGATTATGCATCAATGAAATCTAGTGTCTTCTATTTTAAGTATTCTGAAATATTTATGCTGACTCTGAACATGATCCAAGATGTTTATCTATTTCAATTATTTTTATGTAAACTTTTTAAAAGCTACAGTTAAGAACTTTTCAACTTTGCTACTTGCTTCAGTGAAAGACTTCTAACCAATATGATTATACTTGAAGTTTAATAAAGACATTCTTCAACCTGATTTTTTCCACCTCAGTCACCCATATGTTCAAACAGAAGCATATGCCCTTAATTTAAACTAGCTTTGAAAGAGGCTTCTTTTTAATGACATAGCAGATATTTCTTTCCAATTGTAACTTATAGTTACCATTCGGAGATATCCCTAAAATACATGAAAATACACTCACCCTCATTTCCTTTTCTATGATACTATCTTCAATGGAGAACATTTCAGACACAGGCCTCTCCTTCACCGGCTCTTTCTTGACCCGTTCCTTGACACTTGTGAGGTCCGGCTCAGAGATTGATGGACCAAGGGAAGATCCATTCATCATGCTCTGATCAGTCCGAGATATGCTAATTGTCCTGGCCGGTCCTGGCTTCACCACCTTGGCTCGAGACACAGCCCGTGGAACATTGCCCATTTGGTCATTCCGCAGAGCTCCATTGCTAACACTTGTCCTGGGACCCGGATATTCAGGAGGAGGTTTGTTAGGTATTCGAGCCAAGGCAGCTTGCAGCTGAGCGCTATACTCCATGTTTTCATGTAGGGCCGCCATGGAAGGCACAGATTCTGATGCTTCTTCCTCATCTTCACTTTCACTGCTGTGGATCAACATTGTAGCATCCGAGAAGGTCTTTTTGTGATGGTAATGAGGGAGCTGCTGAACCTCATGCCCTCTTTGCACCCCTTCCTCCGGCTGCATCTCATTGCGTAGGGTATTTCTGCGTGGCAAGGGAGCATTTAGGCTTTTAAAAGCCATAGCTTCCATTCCACGTACCATATTACTGATCACTTCCAAACTGTGGCGTTTGTTGATGGCTGCGTGATGTTTGGCTGCCATAAGAGGCTCACTAACTTCCTGTAGTGACTGGTGGACAACAGGAGCACTATCTTCTTGGAAAGTCTTCACTGAAAGCTGCACTTTCCGAGGGACCAGGTCAGGACTACTGCCAGTGACATACTTGTGGCGGTGACTTGCTAGGTCAGGTGTAC
The DNA here is from genome assembly GCA_025802295.1 of Psammodynastes pulverulentus. Lineage (NCBI taxonomy): Eukaryota > Metazoa > Chordata > Lepidosauria > Squamata > Psammodynastidae > Psammodynastes > Psammodynastes pulverulentus. The sequence continues at coordinate 77,205,680 of JAOYMU010000252.1, read as the reverse complement.
TGGTAGCAGGACGTGGGCGTGGATAGGGTGGTGGTGGCCTGAAGAGATAGTTCTTCAGAACGTGTGCAGGGCCACATCTCTGATTGTTGGGGAGCTGCATATTGGCCAGCTCTGGAGTGCTAACTGTATGGGAAATGGCATTAACTATCGGTTTTGCCTGCAAAGCATTCATGGGATTCACTTGCTCAGAAGGAGTCACATGTTTTTTGTAAGTGCCTTGAGGCCCACATGCAATGGTATAAGAAGGTCTCTCCTGAATTTCTGGTTGACTGTATACAAGGTCTGTGGGTTGGCTGTAAACATGAGTGTTCCCAATGTTGAGGTTCCTCAAAGACTGGCTTTGGCTATCAGTGTGAATCACTCCTCTCTTCATTTGCCTCATTACAGTGTCATAATCTGGGGTTGGCCTATATGAAGGGACAATTATTGCACTATGTCTATGGCTTGGTATGTAATCTGCTCTCATAATGTCACTTCCAGGGATACTGAGGTTGGAGGACACTGGAGAAGCTTGAATGAAGTTCTGTGAATGGTTGAGAGAATTCATACTTTGGGCACTGCACACACTGCCATTTGGGACACTGCCATTCAAATAGTTGAAGTCCATTGCACATCTGTCCAAACTCGTCTGAGATCTATAGTAAAACATGTCTTCATTTCCATGAAAAATGCTATCTGTGTGTAGGAAAAGTAGAAAATGAATGGAAAATACAACAAACAGGCTAAAGAAAAAGTGATGTAAAAACATTATTAGGGCTACATCTGTTTCGGCCATATATAGTCCCACTGCATAAAGACTCATCACTAATGTCTATAGAAAAAGAAATCCAATGCAGTTTTGGAGTTCCTCACATTTAGGAATAGCAATGTCAACAAGCACAGAAACTCAGGATCATTGTCTTTTGAATTGAATAAATACTGTTATTGTCACTATTCAATAACGTTCTTGTCAGTGCAGAATTCTAATATGCACAACATGGGAAAGCTCTGTATGTCCATCCATCTATCCACCCACGCATTCAATTTTTTCCTCCTTTAAATAGGAAGTTTACTCATACAAACATTTGGTACTCTCATCTGAGTACATGCAGTGTTCTTGATTAAAAGTTCCAGTCATAGTGACCATGTATTGCTGACTATAGTTTTTTTCAGAAGTATGAAAAGAAAAAGGAGACATGATAGGATGCGTGTATTGCCCATCACTTACCTTTGTCAGCATGTCGATGGGAGTAAGCTCAGAAGAATAATGGTATTTATGTTCAACTGGGAATATTTATAATTTCATTTCAGATGTTCTCTATTCATTCAAGGAAATTGGGGGTGGGGGTGGGGAGACTGGCAAGAACTTTTGTTCTCAGAAGGCCAAATATGAATCATAAGCCTTCCCTGTGATGGCTTCCAAATTCTGGAACTCTTGACCACCAGATGTTAATAAGCTCCCTTGAAGTTTTTAGACCTTCAAAGATTAGCTGAGTTTTATTAGTGTCCATCTTGGAGAAAGAATTGATTGCTTGTTATAATTTTGATTTATTTTAACTGCTGGTTTTATAATTTCAAGTGTTATAGTTTGTCCAGTCTTCTATATAAAAATTGTAAAATAAATAAATAAATAAATGCTCCAATTTTTCCTTCGACTCTCTAAGGGGAGATATGAAGGCAAACATAAGAAGGTACTTTTTCTAAACCGTAGCAAAAATAAAGCAACCATCTATTTCCAAATTTTAGGATGGAATCAGAGCTATTTTATTATTTCCACTAGACTGTTACCATTTCAAGACATACCTTTTCTCTCTGCAATTTTAGATTTTAACATACTAAAATGGAATTCCTAAATAATTCTTATTGATGAATTATTTACTTATTTACTTCACTTTCTCTGCCATTCAGTTCATGTTATTAGCCAGATCACCAGTAACCTTCCGTGGGAAAGGGAGGTATGACTGCACAGTAGGTATGAACTATGTATTCTGGAAAACAGAAAGGCTCCATTTCAATCAGGCAACTATTACTAACTATGTACCAGGCCACTGGGCCAAATACAAACACTGAGACTGCTGAGTTTAAATCTTTGGATTTGGAAAGGCAAAACCTGAATGAAAACCTATTTCGGAAAGAGGATGCATATACTGAACAAAGATGAAAGTCATTTAATTCTGCCCTATCTTCATCCAATTGCGGGAATGTGGCCTCCTCAAATATTGACTAAGTTATACAAACCTCATGAAAAAAAAATGCCTATCCTTATCATATTGCAAAAAAAAAAGAAAAAAGCTCGAGATTGTAAATTCATTTTAAAAAAGTAGGCACTATATCTGATGTCGTTGCTATTATTCCCATTCCCATCACTAACCTTGTGAATTGTGAGTTTCAGTGTAGTGTTCTCCACATTGGACATGTACAGGAGGCATAATAAATGGGTGCTGCCTTGGCTAAAAAGTGAAGTAAAATAAAACATACACATTAGACATTTATTTACAGCAAATTTTTTTTTGTAACCTGTCTATAATAGCAATAGCACTTAGACTTATATACCACTTCACAGTGCTTTACAGCCCTCTCTAAGCAGTTTGCAGAATCAGCCTCTTGCCCCCAACAATCTGGGTCTTCATTTTACCAACTTTGGAAGGATGGAAGGCTGAGTCAACCTTGAGCCGGTGAGAATTGAACTGCCAAACTGCTGGCAGATGGCAGTCAGCAGAAGTAGTTGCTGCAGTTCTGCATTCTAAACACTGCGCCATCACAGCTCTTTTTACAAAACGATTTATTACAATCAATCGTTTGTAGTTGGAGGAGCCCTAGAGTATCCCGTGTCTCTTGGCAAGATATTTACCAAAGATGATCTGCTCCATGTGGGCCGCCGTCTGATAGGGGGAGGAGAATTTGATTGTCTGTGGGGAAAAGATGGAAATGATTCTTAATCACTGTAATTCTGTAAAATACAGAACATGTATTCTTATGCAAGTAGAATGAAAAGACTGTTATATAACGGTAGTTATTATCTGTTTTGAAATGGATATGAAAATACATACACTAAAGAAATAGGGAATATTATTTATAAAGGCGTTAACATTTATTATCACACATGCCCTTAAAAAAAGAACTTATTTAAACCTGAAAATGCAAATAATAGAACCAAACCAAACTATCAGAGTTAATTTGATATTGTTTAGGCCAATTTTCCTCCAATTAGAGCTCTCCAGACATGTTTAACCACAACTTCTGTCACCTCCATTATTAAGGTGATGAGCATTATAGGTCCAAGATATGAAGGGCACCAGGTTGGAGGCGGCCAGTTTTGGAAAGGGAATTATAAAAAAAGACAACAGTAATAGCATAACAAATCACCCAACAAGATAAAGGCACTCACAGGCTAAGAGAGAAACAAGCAGGTGAATGGAATTTCATGTTAAAATAGTAAGAAGCAAGTGGGAGGTGTGAGAAAGGATAAAGAGGCACAAAATAAAAAAATCACAAGATACGGTAGAAATAAAGTGCTTACGTGTAGAAAGGAAAGGTGGAATTCCTCATCTTACATTTTCTGATCTGGTAAATGATGTGATGTGCAATTAGAAAATACCCACTCATACCTGCCTCCATGCAAATTGCAAACAGCAGATGCAAAAGATAGACATGGAAAACTTGGCAGCTAGAAATCATAGATCTTGGGAACTAATGCTATTAACCCAGCCAACATTCTCTTTTACTAAATTCTGAAAACACCGACCACTTTCCAGACAAGACTCCAAAGGCAGTTAACAACAAAAGGAGAATTTTTAAAAAGTAAAAAAAAAAAAGACATCAAACAACATGACATCAATATCAATAAAACAAATATATCAACATCTCACATGAAAAACAATTCTTGCCCAGCTTTACAAATACTGTCTAGACCAGGGGTGTCTCCTGGCCCATGGGCTGGATGTGTCACGCACTGGCCACGCCCACCCACATTTTAGCAAAGGGGGAAAATGTCAAAAATATGTCACATGTCAACAATGTGACTCTGTGAGTTTGATACCCCTGGCTCTAGACCATCAAGTTCCCCACCCAAAGGAAGAAAATTCTGAATGCTAAAAAATTAACACATACAAATAAAAGCCCTAGTTTTCATACTCAGATGGCAGGGACACCTAGAATAAAATGAATGGGAGAGGAGAGGGGCTGAAAATGAGGTTGATCCATTAGCAGTGCCTCTTTTTCATTTTGCTCTTCCCCAAGTCATCTCATGCAAAATTTACTCTCCCCCCATTTGTGGTGATGCAAATCTGTATCAAGATACCACACATTTTATATTATTTTTTAATTAAAGATGCACCGAGAAAAACCTCCAAGAGCTTTCAACCACAAGAAGGCCAAGACTTTAGCCAAGAAAACTCAAAAACTTGCTTTTTGGAGTATAGATACCCATGCTTCTACCTTCATTTGAATTCTGTGGATAAACTATGACCTGGTGCCACTCTTCTGTTTTGTCTGTGAGTTACTGGCATACAATAAATGGCATGACTTTCAGGCATTAGGGTTTTTTTTCTTTCATGGTGGCAACTTTTATGGAAATAAGGTCACTGTGTTGTTCTACGTGACTGAAACTCATTAAGTCATCCTTCCTTATCTTCCAGAGCTTGAAGGTACAGGAAAGCAAACACAAAACCAATGCAAACATTACTTCTTTCCCCCAAACTCTACCACTCCCTATCTCATCTCTAGAAAATATTTGCCACTGCAGGTGGCCTGCTATTTCTTATCATGCTGTCTTCTTCTACCATCATTTGTTTTATTTTTTCTTTCTGAAACTGGCTACAGGTGTTGTGCTTTGTAATAAAAGGACAGTTGTTATATACACCGCTACCGGTATCTGTCTGATGGCTGCAATGACAATAAAAACAAAGGGTGTAAAGCTACAAATAAAGCATCCAGTTTCACTTGTGTACAATGTTTTGATGTGACTTAGGTTTTAACGATAAGCTTCCTACTTTCTTTGACTTCGCAGACTAGGATCAGGGGAACCCAGTTCTAATTCATCTTCAACCATAGAAGTTCACATGGGGATTTTGGGCCAGTCTCATTCCCTCAAAGCAAAACCACTTTACAGGTTTATAGCTATGAGGGCAGATAGGAGAAGGGAGCTTTTACTGTATATCCTGTATACAAGACAATATATAAATCTAATAAATATTTCAATTAGCATACCAATACTGTCATGTAGGAAACACCCAGTTATGAAAGCTCCACAGATGATAAATATTGGTAGGACAGATATGGCAGTTCAATTTGTAAGCCAAGTTGTAAAGTCAACCATGATTTCCTCTTAGCCATACTATCAAACCCTAGAACACTGTTTCTCAATCTTAGCCATTTTAAGATGCGTGGATTTCAACTTCCAGAATTCTCCAGCCAGCATTGACCTAAAGTATCATTTGCAGGACACTCTTGAAATAGCAACAGCACTTAGACTTATATATCACTTCACAGGGTTTTACAGCCCTCTCTAAGCAGTTTATAGAGTCAGCATATTGCCTTCAACAATCTGGCTCCTCATTTTACCGACCTTAGAAGGATGGAAGGCTGAGTCAACCTTGAGCCTGGTGACATATGAACTGCCAAACTTCTGGCAATCATCAGAATTAGCCTGCAATACTGAATTCTAACCACTGAGCCACCAGGCTCAAATGCACAAGCTGCTGGGGCATTATAACTAAAAAAGCACTAAGTAATTCCTTTAAGGCACTTTTATACATGTTGATTTAGAAAGCGATTCTAACATGGGAACTAAAGTCCAAGTATCTGAAAGGCACCTGGTTGCTTATCTTTGATGATTTCCTTCCTTCCTTCAATCAATCACTTATATAAACAGTGATAGATTTCATAGTAGCTAAACACATGAGTTTGGACACAGATGTACATATCAAGAATCCCTCTTTCTTTCTATCTTACATGACATTAGTCCACTTCCAAGTCTGTTGCAAAAACAAACAAACAAAAAATAGAGCTTTCTATACCTCATTACTTCAATCTAGTGATTATCCAGATTTAGGAAACCCTTATCAGACCTAATGAAACATCTGAATACAATGCAGTATTTAAATGGCCCCATACTTCAGATTTCACATTACACTGACACTACTAGTACAGGCTACTTCTATTCCTAAGACCAGAGTGATATAACTATCTGCAAGAAAATGCAGCTGATGTATCCATAGAAAAAGTGGTAGTTCAACAGAGACCACAATGTGTATAAAGTGGCAGTAAGTTTTTCTTCTCCACTCCAACACTAAGGAATATTTGACACAGCAAGTTAATATGAAGGAAGAAAGGACAGAAAGCTTAAAACCAAGGAGAGATGAATGTGCAGTATAGATAGGGATAGATGTAAACCAGAAAGCAACCAATATATAAATAGTCTTTGGCATGAGCTGAATATAATATAATAGTCTTTGGCATGAGCTGCTGATTGCTTATTCCATAAATGACAGCAATACTAAAAAGCACTTCCTCCAAGTGGAACAAGTTTCTGGGAACCAAATTTCTCATTCTGGTTTGTTAACCAATGTCAAGTTAGAAATTGAAAAGTCCTACGGGGCTTGCCAATAATTTATAAAGCCTTGTACAAATGTGTAAACCTAAACTGTACGTTTTAGACTACAGTGGGAAACACCTGATTTTCATGCCGTCCCTTCTCATCTGTTTCATTTCAAGCATTCTTTGACTGTCTTTCAACGAGAGATTTCCAAGACATCTACAAAAAGGAATGTTTCCAATTTTTTTTGCATCTCTGGCGTACCCATGAAGAAAACACATTATGTCTAGAGTTATAATCTTTGATTCTGCTGTATGGGCAATGAGCAGATGGAGAATAAATAATACAATGGCCTCAAACAGACAAACAAACAGGAACACATGACAAATACATAAATAACCTAATCCAAAACATGACCACTTGACATTTATTGCAGCCAGCCAGAATTTCCCAAAGATATGTACTTACTCTGTGCAGATTTTGTTTTGTTTGTAAAACTTGTGCTTCGCAGCAAAGAGCCGTGAAATGTACTTGGCGTTTTCAAGATCATCCTTTTAAAGTAGAAAAGGTGGGAGACAGAGAACAGGAAAAAAGAGGGAAAGAATAACACTGAATTTCACTGGGACAAACATAACAAAGAGTTATATAACACTGACTGTTGTTTCTCTAAAATATTCAGTACGGAGAATGCTTTGCAGAAAAATATATACAAAAATCCCAAGTTTAGCATCATTCAAGTTATCGTAGATCAGGGATACTAGTGCAATCTTGCCATACCATCTGGCTCAAAAACTGGGCTAAAGAATAAATAAGGCTGCTGCATTATTAAACTTGAGCAGGTCTTTGCCAGTTCCGTGTCTCAGAAGTGAATGTAATTGGCTCAAAGTTTCCCAAAACCAGAGCAGTATGAAAATGCAGAGAATAAGTTTCTCAAAACTAGGAAATTTATACATTGGGAAGATCATGACCTGTGGAGTTTGGCCACTTCTGACCAGCTTATGGTCACTGCTCAATGGGAGACTGCTAACAGTCAGCTAACACTGCCTTCTTCAGCCCTCCTCTCTGTTCATTTACTGACAGCCAACTGTCTAGCACAAAGTTCCCATCTCAATCAGTAAATAACTAATTTTGGGTTACAGTTTTAGTGCAAAATTCAGCTTAAAATGCCTTTTGAAATAAAAGGGATGGGAATACCTTTTATTATAATTTTATTCTTCAAAAAGATGGGAGAATTGCTTTTATTATAATTTTATACTTATACTTAAAAATTATGAACTCACAAGCTGTTAAAGCCAAACGTAAAGGGAAAGAATACATATTTAATTGAGTGGATCCCCATTTTTCAAACTTTATTTAAAAGAGCCTTACTGGTACAATAGTTAGAATGCAGCATTGCAGGCAAACTGTCCACAGCCTGGAGTTTGAATCTGAGGGGTTGAGGTTGATTCAGTCTTCCATCCTTCTGAGATCAGTAAAATGGGGACCCAGATTGTGGGGGCAATACGCTGCCATTGTAAACAGCTCAGAAAGTGCTGTAAAACACTATGGGGTGGTATATAAATCTAGGTTGTATATACTATTACTATTATTTGATAGGGTGAGTCCATGCCAATTTATATTACAGCCTCTCTCCAAAGGTAAATTGGAGACAAAACAGCATGATTTTTTCAATCTTATTACTATCTTATACTAGTAATAGTATAATAGTAATCTTATTACTATTAATATCCCTGGAAGATGGCTCCTGCTCTTTATCATATAGAACACCTAGGTCAGTGATGGCTAACCTTTTCCTTGTGATGTGTGGAAAGCGTGTGTGTGCCGGCACCCACAATGCAATGCACGTGCAACACACCTTGCACGCCCCGCCCCCCATGCATGCGTGCACAACCCCCTGCACGCTCCCTCTACACATACGCATGTGACCCCCCCGCACGCTCCCCATGTGCATGCACGTACAACACCCTATCCTACCCCCTTTGGAAGGCCTCCGGAGCCCAGGGGAGGCTATTTTCACCCTCCCAGAGGCTTGAGGGAAGCCTCTGGAGCCTGGGGAGGACAAAAAACAAGCCTCCCAAAAGTCCGGAAACGGGCAGAAAATCAGCTGGCTGGCAGGAGGTGTGTGCGCATGCATGCATGGTGCAGGTCAGCTGGGCGATGGCTCATGTGCCCGCAGAGAGGGCTCTGCATGTCACCTGTGGCACATGTGCCATAGGTTCGCCATCACGGACCTAGATGATGTGATTCATCAGAATAAAGTGGAAATTCCCATTTGAGTGGCACATCTCTTTCTGAAAAAGAACCAACAAGATACTTTGCTTCTGTGGAACCATCAGTCTACTCAAGAAAAAGTTCTAAGAAAAGCCACATTTTCTTGTTGTCTTTAGCTATAGAAGCTTTATTGCAATCTATCACTGGGGTCAGAGTCTCTCAATTTTATCATTATTTATGATTCTGAGATTGATCTTTTATCATTTGCCTACCGTATGAAACAGCACAGTTTCTTCTTTGTTAACCAATTCTACAACAATTGAAGACTTGTTGTGTGTTATATTTCCAATATCATTCCACCTATAGAAAAACAACATGGTTTAAAACAACTAATTTCATTGCAAAAATATTTCATTTGGTTATCCATTACACATACACACACCAAATTTTAATCCTCCTCTCTCAAATCGCCTTGCTTTTTTTTTTTGAAATTTTTTTAATGTTTGTTTTTCTTTGGTAAAGAGATTACCTCATCTTATGCAAGAGCTATTACTTTCCAGAATTCCCATACAACATTGCCTAAAAGGATTGATTTTGCAGGACATCAGTGTTATAACTATTTAAGTATAGGAAGTTGACATAAACTACATGTTCAGAATATTTGTTTTATTACAAGAAGAAATATTCATAAATCATTTAAGTCAAATTGCTCTACATATAATTATAAATCTGGGTAATTTTATTGCATGTACAGTAATCACAAATCCTGATCCTCTCAGAGACAAAGATAAGCAAATACAAATCTAGGTGTGCTTTGATGGTTGTTAGGCTTCTTGAAGGAAAAAAAACCTGAATGACAAAGGAAAGATTAATAAGATCTGATTTATTCATTTTTAAAGATTATGTTTTTTTCTCTCTGTATAAACTATATAACAAGCTAATGATATCCAAAGAACACCAATATAATATAAGCAACAGTATTATGATAGGCAAAGCACTTTGGATTGTCATTGATTTCAGTGGATAAAATCTTCTAATCCATAATATATACAAATCCTGTTGGGTCAGATAAATGGGTTATCAAATCAAGTATGCTGCTTCCCCTGTGCATCTAGACAGTATTAAGCAGAATATAAGGGCAATTAATCTTCCTTACATTGTTACCCTCCTATTGAAACCAATCCAAAGTTTCAAATGAATTTTGATCTACTTTTGGTCGGATCAAATGCAAAATCCCTTCAATCTTACTTTTACCTGTAGTTCACTGTGGATCTTCCCATTGGGTTCTTTAGAAAAATCCCCATGCAGAAAATTCCAAGATGAAAGTCGTTTCCTTGATTGTCCTGCATAGAAAGTTAAAATATACATCAAAATAACTTTAGCCCAAATTCTAATCTCTGAAAATGTAAAGATTCCAATCTTTTGATTAAAACCGTTGCGCAGTTCCAGCTTTTACTAACAGTCACTTGCATCAGATATTTCTTGGTTTGAATTGCTGATAAAAGAAATCTGAGGGCGAAGTCCTGGCCTTGCATTTCTTGTTAAAAATAAGTCTGGAAATGACTTGCCTTCTTTTTTCTTTTAAAAGCATCCAAGAAACATTGTTGGAGCTATAGATTAGGATTATAAGTAGTCCTTGATTTACAACAATTTGTTTAATGATCATTCAAAGTTACAAAGGCACAAAGACAAAAGAAAAAGAGGCCTCACATTTATGACTGTTGCACATTCCCATGGTCACATGATCAAAATTTGGGTGCCTGGTAACTGACATGTATTTACAATGGTTGCAGCGTCCCAGGGTCATGTGATTGCCATTTGCAACTTTTCCAGTCAGCTTGCAAATAAGCAAAGCCAATGGGGGAAGCCGGATTCACTTAACAACCATGGGATTTACTTAAACCACTGCACTGACTCACTTAACAACCATAGCAAATATTATAAAATTGCCTCAACAAAAAAAAGCTGGTCCCAACTGTGCTTGTAAGTTAAAAACTACCTGTATCGGTGAAGCTTGAATGACTTCAAATCATTATATATATATATATATTTAATTGCCTCAATTTATTTAATTAGCCCATGCACCTTATGTTTTGGCATCTCTCCCTTTGGTCCTGTGTAGCTCTGCCATGGCACTTGCTTTGGCACTGCCATAAATGTCAGTCGCCAATCACAACCACTCCGAAAACGATGTAAAGCGTACATCATGATTTCTCAATTCAAGCTCCACTCTTTTGCCCTCATGGCATGTCATTGTACAAAAGGGATGGAGGTATTGTTGAGATAAAAGTTTTGCCCTCGTCTCTTTTTTGGGTTCTTGCCAAAGGTAACTCAGGTGAAGCAGGCACTGACGTGCAGCTCGACCAGTGAATTGGTGGCTGCTTGGGATAAGAAGGCCGCCGAAGTACTGGATCGAATTGTACCTTTGCGACCTCTGACCTGGCAAGGATCCCGATCGGCTCCGTGGTTTTCGGAGGAGCTACGGGAGATGAAACGCCAGAAAAGACGTCTAGAGAGTACCTGGAGAACCAGCCGTGCTGAGTCTGACCGAACACGGGTGAGAGCCCATATTGGGACCTACCTAGTGGCAATAAAAGCAGCTAGGTCCACATACATAGCTGCTCGTATTGCATCCGCAGAAAATCGGCCTGCCGCCCTGTTTAGGATAACCCGCTCCTTGCTGGAGGCAAGGGACGGGGAGGACCCCTTGCAGGGTAGAGCAGA
>JAOYMU010000252.1:77124712-77139586 GCA_025802295.1 Psammodynastes pulverulentus | reverse complement strand
CTTCCTTCTCTTACTTTCAGTCTTTTCCTTCCTTCCTTCCTTCCTTCCTTCCTTCCTTCCTTCCTTCCTTCCTTCCTCCCCTACATCCGTCCCCAGGTGGGTGGCCAAGGATACTGTTGGGGCGGCGGAGTCTGCAGAGCCCTGATGCCGGCGGGGTGAGGCAGCGGCGGCGGAGGCACCGCAGCAGCAGCAGCAGCAGGAGTCCCAGCTGCTGCTGCTGCCGGCAGCGACGAAGGCATGGCAGCAGCGGCAGGAGGCGCCCTGCTCGCCGCCGCCAGGTGAGACAGGGAAGGGGATGGTCTGGCTGCTGCCGCCACGGGATGAAGAGGCGGCGGAGGCAGCCCGCCCGGCCCAGCTCCCACGCCGTTCCCTGGGGAGGGCGACATTCCTGCCACCGCCACCGCTCCCCCCGCTGCCGCTGCCACCGCCACTGTGCCGGGCTTGAGGGCTGCCTTCTGCGGCAAACTCATGGCCAAGCGGAGCCACCACCAGACCTCCTCTCCTCTTCTTCCCCCGCCTCCTCCTACTCAGGCGGGGCGAGTGGGGGCGACGATGGCAGCGGCGGCAGCAGCGGAGACGACGTCGGACTCTCAGGAAGCTCCGGAGACATTCGACTCTGGCTTTCGGAAGGGCCCGAAAGGCGCCTGCGCAAGACGTTCAGTTCAGGCTGGCGTTCGGGGCGAGCTCAGAAAAAAGGTGCCGGAACGCTGTTCCGGTGCGTTCTGGCAGAAAAAAGCCCTGGTTACGCCATATGTAATACCCCTCCCTTATTGGTTTGCTCATATCCAATCCCCGACCATCTTGTGGATGTAATCATGCAAATGGGCTGGGCTACCATGGGCACGACTGGACATGCGCAGCTCAGTCGTTCCTGATGCGGCGGTCTGAGCGGTCAGATCCGCCACCCCTCCGGACCCCATCCTTGGAACCACCTCAAAGGTTTCCTGGGACGTGGTGGGCTCTGTTGAGCATGAGGCTTCAGACATACACCACGGGACAATATCATTTACTGGTGAGTACACCATTATTTCCCTCGGGCTTGAGTCTCTCCTAGGGATGTGTGTGTGCTCTGGCAGTCTGGGGGAATATGCTCCTGGCTGCGGGGCAGAGTTATCCCTTAGGGCTGGTGTTTCATTGCCGTGTCGGGCCTCCCCCTCCATCTTTCGAGTTGTGACTGGCGGGTCCACCCTTTCCCAGAGCTGGTTGATATGCCTGTTCCAGAATTGTCCCTCATTTGTCTCGACTCTGTAAGAACTGGGACCCACAGTTACAATTACTTTGGCCGGAATCCAGACGGGTCCCCCTGTAAAACTTTTTGCATACACCAGGTCCCCTACGCTAAAACTCCTCACGTTCCCTTCCTGTTCTGGGGTGGAGTCATTGCAGTAGTTGGGGTGGACCCTGTCTAATGTGGGCCTTAGTCTGCGGCCCATCAGGAGTTCCGCCGGACTCCTGTTGGTGGTAGCATGGAGGGGTTATATGCTATATTAACAGCATCTGTGTTATCCGGTCCTGCCAGTTCCCTGGGCCCATTCTTTTTAGGGTCTCTTTAGTGAAATGGACCATTCTTTCCACCTGCCCGTTCGCCTGTGGATTTGCTGGGGTGGATACGGCATGGCAAATTCCCCTTTCCGCTAGGAAGCTCTCGAATTGGGTAGAGGTGAATTGCGTCCCATTGTCGGACACCAGCACGTCCGGTAACCTGTGGGTTGCGAACAGGGCCCTGGTGGTCGCCTCGGTAGTGGTTGCGTGATTAGCACGACTTCTAGCCACCTTGAGTAGGCATCCACCACTATTAGGAAGGTTTGTCTTGGAATGGGCCTGTGAAGTCAATGTGTATCCGACTCCATGGGTTTACTGGTTTTTCCCGTTTTAGTGGGGGAGCTGCCGGGGGAGCTGGCCGGATCTTTTGACAGGGGTTGCACCTCGCAACCCACTCCTCTATTTCCTTGTCTATCCCAGGCCACCATACATAATTCCTACTGAGAGCCTTCATCCTCACTATGCCCGGGTGCCCCTCGTGTAGTGTCCTCAGGACCCGTGACCTTAGTTCAGCGGGAATCACCTCACAACAAACACCCCTTTAAAACTGATAGCTCTGCCTTTCTGTTCAAGAATGATTGCATGTCCGTCCCTGCATTCACTTCCAGCCACCCCCTCCAAACCCAATTCAAAACCGACACCATAGTTTTGTCCTTCGTGGTTGTTCTCGCGATCTCCGCCGATATCATCAATTGCAGCCCTAGGGTTTCCACCAGCAATACTGATGTAGATGGCGCCGGGTTCTCAACCAGCTCGGGTAGGGGGCATCTACTGAGGGCATCTGCATGGTTGATGTCCTTCCCTGGCCGGTGTACCAGGTGGTAACTGTAGGCTGTGAGGAAAACCAACTATTGTAGCATCCTGGGTGACAAGATGCTGGGTGTCTGTTTTCTCTGGTGAGGATACCCAGCAGCGGCTTGTGGTCAGTTATCAGCTCGAACTCCCTGCCGTAGAGGTATTCATGGAAGCGTTTGACTCCAGCTACAGCTGCTAGGGCTTCCTTATCAATCTGGCTGTAGTTCCTTTCCGTCTTTGATAGGGTCTTAGAGTAGTATGCGATGGTGCTTCTCAGCCATCTGGAGGTCTATGGTTTAGCACTGCACCCACTCCGTGGGGGGAGGCATCGCAGGTCAATAGCAATGGGAGCGTGTTGTTGTACTGGAATAGTACGCTGTCCAATGTTAACGCGTTCTTAATTTTATTAAATGCGTCGGCTTCTCGGTTTCCCCAAGCCCAGTCTGCTCCCTTGTCCAGGAGCCTATGCAGAGGCTCCACAATCATTGCCTTCTGTGGTAAGAAAATATGATAAAAATTTAGAACTCCCAGGAACGCCTCGAGTTCTGTCTTATTCTTTGGAGTCGGGGCTTCTTTAATTGCTTTTAGCTTGTTGAGAGTGGGGTGTATGCCGGAGCTGTCTATTCAAAAACCCAAGAACTCTACTTGTGGGACTGCTATCTGTCACTTTCCTTCTTTAGTCTAAGCCCCGCCTCTTGGAACCGTCCTAGAACCATTTCTAATCTTTTGAACAGTTCCGCCTTGTTCTTCACCGAGACTATGACATCGTCAAAGTATGGCATGACTTCTGGGATGTTTTGTAACAGCCTTTCCATGATGCTTTGGAACAGGCCTGGGGCTATGCTGACCCCAAATTGCAACCGTTTGCACTTGAATGCTCCCTTGTGTGTCACTGTGGTTTGGGCTTCGGCTATAGTCTCGTCGACTGGCAACTGCTGGTAAGCTTGTGCCAGGTCGAGCTTCGCGAAGATCTTTCCTCGCCCCAGAGAGTGCATCAAGTGTTGCACCACTGGCACGGGATATGTGCTCTGCTGAAGTGCTCGGTTCAATGTGCACTTATAGTCTGCACAAATTCTCACTGTGCCATCCACCTTAACTGGCGTTACGATTGGGGTTTCCCATCTGGCATAGTCCACCGGCTCTAGCACCCCTTGGGCAACTAACTTATCCAGTTGCTCCTCTATTTTGGGGCACAGGGCAAATGGGACCTTCCTAGCCTTTAATCTGATAGGAGCTACTTGGGGGTCTAGGCTAAATGAGATAGGGGTCCCCTTATACTTGCCCAGTTGGTTGCTGAAAATGTCCCGGCATCTGCCCACCAGCATTGTCCTCGTCCTGGGTCTGGTCGGAGTGGTTGCTCACTGCATGGATGCCTGTGAGGGCTATTCCTAATGGCTCAAACCACTCAGAAGGCTGGGCAGGTTGCGGTCCATGATGGTGATGCGTAATTTGCCCTCAAATTCTCCATAGCACACTTGCAGCTTTGTTCTACCAAGCACCGGAATCTGGCACCCTTGGTAGTCTTTTATTACGATTTGTTGCGGTTTGATTTCTTTCCACTGCGCTGCGGGCTGTATTCTCTTGAGGGTCATCCACGAGATCATGGAGAGGAATACGCCTGAGTCGACCTCCATTTTGCACATCTGGCCCTCAATTATGACCCTCGTGGTGAACTGACTGCTTGCATAGACATCAGTCACTCCCACGCGGGTCTGGGCAAACCCCACAAAGGTGTAATGGGCTTCCTCTTCTCTGTTCTCTTCCCCTTGCTTTTGTTTGGTGCTGAAAGCCTTCCGGAATGGTTGAGTTTGCCGGGACGGGGAGGATGTCTTCCCTTGCTTCCTCTTGGTCAGTTGGCCAGCTCTGCACATATCGACGATGTGTCCTTTGTGGTCGCAATGCCTGCAGACTGCTTTGCAGAAATGGCAGTTGGCCCGCTGGTGGTTTCCACCACAACCTCTGCATAGTCAGGGTGGCTTTTGGTTCCCCGGTCTTCCTCCCAGCGTCTTATAGATGTTGCCCTCGTCTTCCTCGCTTCCGACTCTGATGACTCATTCCTCCGGGGGTATTCGGCTCAGGTAGCATGCACCTTTCTGGCCCCCTTAATTCGGGCAGCTGAGCTATCCGACGCCTCTGCTGCCCTTGCCTCCTCGACAGCTTTCTTAAATGAGACGTCCTCTTTGGCCAAAAGTCGCTTTTGCAGTGTTCCATCCCTCATTCTGAGTACGATTCGGTCACAGATCATTTCCTCCTTATTGCAGAATTTGCAATTCTTCACCAACCTTCAGAGTGCCGCGATGTACTTGCTCTCTGTCTTGCCCTACCATTGAGTTTTTATGTAGAAGTCATGGCGATGTGCTAGGTAGGACAGTGTGGAGCCAAAATGCGCCTTCAGGGCTGCCCTCAGGTCTGTCCATGACACAGTCACCAGGTTGTCCTCAATGAGGGCTTCTGCAAGCTCGTAGAGTTCCGAATCACAATAGGTGAGGAACAGTGCTCTCTTCTTAGCTTCCAAGGATGTCTGGAGCCTGTTCGCTTCAAGGTACATCTCGAACCAGCCGATATACGAGGACCATTTCTCCTTGGTCGGGTTGTAGGATACTGTATTAGGGCAGTGAGCCATTCTTAACCATTGCTGTTGGTTTTTTGTCAAGATGGCGGTTGCCTTGTGGTCATCCTTTGATCTCTCAGCGTGATCCCACCTTCGTCGCCAGTGTTAGATAGGCGCAGAATGAGAGGCAGGATGAGGCTTTACAATAGGAATAGCTTTATTTGCAGGTTCCGAATACGAGTGGCAAGCCGCAGTCAGCGCTGTCCAAAACTTCAGCCACTGACAGGGCTTTATTTTTCCCATGACGTGGCTTAGCCAATGAGCGGTGTCTATTAGCGGACCCCACTCATTGGCTTATTAATTGGTTACGCCATACGTAACACCTCTGTTTCTAAATACTAAAGCTGTTGCACATAAAAAACAGAAGAGCTCTGATCAACTATCACAGCCACCTTTTCCAGTTTTGCTGTACTGAGGATGCCCCCACTAAATGCAAGCACAGGATAAACTGAGCCTGGTTTGTTCTCAGTCTTCTAAGTGGCCACAAAGTACTAGCAAAAGTGACATTTTATCACAAGGCAAGGAGGCATCAAGAAATGTTTCTCCTTTTGCATTTGAGCATCCAAGAAGTGATAGGAAAGGAGAAAAGAAAAGAGGAAAGGCAAAAGAAAAAGGAAAGAGGGGAAGAGAGAAAGGAAAGAAAAAGAAGGAAAGGGTGGAAGAAAGAAGAAAGAAAGGAGAATGAAGGAAAAAGAAGAAAAGGGAAAAAGGAAGGAAGGAAGATTATAATGAACATAGAATAACAGAGTTGGAAGGGATCTTGGATGTCCTCTAGTCCAAGCTCGAGCAGGAGAGTCTACTCCAAATATTAGTCTCTACCGAAGATCAAATTCACAAGCCTTCTGATTGTGAGGTGAGAGCTCTACATCTAGATAGAATGAGGGTCTGAGGGAAATCCTGCCACCAGCAGGATTGCTTCCTTTTGCTATCCCCTTGTACTTTCCTCTTGACATCTCCTGGTGGTCTCCCATCCTATCCTCAAGGATGCTTTGGTTACAAAGCCAGGTCTCCCCGCAAGGAGAGGGAGGCCCACTCTGATCTACACACTTTTCCCTCTCGCACATACCATGAGCAACCTGGCCAAGGAGAGTGAGCACAGCAGCAGTGGGAGATGGCACGCCCACCCCAGCCATACCCACCTTGGCCTCCTGAGGTGAACTACAACCCTGATACAGCTCTCAATGAAATTGCAGCAGCAGTAGGAGCTGGCACACCCACCCTGGCCGTGTCCACCCCAGCCATACCCACCTTGGTCCCCTGAGGTCAACTACAACCCTGATACAATGAAATTGAGGTTGTATTTCAGATCTGTGTATCTGCCATTCTTCAATGGAAAAAAAACAGAGGGGTTTGGATTTGATACATTTAAATTTTTCTCTTTCTATGTATCCTAAATATCTTATTTCTTGTCTTTTGTATAACCTTTTACATGATTTATAACTATTACCTGGTGCCCAGATGCCTGGAAAATTCATATCTCTTGGGGAGTTGCAAGGGGAAAAGAGGCCATGTCGATTGCAGCACCAGATGATAGTCCTGGGAAATGTTCCTTATCTATTTTTTCAGAAAAAGGTGATAAAATAACATATTCACCCTCCTGGAGGGGTGGGATCCACATCAGACTTTTGGGAGGGGTCTCTAATTCCCTTTATCCTAGTTGCGTGCCCTGAGGGGCCTCAGATCTTGCTTTGAATTTTGACTTGTTTCTACTCCTCTACTCCTCTTCAATAAAAAGATTCCTTTTGAAATACAACGTTTTCAAGAGTTCATACTTAATTTTGAAGCGGGGAGAGACTGGTCCTTACAGGTTGGCACTCCTGAGTTGGATTAATTCAAGTATAGCAGAGATACCATTTGTATATATTTCAGCATTTGATGTCCTTTAATAATTACTGAACTATTAGAATGTTCCTGCATAATAGTGAAATCAAATATAATGATATGATTTACCTACTAATCGATATTTACAGAACTGAAAAAAGAGGACATCCCTTACCTCTATGAAGTCTTCAAATAGGAAATCCAACAATTATATTTTTCAAGCCAGCACTTTCAATTGCATACCCCTTGGAGTGAATAAGAATTTTATTCTCTCAGCCTATTCCAATATAGAAAGATTGGAATATAAAATACAATATAAAAACACTGTAAAAGAAGCAAAAGTCTAAAGTCATGATTGCTTAAAAATAGTAAGTTCACAAAGATTTTGTAAAAAGTTTATCAAGAAAGTTCCAAGAGTCTAACAATCTACCTGTGAAGAATCCAAGAATTTTTCCCTTCCACAAGGACAGTGAATTTGCGTAGTCAGCAAAAACCTGGAATGGACCTACCAGGTTGGATTGAGCATCTTGGAATGGAATTTTTAAATACCAAAAATGTTCCTGGCTGAAATGAATGCCTCTGGTCACTTAGAAAAACAGTAGTCCCCAAGGCCTTCCAGAGCCCTCTGTGCTGCTTCTGTAAAGATAGAAAGCATTTGGCAGTTAGTTCATTCCCCTTAACAATGGATGCGATGAAATGGCAGGGAGGCTTCCATTTATGAGTTCTCAGACTAGAAAAAACTTCTGCACTCACCTGAACGTTCTTCTAGGAAATGATGATTGGACGATCCACAAAGATAGGGTGTTGACAGTTGTCTTCTGCCCAGCGACCGAGTCACCAGACAAACCGGCCACTCCCACTCCAACAGTCGTCAGGCTCCTCATGTCAGTTTTTTTGACGAGATGTAGTCCGCTATGGATCAAAGCTTGTTAAGAGAAAGGGATACCTCCCAGCCCCTTTGGCTTGTAGACCAGGGCGTCTGAGGGAGGGGGTGGATTGTCCAATCATCATTTCCTAGAAGAACGTTCAGGTGAGTACAACGTTCCTTCTCCGGAAAGATGATTGGCTGATCCACTTTGAATGGGACATACCAAAGCTGGTCGGCCTCGAGCGCGGGATGATGACTGGTCTGGATCCTATTCTCCTACAACCCTCTCCAGCACCCTTCTCCCAAAGGCAGCCTCAGCTGAGGCAAAGGAGTCAAGTTCATAATGCTTAATAAAGGGTGAAGGAGTAGACCAGGTAGCCGCCCTACAGACCTCTTCTATGGGTACCTGAGTTGACCAAGCTGCGGAAGTTGCCACGCTACGAGTGGAGTGGGCAGTGACACGATTCAAGAGTAGGCAATGACTGAGACTCATACGCCTTGCTAATACAGGCCTTGATCCACCTGCCCACTGTGGAAGAAAAAACCTTATTCCCCATAGAGGCAGGGAAATAAGAGACAAACAGGGCCTCCGATCTCCTGAACCTTGCTGCTCACTTAATATAGATCCGGAGAGCCCGTTGGACATCCAGAAGATGCCATTGTCTCTCTCTTGGGTGGGTAGTGGCCAGACAAAAATCTGGCAATATCACCTCTTGGTCCCTTAGAATAGGGAGTTCACCTTTGGTATGAAGGTAGGGTCCAATCGGAGCACCACCCTGTCAGGATGGAAAATACATAGGTCTTTAAGGACAGACAAGGCCGCCAGCTCCAAAATGCGACGTGCCGATGTAACAGCAACCAGAAACGCCACCTTAAAGGATAAGAAGCGCAAGGACATCGAGCGCAAGGGCTCGAAAGGCGATTGGGTAAGAGACTGGAGAATCTTGGTCAGATCCCAGGACGGGTACCTGTGTACCGTGGGAGGGAGAAGGTTGGTAGCCTCTTTAAGGAAGCTGCGCATTAAAGGGTGAGACGACAGGGACCTGGTTCTCCCTAACCCCCATACTGAGGCTAGGGCTGCAACCTGCCTTTTAATGGTGTTAGCCGAAAGACCCTTAACTAAACCTGCCTGAAGGAATTCTAGGATCTGAGGCACTGATACCCGGAGAGGGTCTAACTCCCCTTTCTGATACCAGGAGGAAAAGGTCCGCCAGGTGGAATTATAAATCCTAGTTGTTGACGGGCGTCTAGCCACCTGGATAGTCTGATGACTCCCTCAGAACATCTGCTCTTAGCTAAAAACGCCTGCTCAATCTGTAGGCGGTTAGCTGGAGTCATTGCGGGTCTGGGTGGACAAGAGCCTCCTGGCTGAGCGACAGTCTGTTCAGGGGCAGACGCTAGGGATGGTCCACTGCTAGGTCGACCAGGTCCACAAACCACGGCCTTCTCCGCCAATGTGGAGCCAGGAGCAATAGTTCCGCCTGTTCCTCTAGCATCTTCCGAATCACAGAGGGAATGAGGGGAAGGGGGAGAAAGGCGTACAGCAGACCACGTGGCCAAGGCGAGCGAAGAGCATCGACTCCCTCCGCTCCGGTCGCAGCGAACCTGCTGAAAAACCTCAGGAGCTGAGTGTTCTGAGGCGAGGTGAACAAGTCTACTAGTGGTTGTCTGAACCGCCGGACTAGGTCCCGAAAGAAGGATGGGTCGAGCTGCCGCTCCCCATTGTCAATTGTCGTCCGGCTGAGCCAGTCCACCTTCACGTTGGATATGCCGAATATATGGTCCGCCCGGATGGACAGAAGATTTGCCTCCGCCCACAGCCCCAGTTGTTGGGCCTCGAAATACAATCCCTGAGATCGAGTCCCCCCTTGGCGGTTTATATGAGCCTTCATGGCCACATTGTCTGTCATGATTAATACATGGTGCCCCCAATGAGGGGTCAGAAGTGTAAGAGAGCCAGATGGCCCCCTCTGAGCTCCAGCCAATTGATATTGTGCCTGAGGTCTGCTGGAGACCAGCGTCCCTGTACGACATGGTCGAGAAGGTGAGCGCCCCATCTGAAGCGACTGGCATCTGAGGTGATCACCATCTGGCTGGGCTCCTTCAGCAAGAACCCCTTGGTCATGGCTGATGACGCCCACCATTGTAGGGAACGAAGAACCCCGTCAGGAACGCAGATCCTCTGGTTTGAGAAGCTTGTGTCCTGGCGCTGGAAAGGCAATAGGAACCATTGGAGGGGGCGAGCATGGAGCCTGGCAAAGGAACAATCGCCAGACAGGAGATCATCTTCTCCAACAGGCATGAGAGGAAGTCCAAGGAAGCCGATTTGTCCATCTGAATGGACCATACCATGTCTCTGAGGCTGTCGCTGCACTCTTGGAAGAGGAACACTCTCCCCAGTTCAGTATCTATTATCGCCCCTAAGTGCTGAATGCGGGTCGCCGGCAGATGAGTCTTGGCGAGGTTCACCGAGAAGCCACTGTCCTGTAGAAACTGAATCACAAGTCGTAAATCCTCCCGAGCTCGGGAGAGGGAAGCGGACTGGATTAATACATCGTCCAAGTAGGCCTGCACCCTGACCGGGATGGTCCGAAGGTGAGTGATCAGCGCAGCCATCAGCTTGGTGAAAACCCTCGGGGACGAGGAAAGCAAAGGACACGCCCAGATGAGCCCATTGTCTCTGTGCCACATTTGCAAATAACGTAGGTGCAGGCACCACTTCCTGTTCTAGGACAGGTTCGGAAAAGAGGCCATCCCCTATTTCCTGAGGAGCCTCCATAGCTTTAGATTCAGGGTCCCCTGAAATCTGGGCTATTCTTTTGGCCTTGAGCAGCAGGGGCCGAAATAGGCTTGGTTTAAACAACCCTACAAAGGCCGGGGCTTCGGGCGTTACCCCCTCCTCGTCTGACAACTCTTGATCCCCAAACTCAAAATCCCTGGATTGGGTGTGAGGCAAAGGGGAATCACATCGGGAGGAGGCCCTGGAAGATGTGGAAGCCCAGTGATTTTGAGGGTAATGATACTTCTCCCCTCTGTGATGAAGATATGGTAGGGAGCCCTCCTCCTATCCTCTGGATTGGGCTCTTTGCTGTAACCCTGCTGCAATCCCCCTGGAAATTGCCTCTGAAATGATGTCTTCAATATTGCTAGGCAAATCAGTTGCAGCCAAGGGAATAGCTTCTGCTGACCTAGCCGGAGAATAAACTTCCCCTGCTTGTTCAGAGAAATCTCTAATTGAGCCTTGTTCCCCTTCACCAGTGGCAGGGCATATTAAGGATGCAGAGCAACCCGCTTCTGCATCCTTAATAGTTGCAATTGATATGCATCTTCCAGCAAAGGAACTTGGGGAGGTATGCATATAGAAAGAGGGGAAGTCTAAGGGGTGTGCTTTTTGGAGCCCATTCTGGCCAATGAATCCCCATCTGCCTGTTTACTTGCTTTAGAAAAATGTCTTTCCAGGGCCTTATGACGTCTTTTGGTGTCCTTGTCTTCAGCCGAAGACATTGAGTGAGGTTTTGAGCCCCTGGCCTTTTCTCTGATCTTCTTTGCCACTTTTAAGGTGGCTTTAGATCGTGTCCCCTTAGTTTCCTGCAAGGCAGCTGCCGCAGCAGTGCTAGTTTCAGCCCTTACAGGGAGATTCGTCTCACTCATAATTAACAGCAAAGTTCAATAATATCCAACACACCAGTCAGTTTAAATATGCCAGCCTTCTCTGCCCCAAAAGCTTCAATAACTCACAAATTCTAAACAGAGCCGTTTCGCGCCAAAAGAAACCGCCATTTAAAATGGTCGCTTGAAGATCTGAACCTTATCTTATTTTGTGATCAAAATGTCGGGTGCCGATGGTACGCTTTTTCAGCAGCCGTTTATAACACACAGTCAAGCAGCGATGTCCAGGAAGATCATAAAGTCATCGCTGGGCTTTCAGCCGTAAGGGGAAGCATTCTGGGACGCTATAATGCTGCTTTTGAGTCGATTGGAGGCAAAGCGCTTGTCATAGGGATAGAAACCCTCAGCGCTGGCTCCTTGCAGGGCTGCTGGAAGCCGGTGCAGGCTCCATTCTAAACGAGCCTCTATAAGCCCAGTCTGAAATGGAGCCTCAAGCAGTTGGCAAAGATTTCCAAGAAGTTAAATCGTATTTTTTAGAGAGCAACAATTAATAGGTCCTATTGGCAAGACCGAGTCAAAAAACTGCCGTTAATAGCCAAGCGACCATTGGAGTGGGAGTGGCTATTTAAATTGCAACTCGGTCACAGGCAAGAACAAGAGTTAACACCCATTCAAAGTGGATCGGCCAATCATCTTTCCGGAAAATATATGATCCACTCTTCTATCCAAAAATATCAAGGAACATTCAATGTTCTTCTAGTGATAACTCTAACTCTATTGTTGCTATATATTGAAATGATATTCATCTACTTTTAACAGCGTATGTATTCTTTGTACATGTGTCCAAACAACCATGGGAACATTCAACTTATGGCCTTTATTTTACATTTTCTCTAAATTAAAAAAATGCGAATTTTGAATTTTAAAAAATAAAATCAGAACCAATATTTAAACAATGCTAAGGAGAGGATCAGTAATATATTTCAGGCCTGAATGCTCAATTCCTTTAAACTTTCAGCCCAAATTCTTACCAGGAATGTGTTCTGTGAAAGCTCACAAAATTTCAACCATATATGTTAGTGTTGCTTAGTCCTGACCTTCAGCATATGGGGATTTGACAAATTTGTGGAGATAAGACTGTTAATCACTTCTAGTTGTGATGACTATGACTATGTTACTCTGGGAGCAGAAGGCAATACATCTTTAAGTACTAAATACTAGTAGAGAATAGTAGGAACAAATATACTGGTATTTATGAACTGGTTTTAAGCTTTTTAGAGCCATCCCATTGATCACCATAACCCCCACCCCTCGCCCAGAAAACTACTAAACATGGTCAAATGTTATTGCTGTCTTGAAAAATGGAGCACTTTTTTTGCATGTATCATGTAATGAATGTACTGTACAAAATACAGAAGTATAGAAAACATACATACATATACTCTTATCATATCTTATACACTTCCTCTTATTAAAGCATTTAAAAACAAACAGGAAACTGAAATAAATATATCATATTGTTATGTAAAGCATCAAATATCTACAATTCTAGCCCTTATGTGATTTAAACCTTGGGTGCACAAATGTAGCTTGTTTCTGTCTCAGGATCATGCATAAACTCAGGCATAGTAAAGGCTGCTATTTTATAGGAACCAACATGGTTCATTTAAAAAATAGTGCAATTAAAAATCATGGTTATCAAATATTGGCTCAGTATAGCATATGAACTGAAATATATGAAAGACAGAGTATTTTCTTAAACAATATGGAGCTGTTATAATAAAAGTCTACATCATAAAGCCATAGGTGGAAATAAAAAGATTACTGATGCAGATTGACTCCAAAGTATATAGCTTTTCTTATTACATTCCAAAAGGATTGTAAGAAGCAAAAGAAAAGGATAAAATCTTGTTGCATTACTGCAAATTTACTAGCAGAATTCCAGATTTTGACTTTCATTTCATTTTAGTGAGATAACCAGACCCTTGACTCCGGTATGAATTTTTAAAGGAAATAAAAGAAAATGAATGAGTTTTGAGAAATTAAACCCACAACTGAAGATCAGCTTAAGAATTACACAAGCAACATTAAAAAAAGATGTGGTTTAGAACCATTTTTTCATAAGTTTCCTGAAAGAAGAAAATGGCTGTTGGAATTACAGACAAATTACAGGATTTGTCAGGCACCGATCTCTATTCTTCAAATCTCACATGAGAGGAGGAACTGAAACATCCAGTTTTGCAGTAAGATTTGGAGAGCTAATGCTAGCTGTCCAGAGACTTCAACAAGCAAAGAACACCAAGTGACACTACTAGATGCTCACTCTCTTGAATCACAATGTGAAAATCCAAAATTACTATTTATAAGCCTGGCAGGGAAAAAAAATCCTATATATTCACAATAATAGAGGTCAACATTAATGGCCAAAGAAACAAAGCAGCCTCAACTGCCTCCACCCCTTGTCAGAGTAAATTACCAGTTGGCTAAAAGCCTGAGATCATTTCTGATGTAAAAGACAACCCATCTTCCAAAACAAAGCATGGGTAAGCTATTTGGAATTCTTGAGCACACTGTCAGAAATATATTTACAGGAATATATTAATCAACATAATAAACGCTGTGGTTCAACACTGCTAGCAAACAGCACAACATTTTTTTTCATATCAAATTATTAATCACACTTGATCTACTAGTACGTATAAAACAGTATTTTGAACAGCCGTAAGGAATAAAGAACAAAACAAGAAGCAGAATAACTGAATCCAGGGAAAAAGAAAAGCCAAAGGATTAATCAGAAAGGTGACCATTATTATTCTTTTAGGGGTTCAGGGAAAGTTGATTATGTCTCTGGGTTTACATTTGCAAATAGAGTAGTCATGCTTTGGAGATAAACATTCTTAACAGTTATTCCCATTCTCTGCCAAAAGTGCTCCAATTCTACAACCAGAACAATTAGAAATAAAAGATTAGAAATGTATAGTTATAAATGCATGCAATTGCTGAAGTGATATTTTAATATTCATATGCTGTATTTGATTACTTTGTCTCTGGCACTTAAATGTTTCAAAACAATTGAAACAAATGTTAAGTATAATGCTGGTTGAAGGTCATAGGAGTTCTAGTTAATAGCAGAATTTCAGCGGAATAAATACTGAAGATTCAACAGTCCAAGTGGCCTCAACAACTCTCAGAGAACTAACAATGACCTTCAGAGTGCCAACAACCAGTTGACTGCAAAGCATATAAATCCCACCATTCAGCCACAACTGTAGAAGCTTTTTTCAAGGGGGAAAAAAAGCCCAAGAAATCCACTTGCCTTTTGAACAGCACCTTTTGAACACTGAAGATTCAGTATATTTCATAACCTATTCTCTCTTTGTATATGAAATGACTAAAAGTATGAATATTTAACTTATAATAAAAAATGATCAAACACTGATGGATTTAATTGTAATAGACACTGTTGATCATAGATACACCACAATTAGTTTTATTGTAACGAGACTTGGTAGTTAGGGCAGTTTCCCCAATCTACTTTGGGAATATTGACTTGGAATTTTGGAGAGTCTGGAAAATTGTAATTGAAACACATCTAAAAAGTTTCTGCTTAGATCAGGGATGTCCAAAC
>JAOYMU010000252.1:77076272-77092746 GCA_025802295.1 Psammodynastes pulverulentus | reverse complement strand
AGGCCTCTCTCATCTTTTTAAGTGGGAGAACTTGCACAATTGGTGGCTGACTAAATACTTTTTTGCCCCACTGTATTACAGGCTAAACAGAGGACATCATTTGTCTTTCTAAAAGCCAATATTTTTAATAGAGACTGTAATACATCATGTGAAATAAAGAACTAATTAAGAGAAATAAATAATGCTAAGCAGAGTCATCCACGGGCAGCCACCAGAAATTACAAGAGCTATAATGTGTTTATAATGTTTTAATGTGTTCCAGTGTATCCACAGAAAAAAATGACAATAAAGTTTATCTATCTATAGTATCCCAAAAAGAGATACAGAAAAGCTTTTATTCTTTTGATAATATAATCTCAAGGACATGACAGTGGAGTTAAACTGAACTCAATGGAGACTTATTTAATCTTCATTTGCTTGCATGCGGGACAAAAACTGAAACGTTCAAAATCAAACAATGTGCTCTCTGTTCAGAGAATAATAGTTAAAACATGGCAACTATATCGACTGAGAAATTGACATATGGCATACAGGTTGAAGATGATTAAAAGGTTCATGAAATGAGTTTCCTTTACAGTTATAATTTTATTTAATATACAAACAAGGAACTTTCACTATTCCAAACTCCAGTATAATGTCTTACATTGCAGAGTTAGACTATCTATGTACTGTATACCTGGAATCTTTATGTTGAATTGTATAACATATAGGTTGATATTTTTAAGATCTATGTCAGTGGTAGGATTCATTTTTTTTTACTACCGGTTCTGTGGGCGTGGCTTGGTGGGCGTGGTGTGGCTTAGTGGGCGTGGCTTGGTGGGCGTGGCAGGGGAAGAATATTGTAAAATCTCCATTCCCACCCCACTCCTGGGGGAAAGTTACCACCAGTTCTCTGAACTACTCAAAATTTCTGCTACCGGTTCTCCAGAACTGGTCAGAACCTGCTGAATACCACCTCTGACCCGTACTCTAGTTCCCCCTCCTCTGATCTTGAAAACGAAGTATCAACATGCTACTCAAGGCTAAATGAATTAGATTGGCTCTACCTAAATCAGTAGTCCTGTAAATACCCAGATGCCAAGGGATTCATAATTTACAACCAGCACTTTTAATTATATTTGGAAGTCAGTGGAATGTCCAAAAAACTGGTGTTGTACATTGCTGGCAATGCTGTAGATAGGCTGCCCCATCTCTCTATATAAAAGTGAAATACCACTCATGCATCATTGCAAAATCTCCAGAACCATAAAGCCTAGAAACCTGAAATTTGGCACACATGTTCCTCTTGGCTTCTAGGTGTTTGCTAAGAAAAGATTTTTCGAAATGACCATCAGAACATTATTATTAACACGCTCTCATGCTAAGGAGTTCTACTTCCTCTCCCCACCTGAAAATAACTCTGTTCCAACTGCACTTAATTTAATTTAATTTAATTTACTTCGGACTTGAGCTAAGCCACGCCCAGGCTCCTTGCTGTCTCCTTCTAGCTCACACAGCAAATACTGTTTCAGTTTCCAAACAGTTCTCAACTCTCACACGCTGACAGCATGCTAGCCAGATGAATACCGATGGATGCTGGTGGGCAGAGGCAGAATTTTTCTCCCCTTATTTTCCTCCCCCAAAACTTGCCCAATCACATAGTTTGGTAGCAAAGCATGCTAGTATTTAATAATTGCAACTTCAGAATAGCATTCAAAGAGAGTTCACTTCAATAATTGATCCAATAAATAATGAGGCATGGATATCCATGCTGATTTTGCATGTAAAGCATCTGCACCAGTGCTGAGTCATGTAACCCCCTCATATAACTTGGGAAGTGGACATTGGACCTGGGTAGCAGACTTGAAGCAGTTAGGCCTCTTAAGGGCAAATTTACAGCAAATTATGCTATAAATGCATAATTTCTTTGTGCCTTTGTACCTTTATCCCTGGACATGACAGCTGGAAACAGTCCCTCTTTGACCAAAGGTAGCGAGATGTGTCTCAAAGTGCTTGCAGAGTTCTCCTCCTAAGCAAGATATGGATATTACAGAGTTGTGAATCAGGACTATATTCACATTCCTTCTTAGTCATGCAGTTCTCTGGGTATCACCATTTCATAGAGAGTGAAAGTGAACTTGGAGATCCCCAAGTGTAGCACAGGAATCTCCTTGAGGCCACAAGATAAATGTGAGGGGGAAATCAGGGAGATAGTGAATAAGGAACAATTTTGCCCTCTTAGATTTCTTGAAGGAAATTAAAAATATACATAAAACAAAAAAATTCTACACAGCTTGCTTCTTTCTGACTCCTTTATTTTCCACTTTTGGCATTTCCTCTCTCTTTCAATACTGATGTCAATGAACCTGCCCAGGGAGAATTGGCAAATATAACAAGTCAACAAATGTTGATGCTTACCTGATTATATGCCATCAAGTTGTCAAATTCTGGGGACTGCACAGACCATTTCCAGAAGGAATCTATTTACTTCCATTTTAGATTGCAAAAATGAAGACCACCACTAGATGGGAGCAGTAAATTAAGATTTTCCGTAATTTCTATTATCCAGTGATTTTGGCAGTTCCGATAAGGTAGCTCTAATTTATTTTTGTGAACTGCACAATGCTGGATTCCCCCACCGCTGCTCTAAAATAAATACATTATGGAGAACTTTTATTTGCTTTACCTTGTTGAGTTGTGCCTTAGGCTACAATGAAGAAAGAGAAACTTGGGCGCTTTTAATAAGCTTGCCTTCTGTCTCCCGCTTTCCACTTTATTTCCGATAATTATATTTTTGGTAATATTAATAATGGGAGTTAGACGTCCCCAAAACAGGCTCCTCGATACTACGATAGTAATTTTGTCTCATTGCTATGCAAGTCACTCCGTGCTCAAAAGTCATCCGATCAGAATTCAGTTGGGCTATGACAGGACTACCAACTCCTTCAGCCTTCCAAGCTGCGGCAGTCAAAGTCTTATTGTAGACTGTGCAGACGAAAAGTTGCAAAACGCGCTCCCAGTAACTCTTTTGCCTTCAGCCAATCACGTCTCACTTTTCAAATTCGTAGCCAATGAAATTTGAAAAACAATCAGGCAAGCACGGTTCGGAGGATTCCTATTGGTTCAACCGAAGAATGCGAGGCAAGATTATTTTCAATTGAGGCCAATCGTTCTCAGATGGCTTCGGCTCCCCGAGGACTCGAGGGAGAAAGTGGCAAGTTTGAATGTGTAGCGGCGCTCGAGGAAAATAAAGTGAAAATAAAAAATTGGAGCGTTGCTGGATTCTTCGTGGGAAAGGTGAGGAATTGACTCATATTTCTCATATAAAAGGTGCATTTAAGTTAGCGTTGCTGTTTTTCTCTGCATTGTCAAGAGAAAAGTAGCGGGTGCGAACACTGTTAGGATAAAGAATTGAAAATGGATAAAGGAGATAGAATGTGTACGTTTCAGTCATTTGAGATAAGCCAATTCAAGAAACAGACAGGGCAGGGATTCTAGGAACTGTATTGTGTTAATAATACATTATTAAAAGTCTGCCCAAATTTCTTTCTGTCCCATCTTATGCTAAATAAAATCAAGAGCTGTTTTGAATTTGTTTTTCACAGTTTGCACTTTTTCAGGACCGAATTGTCTTTCCTTCAAATCGTCAACTAAGGGTTCACCCCTTCCTTCACATCAGGATAGTTTGCTACTCATGGAGACATGCAGATAGATAGCTGTCAGGCTTCTGCAGTAATCCTAAAAGCTAGGAGATATTTAGGAAGGTGGATCTTATGTTACACAATCCAAAATTAATTTGATGGGAGGCACAGGTCAGAGAAGCAGAGAAATAGCATCAACCTATCACCGGGCCCTCACAGATATTTCTATCAATCAGCAGGACATAAGGGTGGAAGAAGTAGGTAAGACACATTTATTAGAAGAGGGTAGACAAAGTTATTGATAGATTTGAAAGTAAGGGCTAGAAATGTGTAGACAATTTTACTGGAAGTTGGTGAAGGATTTTAGAAGCCAAAAAAATAGTCAGAATGGCAACAGAAGTAACATATTTGGAGCACTACTCTGATATTTAACTTGTATGCACACTTGACTATTGAATAAAAACGTATTGCTACTTTGCATTTTATTGGTTTATAAGAATCCACAATCAACAAGGCAAGAGCTGAATAAAATCTGGTTTCAAAAAGGGCAAGAGGCTTACAGTCATTCTATTATTATTGCATTATGTTGTGGGAAACATACCTAAGATTACCTGAGTAGAGAAAGACAGTTCCATGAACTTGGAAGGTGACTTTTGCATTTTATTTGGGTGGCCATATAAAATAAATATTGCTGTATATGTATTGAGGCCTTGTAGAAGTGCTATTCTGCCCCAAGTTAGATTTTCTTAGGAGGTCTCTGGAGAGTTATTGATGTTTTATAATATTACTATTTATAAATATGCAGGCAGAGCATTATTAATGTTAAATAGTTCAGGGAAGCAGCTAACAAAACTCTTAGGAATACTATTGCCCCAAAAGAAAACTCTTTGTTAAACTAATAGAAAATAGTTGCAGAAAAGTAACTGGGAAAAGATATAGGACAGCAATCAGAATGCTTGGCTAGCTATTTCTGGAGAAAGAAGAAACTGGAATAAAACCAAATGGAATTGGCTGTGTGCAAATAACAATCTTATGTGATCCTGACTTCCCTTCCTCTCTGATCTCATAGGCAGCAGAATGGATTTTGTATGAATCTCAAAACTATATCCCATGTAGTTCAATGAGACTAATTCCTATGTAAGCATGAATTCCTGTGTGATTTGAAACACATCTACCTTTCATTTTAGTCATGTAAGAATAATTTTAGACACTGAAAAACAATTTCTTTCTCCATTTTATAATGTCTCTTAGGAGAGTGAAATCTGGTGACATGAGCTGGGCTGTGGAAGAGTGGAAAGAGGGTCTTTCCACCAGAGTTCTTCAGAAAATTCATGACCTTGAAAGTCAAGTTGAAAAATTTAAAAAGGAACGTCAGCAAAGGCAATTTCAGCTGGAATCTCTGGAGGCAGCTTTGGAAAAACAGAAGCAGAAGGTAGCATAATTACTCTATAGCACATCACTTTTTGAAAAGAAATACCATTATCACATTTCTCATAACTCCTGTGTTGATTAAAAGCTTGCATACTAAAAGCAGACAGGTTGGTGTTGTTTTTATCAGGTCTTTATTTCACTACTAGCTGTTACCTGAGGGAAAAAAGCGTGGTAACTGGAATCACCCAAAATGTTGCCCGTTATTCTTGGACATTAAATAAAATGGCAAAATTTAATTGAGTCATAGGACACAATCTGTTGGTGTCTTCATGTAGGGAAACAACAGAATGTAGTTCCAAATCCTTATACATGGAACCATGTATTCCAATATTTCTGTTTGAAAAAAATACTTTCTATTAAAAGGAATGTTTCTTTTACATTAAAAGGGATGTTCCTTTTTGATCGTGTTTTGTGTAGCTCCAGTTAAAGTTAACTTAGTGTTCAAAAAAATGAACACACAATGTTTATGAGTGGCACAAGGATGAAAACTTTATTTGTTCAATTTCCTTGGATATAATAATGGAAATGAATTCACATGCATTAATAATTACAAATTGTGTGCAACATTTGGAAGGCTTAAGGACTAGAGCAAAAGATTTATGGAGCCTTGAAATTGTGGCTAAATATCTAGGAGCTGAGATAAGTATAACATAAGTTTTCTACTTTCATCTGATTTTTAAAACCAGAATGCCTAAGAAGAGTCAGACTCAGATATTATGGAAGGGTAGTAGACCAGCTTAAATTTCCTTTCAGCATTGTTCATTTTTGATCCTATTGATTTTCCCAATGCTGTTTTATATTAGTGGGGAAAAATACAAGAGTTTTATGCGATGGGAAAGGCAGCTTGGTACCTGGAGGGATGTGAAGGAATGTTGGTTTTTCTCTAAACTGTTCGGTTAATATTTCTTTCTCTTTTTCTTATTTTAATTTACAGAAAGAGAAATAGAGCTGTTTCATACCTGGTTTAGGTCTTGAGGACTTCAGCAGTCTGTTTTTGTGCCCAAATATGGTTATCTTTGCCATGAGATAGGAAAATTAGATAGCTATCTATTCTCTGTAACCATATTATAAAAAAACTGAAGCCTACTGTTACATTTCCATAAAATATAAGTCTACCAAAACTGGATATCTACTGGTTGGCAACAAAGATATGTAGGCAACTCCAGGTTTCCAATAGCCACATTCCTACAGCTGAGATTGGTAGCCCTATGAAATAGGATCTCTGTGGTTACACGTTCATGGATTCTTTATTATTCTTTTATTAAGGTTGATAAGGAAAAAAATGAGGCTGCAACCTTGAAGAGAGAAAATCAGAATTTGATGGAACTTTGCGATAACCTAGAGAAAAACAGACAGAAACTTTTTCACGAACTGCAGATGAAAGAATCACAAATTAACCTTCAAGAAGGACAGCTCATTTCAAGCAAGAAACAGGTTGAAACTCTAGAGCAAGACCTTAAAAGGTGAACATCTTTTTTTAAGCAAGAGATTAAATAGGAGTGGGTTGCACAGTTGCATTGGCTAGCCAGCACCAAAACCATTGCCATTGTGTCTTTAGCAATAGTGACAAAGGAAATTCCAAATCCAATCTTATTCCGTTAAAGGCACTTTGTTTGATTGGAACTTTATTCATTTAGAAGGCAAAGCTATTCATGCGTCATAAAAAGTTAAAATACTTGGAAGCTTTTAACTTAAAACCTATATATAAAAAAGAAACAGTAGTATCTAAATTTATACATGGTAAGAGGAAAGTGAAGAGAGACTTCTATCTTTCTGATAATAACTGCCTGTGGAATGAATCAAGACAAAAGGAGGCACAGAATCCATCATTAATCTATTCAAATTGCTATAATAAGTTGGAATGATGGCAACCAATTTCCACTGCTTTAAGAAGTGGTTGGATAAATTGATGGAGGACAAAGCTATTAATGGATCCTAATTATGTTGGCTATGTTTTCCTTCTAATAGCAGTGACAATGTGCTTCTCAAGATCATTTTTGGGGAAACCAAAGCTGGAGGGTATTCTGTCCAACTTATGGGCATTTCATAAGCATGTAGTTTACCACTTTGAATGGAATACTGATTAGATTGGCCTTTGTTCTAATGTAGAAAAGCTCTTTGATGTTTTTTTTTAGTTACTAATGAATTACATAAAACAATACCCTTTTTTCAGCTTTGTTTTATTTTTTTGCAAATAGGAACATTTCCCTGGGAAATTATAGTATCCAGTCTATCTAAAATTGGCACTGAAAAATGAGGCCTAGCATTCCAAGCAGTATTTTAATAGATAAAATATTTTAATAATCTGTATATATATTATTTTTTGTTTCAGCAGAGTAGGATAAAGTGGTCTGGATCCATATTATAATGCAATGAAGGAAGGCAGTGTTAAATTGCAAGCCTGTAATATTCTATATTTGAGGTAAAATAAGAGTTTTCAGTGCCCCCATCAAGATTATCTTACTGTTTCTTTGATTTTAAATACTTTCTGATAAAAAGATAACATTGTTTATATTCTATACAAATGTAGCCATAGTTTTTCCTTGAAGCAACAGGAATGATTTCTGACATAAAATTGCTCAATAAGTTAAGTTGAAATTAATTTACACTGAATGCACGGATACAAGTAATTTCCT
Source organism: Psammodynastes pulverulentus (assembly GCA_025802295.1). Taxonomy (NCBI): domain Eukaryota; kingdom Metazoa; phylum Chordata; class Lepidosauria; order Squamata; family Psammodynastidae; genus Psammodynastes; species Psammodynastes pulverulentus. The sequence continues at coordinate 77,085,059 of JAOYMU010000252.1, read as the reverse complement.
AATGCGTTCCTTGACAGTCAGTCAGCTTAAATTCAGTCTTAAATTGTTTTATTGCTATCCTAACTTTCTATTCCTTTCATTAACAAAAATAGATACAAATCTGAACTGGAAAAACAACCAAAGACCTTTGGCAATGGAGATACATCTTTTGAAAACACACCACAGAGAAGCAACACTGGTTCTCCAGCAACAATCTACAATGGTATAAGAGATACATGTGTATATATATTTATATATTTCCCCTGAGAATCTTACGAATATAATTCACTCTTTACTGAAAGCATCTCAATTCAATACCTTCATCCTTTTTATTGTAAAAGGTTTATTGTGACATTTTTGTTCAATATTAATAGATTCAAAAATCCAAGAACATCAAAGAAAATCCTGCAATGAAATTGAAGAAGGAAAACCCCTGGAGGCAGAACCAAAGAGCATGACGAGTCAAGTAAGACTTTAAAACCTGTGTGGTATCCATATATACTAACTGATTTGAAATAAGAAAGGAATCATATCAATAAATAATTTTAAAGTGAAGATTAGGGGTAATAAGTGAATAATGTATCTTTTCTTTGCTAATGTTAGTGATCAATCATAGAAGACAATACATGGCTAATTATACACTCTTTTGTAATTTATAATAACATCTTGATAAATTGTAAATTTATAAGAATTTAATGGGCTAAATATCAATTTTATCACGTATCAATTACATCCTTACCTAAGCAGAAAATAAATTCAATTTGTGAAGGAGGGTTGAGGATTTCTGCATGATTCAAAACATCTCTTTTGTATATTCACTGCTCCAATCTCATACCCAAAAACTGGGTGAAAATGTTGCCCTGCTAAGGAGGGTGGAATAGGATAGTGGAGGACTGCAAATTACTTCAAGTTGTTCATATGTGAAAAACTAAAATCCAAAACTTAACTTGGTTGTTTCATTATCCTTTACTGAAGCATCTTCTTTATTAAGTCCATTTTCTCGCTTGCTTTTAGAAGAAAACTAATGCCTTGCATTCAGAAGGTCATATAACTCGCAGAGAAATTGCTCGGCACCAAGCTTCCTCATCTGTATTCTCATGGCAACAAGAGCAAACTCCAAGCCACCCTTTGCCCAGCCATCGAGAAACTCCTCATAGCAGTGGGTCAACCAAATCAAAATTTCCTTTGGAATCTGCAGTAACTCCTAGTCCTAATATTATAAAATTAACCAAGAAAGATTTCATCAATTGCAATGTCTCCAACAGCAGCCAGGATTCTTCAATCGCCGAGCAACTGGAAACTCAGAACCAAGGTATTTTTAAAATATTATAAGCAACTTATTCTTCATATATTTGACAATGCAATCATTTTTCTGCAATAGTCGGCCACTTTGGCTAGCGGTCAAGGCACTAGGCTAGGAACTAGAAGACTGATTTGTAATCCCACCTTAGTCATCAAAGCTGCCTGGGTGACAAACTGCTTGGCAATTCCTGGCAATCAATGGATGAACACTTGATTGATCTGGGGAAAAAAGGACCCTACATTTGTGGAAATAAAATGCTAGAAAGAAAAAATACCTTTTTCTGCAATGCCACCATAATATTATCCAACTAACCCTTCCTTTTGCACATTCATAAAACAACAGAAGAGTATATCCAATCCCTTGAGCTCCATAGAGTGGGCAGGACTCAAATACCACACTTTTTGAAAGGAGAGTATGAACATTTAAAATGGTAGAAAAATAAAGCTTCAGGGTTTTAGGGGCTGCCTAGACCTGTAATGCCCTCTTTCAAAATCATCTTTTCCCAAAACAATATTTTTTTTGCCATTTTGAGTGGGACTAAGGGGCAGAATGGGGGCCTTAATCCCATGTCCCTTAATTCCCGAGCACCAAAAGAAATGGATCCAAAAATGTCAGCACAGTAAAGTGCTAATATCACCCGTTGCTGCACAATGGAAAGATGAAATGTGGCTTCCAAGCTGAAATTGATCATTCATGCCTAATTTGCTGCTAGAAGATAGGAACGTTACAAGAAAATGTTATGCTTTATACTGAATATCAGAATAATGGTCTTGGTCTAGGGGAAAGGAAAGGCTTCAAGCCAGAATTTGTCATGGAAAATGTAATAACCGACGTATCATTTTCACAGAAATAACATGCAGAGTTTTCCTTCAGCCGGGTTACACAGGTTTTTCTTGGCTGAGATTATACTTGGCTTTTGGAAGAATATGTCACTAGCCAGTGGCACAAGCTAGGACAAAAACTATTCTTGTTTGCATTTTCATTTAATTAGAACTAAATATAGTTAATAGGATCACTTTCCAATTGGGGATTTAATGATTTCCTCTTTTTGATGTATTGTGGTTAAATCATGGCATAATTTGGTAAGGATATTAAGAGGTCTTCTATATTCTGAGGGCCTTAAATTGGGTACCACTGCTCAGGAGCAGTATAGATCCTGCCTGTGAAGAAATCCAACATGTATCAAGGTATACTGTACTTATATTTTATGCATATAACTTTTTTATATGTAGAGCTAAGGTGCAGAATTCAGGAACTAGAAAATAAATTACAAATTCATTCACAAGACATGAAAGCCAAAGTAATGAAGCTTCAGGATACTCAGCTGCAAGTGGAAAAGATGCAGATGGAATTAACTGAAAAAGAGAAAACTCTGAACAAGGCTAGAAATGAAATAATTAAAATTAATATACAACTGGATCAAACAACTGATCAGGTAATCTGTTTTTTAAAATCTTGGAACCATTTTAAAATTCCAAAAACTGTTGTATGCATGCAAGACCAACGCTAATTGAGTTAAATATAACATATTACATTATATATATGATAATTATTTGTCTGCAGGAGCTGTGTTTCTTAGAGAGGATTTGCATAAACTGTACCCGTAGAGTTTACACCACTTGGTTTCTTAACCCTAATTGCTTAGGGAGGAGAGAGGACCAATTTTTATACTGCACTTACACTGAATGATTGAAGATGGCTGCTTTACTTGCAAATCTCAGCTGTTTCTCAAGGTGTTCTTACATTGACAGGAAAAGTAAACTTCAGTTTTTATTGTATTGGCCTCCTTGCTTTACCTTTTCAGCCATAAATACAGGTAATGCTCAACTTAAAATGTTTAGTGACTGTTTGAAATTACAATGACACTGAAAAAGTGACTTATGACCATTTTTCACACTTACGCCTGTTGCACAGTTTACACGGTCACATACTCAAAATTCAGACACTTGGCAACTGGCTCACACTTATGGTGGTTGCAGTGTCCCAGGCTCATGTGAATACATTTTGCGACCTTCAGACAAGTGAAGTCAATGGGGAAACAACTGCAGTGATTCATTTAACAACTATGGCAAGAAGGGTTGTAAAATGGGGTAAAACTCACTTAATAACTGTCTTGCTTAGCAGCCTAAATTTTGGGCTCAATTCTGATAAATCAAGAACTACCTGTATATATTCATGTTTTAGTTTGTTAGAGCAGCGGTGACACAGTGGTTAGAAGGCAGTACTGCAGACTAGTTCTGCTGACTGCCAGCAGTTCAGCAGTTCGACCCTCACCAGCTCCAGGTTGACTCAGCCTTCCATCCTTCCAAGGTCGGTAAGATGAGTACCCAGATTGTTGGGGGCAATATTCTGACCCTGTAAGCTGCTTAGAAGGTCTACAAAGCACTGTAAAGACCAACAGTTAATAGCAATAGCATTTAAACTTATATACCACTGTGAAGCAGTATATAAATTTAAAGGCTATTGCTATTAACTGTTGGTCTTTCTGCCTTTGTTTCAGGAGTTCAAACTATACTGTGTAGCATTTCCATCTATAATTTTGCTCCATAGCAACAGTGCTCTGAGACATCATAATTAGCCAAAGTCATCCAGTGAGCTTCCATTATGGATTGTAGATCGGATCCTAGTTCTATTTTTTTTTCTTTTACCAGTTGAGTACCAGAAATATTTCCCATCCATGTTACCTTTACATTCTCTTTATAGCTTACAGCAAAGGAGAAAAAGTTGAGAGGACTCTCAAATGAGCTAAACTGTCAGAAGCAAAATTTTGAAAGTGTGCAGTGTGCTTTACAACAGAAGATTAAGGACAAGGACCAAGAGGTGAGATGCTGCATTATACTTAAAGGTAGTGCTTCTTACAACCATTTATTTAATGATGGTTCAAAGTTATGATGACCTTGGAAAAGGTGAGTCACAGCCTGTATGGCTATGCACCACCACCATGGTCATGTGATCAGAATTCAGGCACTTGGCAACTACCGGTAGGTCCCCTTTACAACTGGTTGTAGCATCCTGTGGTGATGTGATTGTGATTTGCTGTCTTTTTTTTTTTTTTTTGGTCGATCTTCAGCAAAAATGTTCACTGGGGAAAGTAGACTTCCTCAGCAATTGGTTGCAGCTTTAATAGAGAAGACATTGAAGAAAGCATGTGCTTTCTTAATTGAAAAATAATATTTGAATAGTTAACGGGAAACCTGAGAAATCTAATCTTTTGAAAATTTCTGGTTTTAAAATTTCATGTTTATAAGAGAAAATATTCTATGTTCATCAGCATCCTTCCTTTCCTGACGTCAGAGTTCTAGTCATCTGGAATTTACATTAGACAGAATTGTTCCAACAAATAATGTGGTTTGAAAGCCCGTGTGTCCATAGATTGGTGTCGGTAGTATAACAGACTAACTTAGCAATTTTAAATATGTTCAGTTTTGTGTCAGCTTTTGCTTATCACATGTAGAAAAATTTCCAGATAGGTATTAGTACAAAATACTGATGTTGGTTTTGCAAATAGCCTGTAGCATTAGCAGGAATATTTGCTCAGCTCCAAAAATTATACAGTTATGGCCTTATAAGAGCTTTGGTGGCACAGTGATTAGAATGCAGTGTTGCAGGCTAATTCTGCTGACTGCCAGCAGTTCGATTCTCACTGGCTCAAGGTTCACTCAGCCTTCCATCGTTCCAAGGTGGGTAAAATGAGGACCCAGATTGTTGGGGGCAATATGCTGACTCTGTAAAGTGCTTAGAGGGGGCTGTAAAGCACTATGAAGTAATATATCAGTCTAACTGCTATTGCTATATATATGTACATATAGCTTTTTCTATTAGGAATTTTTAGGCCCATTTATTATCTTTGTATTAGATATCACATACAAAAATAAATTCCTGTGCATGTGCACAATCCATATATTTGTTGACAGTGATCAACAATAGATGTTGGAAAACATCTATTTTATTTTTACCAGAACCTGATGTCAAACATACACACATTTTGGCGAATATCAGGGACAAGATGGATAGTTTTGTCTAAATGTGTTATTAGATATTGCCTTAAGCTTAAGCTAATGAAAAATGTTTTTTTGCTAGAAGGATTATTTTTCATTTTCTTTCCTCTAGTACTAGAATTGTTTTGCAATTTCTTTTCTTTATCGTCAGCACTGAAATATTTTGAAACCTTGCTCAAATGATTGAAGGAAAAGGAAGTGTTAGATTTTATACACAGTGCATATAAGATCTTACTAATTTGTAACAAGTATAACATTTTACATAGGAACATATCATGACTTCAGCAATATTTTAATTTAAAGTATAGCTACAATGTATTTTTGAAGAATCTAGAGGTTGTTTCAGAACAGAAATAGTTTCTGTTATATGACTCTGACTGTTCCATGATTTCTAAATTTTAAACCAGTAGTGAACACTCAACCTGGGCTGACAAATGTACGACTCTCAGATCTAAAATTCTTATTTCTACACAGTTACTCCATCATTTATATTTTCAGATGTGATACAGGTATAATTACAGGTGGTCCTTTATTTACGACTGTACATTTAACAATAGACTAGAATTCTGATGACCTTGCAAAATGTAGCACCACCATTACTACTGTATTCACTTGATTTCAATAGGGGTGCTTGGCAATTATTTTGCACTTACAACCAGTTGCCAAGTGCCCCACGATCATGTGATTGTCACTTACAATCTTCTCTGCCGACTTCCCCAGACACGCAATGGGAAGCCGACAATGAAGGTTGCAAGCTGCTGCTACCTGCTTCTTTTAAGAGTTGGCTAAAAGAGCTGCCTCCTAAGAGGAGCTGAATTCCTTCAGCAGGTTGCAGAAATTTCTGCTCTCTTGCACTTCATCAAAGGAGTTCCTTTCTGTGCACAGAGGGGGAGCTAAACTCCTTTGGAGGGGTACAAAAATGGATTGAAAGCCTGAAGCTTTTAGCTCTATTCCTGTACCCTTCTATCCCTGGAGAGGGATTGAATTCCTTTGGCAGCCAGCTGTTTCAGCCACTGCCAAAGATAAGAGGGAGCTGAAATTCATGCAGAGAACAGAGTCAGTGCAGTAAGGTAAGGAGTGGGGTGCCTCAAGAGCGGGTGTAGGGGGAGGACCTGGAAGGTCCAGCAAAGGCCACACACAAGTATTTTTCTCCTCAGGGACTAAAACTCCTGCTTGGATTTCAGCAAGGAAGAATTTCAGCTCCTGATGAAGCCTTCCAGAATCTCCAACATCCCCTTGAGGCACCCTGGACTCTGTTCAGTTAAAACATGTGTGATCGCTTAACAGTCACAATCTGGAATGTGAGGATTGCACCTGCTGAGTGAAGCAATCTTGTGGGCAGTCACATGATGTCTTGCTTAATGACTGCTTCGCTCAGTGACAAAGTTTCTGGTTCCAATTGTGCTTGTAAGTCAAGGACCATCTATATAATACCTTGGGCAACACAGATGTTTGATGGTGAGAGATTCATGTTTCTTAAAAGCTGGATTTTTCTAAAAAAAATTATGGACTTTTCCTATGAGTTTTTGTTTTTAGCAAAAATATTTCTCTACTATGTACTGTTCAATATGACCACAAATTAAAGCTTTCCATCTTTTATTTTATAGATTTTCACAACAAAACAGCAGTTTGAAAAAAATGCCAGGGACTGTGCACAGAAATTAAGTCAACTTGAACAGGCTACACAAATGATGCAGTTGAAGGAAAAAGAATTGAAAGAAAACTATGAGGTACATTAAAACTGTAATAGTAATTGTACACCTGAATATGAAACAAGACGGAACATCTAAGCATCAATGTATCCTTAGATACCAAGCTTCCTGTCTTCCTAATGTTTTAAAAAGAATTCTTGAGCATTTTGACATATACTGGAGTAGAAATCAGTTAAAATAAAGACATCTGAGGTAAAGGTTCTGTTTAAACAAATTTCCTACAAGGATAGTACAGGGCCCTCTGGCATGGCTTTAAAAAATACAGATGATAAGTCCCTAAAATTGTTAACACTAATAGATTGTAGAAAAGTTGATATTAATAAAGCTATCAACCTGGAGGGGAAGAGCCTTGGTGGCGCAGAAGATAGGATGCAGTAATTGTAATTGTAATTGCAGACTTCTGCTAACAAGACAGCTGCCTGTAATTTGGCAGATCGAATCTCTCCAGGCTCAAGGTTGACTCAGCCTTCCGTCCTTCAGAGGTGGGTAAAATGAGGACTCAGATTGTGGGGGCAATAGGCTGATTCTGTAAACAGCTTAGAGAGGGCTGTAAAAAGCACTGATAAGCGGTATATAAATCTAAAGTGCTATTGCTAAGTGCTTAACAACCAGTAGTAGAAGTGGGTCTTTCATGCACTTGTTATTCTGGAACTCAAAATCCTACTTCCTTCTCTCCCTGCTTTTCTTGCCACCCATAGAAGAAAAGTAGGGAGAACAGCTTCTTTGAGCAAGTCCTCTGCCCCACAGAATTACAACAGAAAACCCACTCGCCTTTTCCTACCCACTCCTTTTGTCCTCGGAGGCAGGAGAAGAGAAATAACAGAACTATTCCTTTGATCCTTTCTCCCTTAGAGGGATCAGTACCAGTGACTAAGAAACTGACAGCAGAAGTCCTGCAGGTCTTCTAATACAATTTACTGACACCAAAGGAGGATTTCACACCTCACCTATTCTCTTTCCCTACCTCTTTGGTAGACAAGAGTCCCTATTCTGCATCTTTGTCAAGACAGAACAAGGGTTGGAAGTTGACTCAGCACCTTTTCAACCCAGCATACTTTTCTGCCATCTCCTGCACAGGATGGCAGCACTATTGCTGCCTTGTAGAAAAGCCCTAACTCTATAATGCTGCCCTGATCAGTGAGTGTGTTATTACTTAACTCGAAGCAATCGATATTCTCTCATTTCTCTCTTCCACGTCAATCAGAGTCCTTCAGCTGGTGGGGATACTCTGTCTTTAGTATGGTCTGGCTTCTTGAGAGTAGTTAGTCAGCTCCACCCACAATCCACTGGGGCACCTCCTCAGTTAAAAAAATGGGAAGAAACATAATGGAAGAGGCCAGAGCAAAAACAGCACTAGGGAGGAGGGAGAGAAGCCCTGCTATGATTGTATCATTAGATGTTTTTACACCCCCCTTTTCCTTCAGGGAGAAGGAAAAGGAAATACTTTAACGAGCAAATATAGGGAAGTTGGCAAGCTCTAATTTAACATCCCTCATAATTTCAAGGCACTGCAATGAAGAAAAATGGAGCACCTGCAAGTAACATATATTTCAGTATATTGTTGCAGTGTATGAAAATATTTCTTTAGCAGTTAGAAAGGTGGAGTTCTGCTTACTTCAGGACAGAGCTCCTATGGTTGCCTTCTCCCAAATAAAACAGTGTAGGTATGATTTCTTTTTTTTTCTTCTTTTTTAAAATTAAAACAGTTTTACAGCCATATTTTCAAAAACAATTCCCCCCCCCCAACCCCCCCTAACCCTCTCCCACCCACTTCCAAGAACCAGTACAGGCTAAA
>JAOYMU010000252.1:77045859-77076172 GCA_025802295.1 Psammodynastes pulverulentus | reverse complement strand
ATGAGGACCCAGATTGTGGGAGCAATATGCTGATTCTGTAAACCGCTTAGAGAGGGCTGTAAAAAGCACTGTAAAGCTTTTTATATAAATCTAAAGTGCTATTGCTATAATGAAATGTCAAGGAATGATATATATTTGAGAACTAGGCATTAATTACATTAGCAAAATCTTTGTTAGTTGTGATCTCTCCATATCTTTTCTCTTTTCTCAGTGTTGATAAACATGCCAATATTTTTGTTTGTTTCTGGTCTGGAAACTGTAGCGACTGTTCAAGCTCTACCAAAATGTAGTAGAACCTTTTGGGACATCCAGCATTACATTTCAGGCAGGTTGACATTTCCAGTTCCTAAAATGTGCATTATGGTACCTCTGGAGCACTGCAGCAAACTCACAGGGGCACTGCAAGATAGTTTAGATTGTTGTGACATGCATTCATGAAATTGTGTTTTGGACAGTCTTTGGCCTAGGGCACCATGGAAGAAGTATTACTGAGACACTGAGAACACCATAAACCAAGAAAGTTGGGGAATTCTAGTTTAAGCAGATGGGGAACGATGCAATCTCATTGCAGTATAGATGCATCCGATGGCAGAGTTTCATTTGTAAATACATCCAATGGCAGAGTTTCAAGCAGCTGCCTGTGTGACTTGATGCCCTCCACACGTGTTAGATTACAAGTTCTTGCTGGCTAGAGAAATAGGTGTTGTAGTCTAGTACATCTGAATCGTAGCAGATTGGAAAATGTGGGTCCAGAGGAGTTTGGATCAATAACCTTAGAGAATCATATGCTTGCTGATGACATGTGCAAGATAAATGGGACAGTTTGGGGAGCATAGAGTGCCTTATTGCTTCTTGGTATATAGTCCAGTGCTAAATAACTTGTATTGATTTTTTAAAATCCTGAAAACTTAATTAACCATATTTATATTCTGAAAGTATTGAATGGTAACCGTTACAAGTTGCAAATCCCATTCAACGTACCATCTATCTAAACTTGACTTTGATCATACAGTGGTACCTTGGTTGTTGTTGTTAATTGCAAAGTCGTGTCTGACCCATTGTGACCTCGTATGTTCCTCCAAGCCTTCATGTCCTCTCTTATCTTCTGGAGGACTCACTGGAGAAGAGCCTAATGCTGGGAAAGATTGAGGGCAATAGAAGAAGGGGCTGGCAGAGAATGAGGTAGCTGGATGGAGTCACTGAATTAGTCGGGGTGAGATTAAGTGGTACCTTGATACTCATCATTAATTGGTCCTGGAGGCACGAGGAGTACTAAAAATGACGAGTGCCAAACAAGCCACGTGACTTACCATGTGACCCTTTGTTTCAGCCGGAAAGGACTTCCTGTCTGTTCCTTTTCCTGTGTTAGTGACTTTCCTACCCTGGCCAACTTCCTGTCTGTCCTCTGTGGCTGTCCTTTTTTTTTTTTTTTTGCAGTAACTTTTCCAGCATGGTCAACTTCCCGCCCATTCTTTGTGGCCCTCCCCCTTTTCCTATCACAACACACCGAGTACCAAACAAGCATCTAGTACCGGGACAACATTTTCACATCAAAATGTGTTAAGTACCAAAGGCTAGGAGTTTTGAAGCAGTCGGGCACCGAGGTACCACTGTACTTGAAGACAGTTTTTTAAAATAACCATCAGCTCAAGAACTTGCTGAAAAGGGAAGATGGATGGTATAAACTAATTTTAGCCATTTATCTTCCCCGACCCTCTCTTACCGCCTTGATTTTCTTTGGCTTCTTTGTTACTTTTCTACTGTCTGTATAATATTGCTTACCCTAAGTGGAAATAGCATAATGGATTTGTATGTCAAAAATTGCTCAAATACTTTGAAAGGTGGGCCTCTGGAGAGAACATTGGCACAATCCCCTGATTTTCTAACTATTTTGTTTGTTGGAGAGAACCGAGGCAGAGATTGATCAACAGAATCACCAAGAAGTTCAGCCTTGCTCTGAGGCTGATTTGCTTCAATAGCTGGAAATACAAACCTGCTTTGCCAGCAAATTTCCAGCTTATGCTTCCCATCCTGGTGGCCCCTTCCTTTACACTTGGCTTGGGTGCCTTGGTGCCCATCTGCTGGTAGCAACTCAATGGATAATTGAGGGCTCGAGACCAACAAAGCTCTGCCAATGCCATCTGTTATCTTAGCAGCTCAGGAGTGGGTGGTGCACGAATGTATGTGCCATTTTCTTTTGGAAAGATTCTTTATTTTATTCCCAAGAGGACCAGGTTATAAAGAATAGACCAATGGGCTTTTAAAAAAAAAAATGCTTTGAAGTTGACAGCAAAGTGACCCCAAATCTTTCACATTCTCTGTTAGCATTAAAAAAAAAAAAGGATGCAAAAACCAACCAACCAAAAAGTCATGCTTTCCAGCCTCTGTAATGGAAAAGGTGCCTGGCATTTGATTTAGGAATTCTCAAGATAACCGAGTATCAAAAGGCTGGCCTTTAAGCTATCCCTGATATCAAACCTTGTCTTAGATGCTGGTTCTACTCCAAGATCTCTGGCTGTAGTCTAATTTATCTCTTCTTTTTAAGCTCTGAAAAAGATGCAGTTGGATTGTGATGGTCCAGTATTTTTTTTTAATTTTTTTTACCCTATGGAAACCTCACCATGGCACAATTTATTGCAGGCTAGAGGTTTCGTTAGCAGCTGCACTTGGCAGTCGCTGGGAGAGTACACTGACTTTCAATGTAGTTTGCCATGTGACAATAGACTGAAAGTATATGACACTTGACTACTGGAATCTGACACCTGATAAGGATAAAGATATTTGAGTTCGGATTGCAGGTAGTTTCCTTTTCAAGAAAATCTTTCTTTTTTATTCATCAGTTATACTACCTTTTCCCAATTTCATAGGAAATTAAGAAGCAAAATAGCTTTCTCAGCTGCCAGGCTGCTGAACAACGGCAAGAAGTTTCTCAACTGAAAGAAGAACTCTGTAGCACTAAACTATCCCTACAGCAGAGTCAGCATTTTGCTGAAGACCTGAAAAGTAAGCCATGGGATTTCTGTTGTGCTTAATAATAAGAACTTATTTCAATGCAACTTCCCAGTGTGACATACACTTGGTAAAATTTTATTTGAATGCTGTGGTGCACCATTATAGTTTTTGTTTTTGTTTTTAAAGCATAAATTGAATTTGCATTAAGCCCTGCAATGGAAACTTACCAGCTAATTGAAAAGCCAAGAATTCACCATCCGATTTATGAAATAATTACACTCCCTTCTTTAATTATGTATCAATCATGTCATTTTATCTTGCACTTTGAAAATGTATCTAAAGAAAACTATTTGAACCCTTTCTTCTAGACCAGGGGTGTCAAACTCAAGGCCTGTGGGCTAGATAAAGCCCGCGGGGCTGGCCTGGAAACAGCAAAGGACCGGCCAATGGTGCATCTAGTAATGAAAACAGGCCGCGAGCAGCCACCTCATGGCCTGTTTTCAACCTGGATGGCCTCTTGCAGCACCCTGCCGACCAAAACGGCACGGGGAACCGCCCATGGCCTTGCTGTGGCCCGTTTTGGCTGACAGGGTGTTGTAGGGGGCTGTCCAAACTGAAAATGGGCCATGCGGGGGCCGCCCACAGTCCCCATGGCCCATTTTGGCCAGCGGGGTATTGCAGGCTGTCCAGGCCAAAAACAGGCCACACGGACTGCCCGCAGCCCACCCCACATGGCCCATTTTGGCCGGCAGGGTGCTGCAGAAGGCCAGCTGTCCCATCTTCTCCCTCCATGGAGGACAACTACAATGCTGATCTCGCCCTCCAAGAAGTCCAGTTTGACACACCCGTTCTAGACAAAAGAAACTATAGTTCTATCCAAATTTCATAAATGTGTGATTGCTTATATAATTTGCATATTCCTGTATATCTGCTCGGCATAACATGATATTTATTTTTTATTGTGTTATGAACTGTCAGACTACAAAAAATGGCTCCCATCATGTTACAACTTAAAAGCAATAAAAAACATAATAACTGATAAAAATAACAAGATAAAGTAATAAATGTAATGTTTTCATTAATTCCCCAAAAACCTAGAACATTTTTCATCTTTAATAATCCCCAATAGACCAACAAGGTACAAATCTCATATCATGTGGGCTGCAATTGGAAAAAAAACTACTTGGGAGTGTATCCCCCTTCATTTCCCCTATATAGGGGAACTTTAAATAATAACTAGATGACTTGAGGAAGTTACCCGTATAAGGAGAAATTATCTTGTATAGCGTGACGTAAACTGTTTTGACCTCAGAATCTAGTTCGTTATCATGGCTTTACTGGAATATTCAACAAATCGCTTTACATGTTATATCTTTGATATTTCAAACATAAATGTGAAAGAAGCCACTCTAAACACTTGATCCCCATTCTCATTGGCAAGATTTAATAAGTATCTCCTTTCTTCGATCAATCAACAGTTCAATGCTGTATCCAGATGAAGGTTGTACACCTTTATTTTTCTAATGCAAGTTTACCTGATTTAGATGCAATGACAAACTGTAGTCTAATATTTCCTGGGAGCATAAAGATAAGAGTAGTTATCCCAGGAGCACAGATTTTATTTGTGCAGTGTTAAGGCTTCATAGACAGAATTGGAGCCTGTATTTTGTCAGTTTATATTTTAATATTTGTATACTAAGCATTTTATATTTACGTCTTTTTAATGACTCCCGTTGCAGATAAAAATTGCTCATTGGAAAAAGAATTAAAATTGCTTGAAGAAAAACTGAACAAGCAAGATAATTCTGTCAGTTTAGAAAGAATGAGACTTGCTGTTTCTAATGTTGAACATGAACGAGATTCTCTCCAGCAAATTCTGAAGGACAAAGAAAATGTAATTGAAGAGCTCAATAAGAAACTGGAAAACACGGAAACTCTGCAGAAAACTACTTTAGAATGTGAAGACCTGAAGAAAGAGATTATGATTCTTTCTCAATGGAAAAGAAAAAGCAAACAACTCTTGAATGAACTAGATTTAGAAAAAGAAGAATTAATGAGCAAAATACGCAGTTTGGAAAGTGCTTTGAACACTGAGCAACTTAAACATCAGGAAAAGGAAATTGTTCTCAAAGATGAACATGAACAATTTAGTGAACAGCTAAACATTTTTGAGCAGGTGGTAAAAGAAAAAACAACTGAGCTAGAGGCGCAAAGAAAAGTGTATAGTGACCTCCAACAAAGAACAGCATTGTCTGAGGAAAAACTACAGAAAGAGAGAGAAAATAATTCTCTGAAATTACTTGAGTTCAACAGAGAAGTGGACACCTTGCAGAAAAGACTCAACTCTGAAACAAATGAAGTGTTAAAAAGGGGAAAATGTATTGTCTCCCTTGAAGCATCCTTAGCTTCTTACATGCAGTTAAATGCATTCCTTCAGAAACAGGTTGAAGAACTGGTCCAAACCAGAGATGAAATGGAAAGAAGATTAGCTGAAAGAGAAGACCCAAAGCAACAAATCTTCATTGAGGAAATGGAACAGCAGATCAGTGAATTACAAGAAACAGTTTTCCAAAAGGAAGGCTTACTTTCCAAAGCATTAGCAGCTCTTGAAGGAAAAAGCAAGAATCTACAAAAGTTGATGGAGGAATCAAATAGGCAACGAACAGAGATTCTGGATTTAAAAGAGAGCAATGTGTTGCTTAAGGATTTGGCCCAGCAACTAAAAGTTATGGGCTCAAAGGAGCCAAATGTATCTATCAAAATATCCTTAGAACAAGGTGAAACCGAAGGATTTCAGAATGAAAGTTCCATGCTTGAGAATACTGTCAATATTTTGGAAGAAAAAAACTTAAACACAAAGCAAGAAATTTCCAAATGTTTCAAAGAAAAGAAGGAAAGCCTTTTGAAGTTGTCACAGGGAAAGCAAGAGGAGAGCTTGTTGCTGCCAGAAGCTGATGAAGAAGTAGAAAGGAAAAGTACAAAGAAAGATTCTTTAGAAAGGAATCAGACTTGCCATTTGAAGGTACAAAAAGCCATATTTGATACACGAGAGAAACATCTTATGAACAAATGTGAGCAGTTGCAGAATAAGCCAATGTCCTTGGAGAAGAAAAACAAAACTTTACTTTGGCAACTTGAAAAAAAGCATTCGGTATCTGATGAAACTAATAGTTTAAGACAGGAGGAAACAGGAGAAAATAACAGGCACTCTTCTGTAAATATCTTGCTGCAAATACTGATCTCAGAAATGAAAGTAAGTGAACATGCAGCACTTGACTTTGTTTTAAATGAACCAGCATTGGAACAGCTGAGGGTATTTGTAGAAGAAAGAGAGAATGAACTTAAGAAGTATCAAGTGAAGCTTGAACTGCTTCAAATGGACCTTGAGGATAGAGAAATTTCTTTAGAAACTTATGCTGATCAGATAAAGGACTTGGAGATGATATTGAGAACTATGGAGATAAAAAAGCAAGAAAGTGAAATGGAAAAAGAGAAGTTGCTGCATAAATTACAAGCACTTAAAGATTTGCAAAATTCAGCCTTAAAGGTGACAGAGAGAAGTGAAGATGACGAATCACCAATGTGTTTCAGTGCTGTTATCAAGGACAATTTTAACCTACAGAAAGATGCCAAGTGTTCATCAGTTCCTCATGATCTGATGCCCAGCCAAAATGATTATCTCCAATTAGTATCCTCCCTACACATGACAATGAGCAAGCTAAATGAGTTGGAGAAAATGTGTGAACACCTGCAGAAAGAAGACTCGACATTAGCATCACAGCTGAAAGACTCACAGTTGGAATGCATCATAAACACAGATATTATGAGAAAAGAATTAATAGAAAAAATGGATAGGCTGAAAGTAGAGACCATTTCTGTTTCTGATAAATTAAGAAAGAAGAGTAAAATGGAATCTGATATGAAGGAAATCCCCTTAATAACTCCAGAAGGTTGTGAGGAATTTGATTACGAATATTTGAAATTAATTAACAAAGAAATCAAAACACAATTGAATGAAATCAAAGAAAAGATCTTTTCTTTGAAAAACAAATATGAAATTTTAGATATTCAAAACCTGAATATGGCCTTTGAATGGTCAGAGTTGGAATCCTACAATGAGATGCTTAAAGATAAAAATATTGCATTGCCAATAGATCTCAGTAAAGCCGAGCTGGTTTCTTTTCCAGCCCAGATGACACAAGGTTCAGTCAATAAAGAAGTTAAAGCATATGGACATTTTTGTATGGAGACTCTGTATGATAGTGAAGTCTTCCCCTGTACAAAACAAATGTTTATGGAGTCTGATTTGGACAACGGTGTGTCATCAACTGAAATGGGACGACTACATCAAAACAGACAAATCGATCTGGAAGATACTCCTGGACAGTTTAATACTGCTGATGAGCTATATAACAATGATTCCTGGACCTTCCCCACTAAACCAAAGACTATCTCCAAATATTTTCAATGTGCATATTGTGAAAACTCCTTTAAGATGCTTAAGGAATCATTTAGATCTCATAAGATTTGGGAAAGTAAGGAAATAGAAAAGATTCAAGAGCTGCTCCTTTCTGCAAAGAAGGAAGTAGATGGTCTACAAAAACGCAGTGTATCTGGCAATGAGCACTGGCAACAAAAAGTTCATAAAGTGATCCTGCAAGTGGCATCTGAATTTCCAGCTGAGAAGAAACTTCCTGAGCTGTTCCCTCAGAAACAGGGAGAGCTACAAAACCTTAATTTAAGTTCTCATCCAATAATTGGTGCTGAGGCTGGCCAAGTAAGTTTACCTAATTTGACTGCCATACAGAAAGCTGCCATAATGCTTAATTTTAATCCCAATTCTGGCTTTATGAAATTACACATGTGCTCACAAAATGAACCTACTTTAGTAGTTAACGTGAGATACAAGAGGATAGAGCATATACTTTGGAAGCACATCCACAGAGCTTATTCAGAAGTAAAAGCAATGTGCCTAAACAATTAATAGGAACAACAGTATTAGAACAGCAAATGTTTTCTTCACATCTTGGGACATGACATTGTGGTAATAATTCTGTTATATAAACATACAATAATTAAAAACAAAGCATTTGAACAAAATAAAACAATGACATGTTCGTAGAGATAACACTAAAACCATTAAACCAAAACTGAGAGGGTTTAATAGCACTGAAGAATATGGGAACTGCATGGAAAATGTCCATGTATCTCAAACTAATTTCACTATTGCTCCCCTTCCTCTCCACTCCAAAATTCTATTTGAATGACAGACAAAAGTAATCCTATTAGAAAAACCTGCTAGAAAGAGGGTCAGAAATAAAAAGGTGATGCCACCAGCACTGGGCTCGAGAAATTATTTCTCAGGGTAAAGAAAAGATTTCTCATTCTTGCTTTAGTATGGTTTGTTGCACATCTAGCCAGATGTTCAGACTGGGTTTGGTATTTTTATCGACTTATCAAGTCCTTCCCAAGGACCTTGAATAAGCAGATGTTGTCATTTACCTATCTCAGGTCCTTGTGAAAGACTTGATAGGTGGATAAAAGTGCCAAATCCAGTGTAAACATTAGGCTGTATGTATGACTGATCATATTAATAGTAGTTTATGGTGGCATAGTAGTTAGAATGCAATACTGTATGCTACTTCTGACTGCCAGCAGTTCGAGTCTCACCAGCTCATGGTTGACTTAGCCTTCCATCCTTCCAAGATCAGTCAAATGTTATGGAAGATAGACAATCCCTCAAGTAATCAGGCCCTATACCATGTTGGGCTTTATAGGTCATAACCAACACTTTGAATTGTTCCTGGAAGCAAACTGGTAGCCAGTGCAGCTCACGAAGCTGAGGAGCCTCATAGAAATACTATGCCCATCACTGATTGATCTGTGCAGTCTGAACTTCTGAAGCTTCTGATCTTCAAGGACAGCCACATGTAAAATATGTTATAGTAGCCAGCCACAAGGTGATTAGGGTATGAGTGACTGGGAAGATGGGGATGATGAAAAGATGGGGAGGACATTCCCAAGGTTGGCATAAGTTTAATAGTTTGTTATTTATCAACTAGCTTTCAGTTGATGAAAATAACTTTTGTTTATTCCCCTTTAGCCAATTTCTGCTAATCCACCACCATTATGCTGTTTGAAAATGGATAGTTTTCTTGGGGAAAGCCTTGAACTTAAAGCTGTAAATGATCAAGCACTAAAAACCTATGAAGCAAACAGAAGACAAAAAAGTTCTGTGAATGTAGCAGATATAACATCTACAGAAAAATACCTTCCACATCTCAAAGCAAATGACCAATCCATATATTCTTCAAGATGTCCTCTCAAGTCATCATTTTTTCCTTCAAATCTCAGCACACACACAAGGTTGGAAAACTCCACGGAAAACCAGAAGACCATTGAAATGCATTGGTTATTATCAATAAAGAAAGCTGATGATAACAATTCTGAGCTTTCCCATGAGGAAAGCAATAAAATAACTAACATGGAAGTTCAGTGTCTGCATTCAGATTTGAATTCAAAGAATACAGAGTTGACTGAAAAGGAGGTTGATTGTGCTGAATATAACAAAAGAGCTGTGATTCTTGAACAAGAAAAGGAAGACTTGAGTGAGATGCTCCAAACTGTAACTTTTGATACATCGCAATTATATTTTAATCTTACGATTCTTGAGCTAGAACTTAATAAGGTAGAATCTGAATGGGAAATGTACAAAAGCAGATTGCCTGATACAACACATACTTTAAAAGAATTGCAAATGATCAAAGCAGACAATAATGAGAAGCTTTTTGAAGCTGAAACTGAACTGAGCAGGGTAAAATCTGAGAAAACAAATTGCGCAGCTTACACCTTGTCCATGGAGACAGACATTGAAAAGCTTTTATCGAAAAGAAAGCTGTTGAAGCAAGAAAAACAAATCAACATAAAAAATATTTTTGGCCTTCAGGAGCAGCTAAAGATTATCACTGCAAAGAGAAACCAATCTAATCAGGATCTAACTACTTTGTTAAGGGATAAAGAAGCATTGGATCAGGTGTGCAACAAAATGAAAAATATAAAAGGATTTGACTCAAATCAAATGGATTCTATTGAATTTATCAAAGTATTGGAAGCTGAAGATAAAACCCAAGCAAAATTGCTTCCAGCTGTTAAGGCTGCAGAGGATCAATTATCCATTGAAAATGTTTGCTACATGGTGCAGTTCCAGAATCTGGACAGAGTTAGGGAACTCGTGTTGGAAAAAGAGGCAGCAGAAATTCAGATCAAATATCTGAATGAGGCAAGAGAAGTGAGCCTTAGAAAATATGAAATCTTACACAACAAGCTAAACGTATCTGAAGCCAAAAATGCCAAGATATCCAAGTTCTTGAAAGGTTCACTAGCAGAAAAAGGTGAACTTGCAGCACGGCTAAATTCTGCACAGGATGAAGCAGATCATTTGCGACAGGGCATCGAGAAGCTGAAAATAAAAATAGAATCTGATGAAAGGAGCAGGCATCATCTGGCTGAAAAGTTGAAAGAAAGCAATCGAAAAGCTGACACTCTCACAGACAAAATTGAGTATCTGGAAAAAGAATTATATATGTCAGAGGACAATTTGGAAGATGCAATTCTTAGAATGGAGACAGCTAAAGCAGAGACTGAAATAATGAAGACTGAGATAGAAAGGATGTGTGTGAGCCAACAACACTTAGAAGGTGAAGCCAAAGTCTTTAGGTCTGAGAAAGAGACTCTAGAGAAAGACTTGAAAGAAAAACAAGACAAAGTAACTAGTTTAGAAGTTATTAATTCTACATTAGTAAATCAACTGAAAGAGAATGAAAAAGAAAAGGTGCAAATTAGAGGTGAACATGAAAATGCACTAAGATTGATGGAATCACAGCTAAAAAAATTCTGTGAAGAAATTAAACTTCTTTATACTGAGAAAGAAACTTTCAAGTCAAAAGAACAGAATCTTGTTTGTGAAATTACTTCCCTCAAACATGACAATATGCAATTGGTTGGTTATCTGGAAGAAGCACAGTCCAGTAGCTCTAAAGTACAGCAGTTGATGGGAGCTTTCATCCAGGAATTACAAAGCTTCAAGCAAACACTGAATGAAAATGTTTCTGTTTTTGAGCCGTTACTCAAAAATGAATCTTTGCAAGCTATCCAGGATGACCTACAGATGTCTTTCAAACATATCAAAGAAAATCTAGAAGTCACACCATGTGAAAAAGACAACTTCTTTGAAAAGGTATTGTACAATTTGTATACAACATGGATAGAATATCCTGGAGGGTAAAAACGTCTGTATGAAATAGAATCTCTGTACTGAGGGAAAATTTTGTAACAGTTACTAAACATAGTTTAGAAACACAGTTCTTGCTGTGTTCATTGGGGCTTGATTCTAGGTAAAGCCAAAAATTGTAGCACCTGTCAATATATGGTCCACTTGTTATACAGCGATGTTTCTCACCCTGATGCTCTCAGCATGAATTGGATGAGCTACGGTGGCTTGAAATTCTCAAAACAGAATCTAACCCATCTAGAAGATATAATTATTTTGTGCTATTCTTATGTGTATGTGTTTTGGTTCTTATGATTTTTTTTAGTTTTGTACAACGCCTTAAGTTGCCTTGAAGTGGCAGCCTTATAAATCTAGATAAAGATGATGATATTTACCTTATGTGATTAAAGGTAACATTAAAATTACAAGATGAATATACAAAGTAAAAGCTTGACAAAAATAAAAACATTTTTGCTCAGTGTAAAAAAAACAAAGTAAGCGCCTGGCTTACTTTTTGGAAGGGGTTTTAAAAATGTCTTGCTATCACAGAGATGAAATTGCAAAAGAAATGAAGGGGCTGGCAGTAAAATCAAATGGAAAATCAGCTGGCCAGGGTGGAAACAGGTAATGCTTGAGATAATTTAAGTTCAAAGACTAAGATTTAATCAGAAGAAGACATATTAGAAACAACTGAATTCAGAACTGAATAAATATCCAATGCACTTTGTTTTTAATTATATAAAGTTTCTATTGCAATAATTACATATATGTTGTTTCAATTATGCAGGCAAACAGCCTAAATCAAATGCTTCAACTCAAAGAAGAGTATGATTCTTTCTGTCATTCAATTCAATTGTGTTTGACCGCCTATAAAATGCTAAAGCAGGAGAAAGCAGCAATGGAGAAGCAAATTCATGAACTTCAAACTGAGATGAAGACGATAGTTCCACGTATGTAGCATATCTTGAAATAAAACAGATTTTTTCCATCAATAGCTATAGATGTCAAGAAAAGGCAAAGAAAAAAATGTTGTTTTGTGCTGGAATTTAAATGGATTATAATGTGCTGCCCCACTCACTCACTCACATTCACACCTCAGTGTGTTTATGGAGGGTCTGATTTGTCTTCCCCCAACAGTTCTCTTCACCCGGCTTTAGAACTGTCCCAACCAAAGCCAGCCACGTGCAAGGCCAGGTTAATTCCCCAGGCAATGGCCAATTAGACCAAATACTGCTCAAACAGTAAGTTCAATAAACGAACATAAAGCCCCCAGGCAAAACTTAAAAATACATCCACGTTAGCTCACGGGTTTTAGAAATTCAACGTCTCAGGAAACATGAACGAGTATGCAGTCGTAACCCACACACGTTGCTTCCAGCAACGCCTGCCATGCTAAATAGCTCCCAGTGCAGCTGATCAAGAGGGGTGGGGCCTTTTCCCAAGCAAGCTGAAAGACCTCTGATTCTCTGCCCTCTGCTCTGAGAACCACCACAGCAGGCAGCTCCTCCCCCTCTTCTTCACTGGCCTGTAAGCTATCCCCAGCCAAAGCCTGCTCTGCCAGCAGTTCAGGATTAGAAATTCCCAATGTGCCAGGAATAATATCATTCTCTCAAGCAGCCTTTGCGTCATCCA
Source organism: Psammodynastes pulverulentus (assembly GCA_025802295.1). NCBI lineage: Eukaryota > Metazoa > Chordata > Lepidosauria > Squamata > Psammodynastidae > Psammodynastes > Psammodynastes pulverulentus. The sequence goes on along the minus strand of JAOYMU010000252.1, from coordinate 77,063,319 downwards.
AAGAGACATCACATATAATGAGCCAACACAGTTTTTGTCTATAAATATCTTTTCAAAGTGCCTTTTATTCCTGTCTCTGCTAAACTATATGGTGGTAATAAAAGAGAAGGCCTTCTCACACTTCTTTGGGAGTGAACAGGTAAATGGCATATGTAAATGAATTTTTGCTGTCCTTCGTGTCCTATTTGAACAACCATTATAAAAACAGTATGTAAGAGTGTGAGGTTTATTTTAGTAAATTTAATAATTTCTAGTAACGACCTCTCTTGTTTTAAATAGATTTTCAGAGGGATGTTGGTGCAGAAGAAATCAGATTGGAGCTAGAAGAATTGAAAGAATCAGTTGAGGAGAAAACCAAAGAGGCAAATCACAACTTGGAAAAATATTGTGTACTGGTAATCAAGCATGATAAATTAGAAGAAGAAAATGAGATGCTAAGGACACAGGTCTCCCTTTTGAACACTTATCTCAGACAGTTATTAAATGACACCAGCTTCTCTCTCCAAAGTTCTCAAAACCCAGTGGAAATCAACAGGCTTCTTACAGAAAGAGCAGATGTGCCTAAGATCATTAAGAAGGGAGAAAGGTGTGAAGAAAACAGAGTCAATGGTGAGAATTCACTTTGAAAAACTTAAGTATTCTTAATAGTTATCTTTTATAATTATTAATGGTTTAGAACAGGGTTGTCAAACTCAAGGCCCGTGGGCCAGATCCAGCCCATGGGGGGCTTAAATCCGGTCCATGGGGCTGGCCTGTAACTATCGAAGGACCAGCCTGCGGTGCTTCTGGCCAGTAAAAAAGGCCACGTGCGGGGCCCCCATCCCTCATTTCCCCTACCTCCATGGCCTTCAGCACTCTGCCAGCCAAAACCAGGCCAAAATTTGGGCCCAAAATGGGCTGAAAATGGCCTCAAAATGGACCACGTGGTCTGTTTTCTGCAGGCAGAGTGCAGCAGGAGGCAACAAGGCAAAAACAAGGCACAGGGGGCCACGCATGGACCTCTGCTCCCCATTTTGGCTGGCAGAGTGCTGCAGGAGGCATCTGTCTACCCCCCTACCACCACCTCCGCCGCTGATCTGCAGAGGAGAACTAAAATGCTGATCCAGCCCACGAAGAAATCCAGTTTGACACCCCTGGTTTAGAATGTCAGGGTTTTTTCTTCCCTTTTTTAATTAATGTAAATAGTGGGAGAAGCAGCACAGATAAAAGGAAGTAGGCCTTAGCACTTAGACTTATGTACCACTTCATAGTGCTTTACAGCACTGTCTGAGCACTTAGTACTTCATCAAGCAATTGAAGGTGCTGCTTATAATTATAAAGCCCTCTATAAAACAGGCTGTCAGGCTCACCAGGTAAACCAAACCAGGAAACCCAAGTACACAGGAAGGCTACAATTATTTTTTTATTGAAAGTGACTAATACTGTACCTCCTATCCCTTCACATACCCATGTAAATCAGTGAATGGTCTGTCTGAGCTTCTCCATATTTTCTCTCTCTTGTGGAATTAAAATATGTTTCACTCCTGGTCACTTTAGTGATGAATCTTACATATCTCTATCAGAATCATCTTCTTTACTCTCTACAAAGAACCAGGTTACTTATGCGCCCAGTTGTTTTTGTTCAGTCTGTGACATCTAGGAGAGTGAGAATGCTTTGGATTTCTTCAGTGAAAATACCATCTTTTCTGTTGCAGCATTTGCTCTGTGGAACATAGTTTTAATGACCCTGACCATTCTGACTTTCCACAAACCCTGTGGAAGGTGCATATGGGAGAAGTAAACTAGCAAACTGAGGGGTGGATTATTTATTTATTAGTATATTTAGCACAGCCAGAGACAAAAGGAGAATTGAGGAATAACAACTGGATCTTACATCACTTAACTCAACTTCATAGTGTAGTTGCATCGTACAGTTTCCTCCTTTCCTCAGCAAAGAAGGGAAATGTAGGTTAAACACAATTCAAAAGGCAAGTTGCTTGAAATTTTGAGACCCACTAACTCACTGGAATTTACTCAGGTGAATATGGAGAGATCTGCCCCCTTGATATACCTAGGGCAGCCTTCTGCATTCTAGTAGTATCCAGGTAGATCCACAAGCTTCCATCTTGAGGATAACCAAAGGAAATAATTTTTTCAAGTATCTTGTACTCATATGGGAATTATTTATTTATTTATTTATTTATTTATTTACATTCATCAAACAAAATTTAGAAATTCAAACGATAAGAAAAACAAAATGTAACAAGGACAACAGGCACGCCAGTCCGCTTACGTATACCCACAGAAGTTAAGTTAGAATTAAATTAAATTAAATTACATTTATTTTTCAAGCACCAGTCAAATTCTAGAGATCTAAAAATCCTTTGTATCATTGTGCATGGTCACTGGATGTTGTGGCCTCAGAATTGGCATGATGGTGTACTGACACTGATTTTCTGTTTTCCCTTTTTACTAAGCCTACTAAATGTAAATGTGTAAGGAATTTTCTCAAGTGTTTTTGATATCCTTCCAGAATACAGCCGTCCTTGCATTTCTCATCAAGCATCCTTAGAGCCAAGAATGAATCCCTGTCTTTTCAGTCCTAACTTGAAATCACCAACATCTGTTGATAATTTACAAATAACAGAGGAGACAGAGAATCTTAAAACAACAGCAGAGGGCAGCAGACTACAAAAGGTAAGCAGCATTATTAAACATCAGCTTGAATATGTCAAATAAGAGAAATTAAAATATTAATATTAGTTAATATTTTCAAATGCTCCTAAGAGTGTCTTTTCAATGAGCTATAAACATATTTAGGATGAAGACAAAAAAGTGAATAAAGGCAGCAGAGATCTTCCATAGTGTTTTCTTGATCCTATTCCATGATAAAATCTTTAAAAAATATTCTTCCTATGTATGCCTGTGATGGCACATCTTTAAGCCATACATGGGATGTTCTCATATTGCCTTTTCTTCTTGAATGCACAATGCCCAGAAAAATGATAATTTATTTATCAACTTAAAGGTTAAACAATAATAAACAGAGTGCCTGAAATAGATAAACTGCTTACCAAATTGCTGCGTACTCAATAAATTTGAACTTCCAATATGACGCCTACCAGATATATAGGACTTCAAAAGCAAAGGGCGGATGGGTGTGGAATACACTATATTTTGAATAGATTTTAAACTTGCTGGTTTGGAAAACAAATTAAGTAGGAAAACTAAAAATCCTATAAAGAACTGTTTAAAAAAGAGTAAAAGTATTAGCAACGTTAGGCAATATATGTATGAAAGCAGTTTTTCAGCACATCTTATTTCCTGGTTTTGAAACTCCCTGTGCAAAAGGCTTTTGAATGCATGGTTCTTGAATGGGTTTGATTAACTGACTGGCTTCATACCAACATATATTTCTGTATCCTCCATTTTCAGAATGTTTACAATGTCTAAAAATAAGTTCAATAAAATCCCACTGGTGTAAACAAATACAACAGTGTATGAAAACATGATGGCCAACAATTCATATATTAAAAAAATTAAGAGCAATAGTCCAGCTTCATCATCAGACCAAAATTCAAACTCAGAATTCAACACTCAGTCTAAACAATTCATTTTCCCAAAGTCCACTCAATTAGAAACTTCTTGGCATAAAAAAACAATAAGGAAGATGTCAAACAAATCAATGAAAGCAAGGTATTCCCTAGCATCGAGACGATTAGAGAGATGGATTGTCTTTGAGCCCATATCTCCTGATTTCTCTCAAGGATGGAATCCTAAACATCTCTCTGGATTCATGTATGGAACCCAGATCTTGGACAGATTTGTATACATACTTTCAAAGTAATGTTAATGGCATCAACATTGTCTCAGGAGGCAAGGTCATGTTCTAAATCAAGACGCCTCGAACATGTGGCATTTTCTGGTTAATTTTGCCATCCAAAATTTTTCAAATTTATGTATATCTACTATAGCCTATTCTGTTTAAAAATATATTAACACCCGAAAAATAACTTCATTGATTCACCTCCTCTGGTAGTACACATCTCCTAAAACGTCTGTTTAAGATCTGAAGAAGCTTACATTCCTTAATAACCATAAGAGATATCTTAAGAAGTAAGACATAAACAGAAAAATCAACAGGCCAATAGGATTAATTTTTCTGCTACTTTCATATGAAGTATAAAATTGATGTCCACTGCTAATTCATTTACATCATCCTTGCATAGCTGAAATAACTTGTTTCTTGTGTATGTTTCAGATGAACCATGATCAAGTTGATAGTTCGGGTCGGGATTTTATTCCCAGATCCCCCCTTTCCATCTCTAACCTGTCATCTCAAGTGATTGCTGAACAATCTGCCAACCATCTTGATATAAGATACTTTCCAAGTGCAGAAGAAAATGATTTGGACAAAGCCTGCCATGTACAATGAATCCAGACTGGGTTGGTTTTAGACTTAAAATCCCAGCACCAAAGAATGATTCAGAATACGCTTCTTTAAGTCCATATCTGATGCAACGGGAGAATCATATTTATGATTGCATGTGTAAGAAAAGGAAGCCGTGTTTGAAAAACAAAGTGGGATAAATACCTAGTAAATTATCAAACCTTTTTAAACAGACTGGCTTAAAACTGGTTTAACCTGTAGCTTCTATTCTTGTAGTATAGAAAGATATGTCAATTCCAAATTATTGTAGTTTTTGTTCTTATTCCGTTTCTTTATTTTAGCACTTTCCATTGTTTTACTATTTAGTTTAATTCATTTTATTTGAATGGTATTTGCAGGATTAGTTTTTCTGCTTTTCTTCTTATTTTCTTCAAGAAAATAAAAGTGTTAACAGGTTATAAATAACTAGGGAGATGAGATAAGAGAACAAACAAATAGCTTGCTGCTTATAGAGCCCTAATAAATGTCACCCCACCAGGCAAACAACCTGCAGCTCTCACTCTCCAAGCCTATGTAGTGAATAATATTTGAAACAGGAGTTTATGTATCTTTTTCTTATCATCTAAAGTGGAGCTGTCTGAAAGTCCAAGCTGAGACAGATCAACCAAAATTCAAATGGAGGTACAAGTCAATACCAGTATGATAGCACATCATCTTACCATCAGTCAAAGCAGTATTCGAATGTAGGCATTTAAGAAAAATAAACACAAATCCTTATCCCTATGAGAAAGAAAGTTGCAAACACCTGCTTTGAATCTTATTCCATCCCAGACGAGCCAGTCAGAAGCATAACCAAGCTGTGATATACTGTATGCAGTTCAGGATATTGTCACAAGGGGTTGCCATATTACAGATCCAACATCAAATAAAATCTTTAATTGCTCTAAATGTAAAGCTTACCGTAGTTGTTTGGATTAATTTATAGTAATTCTAGATCTGGGATGGAGAAACTCAGATGACTATTAACTGGCAGAAAGCAGATAAACCTGACTCATGGTTGCCATCAACTGTATCTGGATGTTTGCTGCCCAGATCTAAGTAGTCCTATCTTTGTAGCTATGCAGATATTATTGAACTAATACATTTGCTAGCAGAAGTCTTTAGAAAATATAGTAAATTGCTTCGATGAGAAAAATGCTATGAATTGCTAGGGAATTTCTTTCTGAAATTCAAGTGTAACTTCTGTAGCTTATTTCTGGTTTGTCAGTAACGAATTGCTGAGAATTCAGATACAGAGTTTGTTTTACCTTGCAATACAATTGCCTTCAATGGGTAAAACTCCAGTGGAGTTTCTACCTGAATCAACAAAAAAGCCAAATATAAATTTAACAATTTTTCTGTTGGTAATTATACTGACAAGTATTTTAAATATGCAGATTAGTTAAACTAGCACAGATTAGTTAGCTTTTATGGGTGCTTCCGTCATCTCACTCTTAAGTTGCTTAATTATACCTTACAAATTAATAAGTCAGTTTTACATGTTTCTGAATATTTTGCTTTCAGTGATGCATAGATTTCTGCATGAAGAAAGAAAAATACTGTAAGGGAAATGTCACAAGAGTGACATCTTCTGGCAGATTTTACAAATCACCGATCAGATGATATTTGAACAAGGAGAAGCAAGAAGCTTGTAGGAAACTTCAGAATTGTTTGTTGTCCTGTTCTTATAATATTTATGCAAGATGGTACAAATGTTTTAACCGCTGACCTATTCTATCATGCTTTTAGTTTGTTTTGCTAGCCTTCTGCCAGTGCAAACGGAGTTTTCGGCCATGACGGCCTCCTGCAGCACTCTGCCAGTGAGTGCACCCCCTCAGCTCCATTTTCACTGGCAGAGGGTTGCAGGAGGCTGTGACAGCAGAAAATGGAGCCTGGGAGGGCCGCATGCAGCCCTCCGAGCTCCATTTTTGCTGCCAGAGCTACCGCATACCAGTCCTTTGCTGTTTCCAGGGTAGCCCTGTGAGCCAGTTCTGGCCCACAGGCCTTGAGTTTGATACCCCTGCCCTAGTGCAAGTATATACCCATGAATGTACCTATATTTGAATGTTGGAACAAATTAATAACCTGGAATATGGAATTATACATATTCTATAATCTCAAAAGTCTCAAAAAGGAATCCTTCCACTTTATGCACTTTCAAAATCACTTGGGGAGATAGATCTGTGGCAGGGATGGTGCTCCACAAGCATAAAAGTGTCTCTTGATCGGAGGCTATTTAAAGAATATGAAAAGTGGAGTAAGATTAAATTTGGCCAGACCCCAGACATTTGTAAAAATGTTCATTTTATAACAGAGGGACAAGCCTGATTATGTTACGGTCCCAAATTTAAGATTTTCCTAACCTTTGTTGAATATTTATGATTGTAAAATGCATTACTGTTTATGCTTCACTGACATTGTTTCTGGTGTTAGTGTATGATGCTTGATATCTTTTTAGACTGAACAAGCATACAAGCGAATAAATATTGCAATAAATAAACAACACTTTCTAATATTAAGCCATGATATTGGTCCTTGATTTTAATGAAACACTTTACTCTTTCTCAGTAAATTGAGCGGAGCTGAAGAGGGCATGTTTTCTCTAAATTGCTCACACTGTCCAATCCCTATAACAGCAGAGGATTGGGGAGGGGGGAGTCACAATTCCAGTTGCAGCAGTGCAGAGTTGAAAGCCCGCCCCTGTAGTACATGCATTGATCTTGCTGCAGATGCCACTGCATCTGCATGATAAGGCTATTAATACATGACCTTGGACTAGCCTGCTCAATCTGTGTTTACAGTATCTCTATGGAGGGTAACTATCTGCCTCTAAACTTCCTTGGAGACCGTGCAAATACAAGAGAAGAGACATCTCCAGGTGTGCTTAGACTGAACAGCTATTGATTTTATTGTTGCAGTCCTGTATGATATACATATTATATGCAATCCAATGAAAGCCATTACACTATGTTCCTGCTTTAGTTTATTTTCAGTTGATGTAAATACTACTCTGTGCAAGCTCCCTATTTATTCTTTTCAACTATTAGCCTTGGCTAGAAATTTGCAGACATGGTAAGAAGACAAATATAGCTAAAGAAAGTTATTTGTTGCTCTGTTATACCAAATCTAACATCACACCTAAGTAGAAGCTTTAAAATACTGTAAAATGGATAGCCAATATCAATGGGAAAGCATGCATGCACACACACACACACACACACACACACACACACGCTATATACTGTAAATATATATGTCAGAATTTTCTCCAAGAGGAACATACTCATTAGTGAAAAGAAGCTACTTGAACAGTTAGAAAGCAAGAAAATAAGCTGTTGCAAAAGGGCATGAATTGCCTACAACTTGCAAGTAGAGCTGGTTTTAATCAGGGTGGTTTCATTTATTTTAACCGTTGCTCTGATTTATGTGACCAATTATATCTCAGCACCCTGAGGTTTTAAATATAGTCCTTTTAAAAATAGCTAAGATTAGCTTGCTTTTGCCTTTCCTGCACGGGCTAGGAAACACTCCTTAATAAAGCCCAAATACAATTGTTTCTGTGACAGTTTGCATTAATGAAATATTAATAAGGAGAACAAAAAGGAAAAGAACTGGTGTGCAAGCCGTCATCCTCCCAGACAATATCAAATACCATTTCTAATAAGCTGGAAGCAAGTTAAGCTCTTTGGAAGAGAAATAAACTTTGGAAGCAAAGCCTACTACAGAATTTGTTTACATCAAATCCAGATTTTTCCCATGTAGTATACTTGGCTACAGAAAGCTTTCAGGAAATTTATCTGACACCAGGACCGAAAAGCTGATGCTTTATGAATAAAGAATGTGATATGGGAAGAAGAGATACCTGTTTGTAACCTTGTAATAACTTTAGCAGAGTTACTAAATTTGTCTAATCTTGCTGTGATGAAGGTTAAAAGGCAGCTCTTTATGTATTTCTTTTTTATTTCTTGATCATATTCTCGTCTTTTTTTCTTTGTTCTTGGGGTTTTTTATTCTTAGTATAGTTTTTTTTTCTGTTTAGTTTCTTTTAAGTTTAGGTTGTGTTCAGTTTTACTATTGTAATCAAAATCCTTAATTAAAAAGTATACACAGCAGGAAACTCTAGATATTTTGCTCTCTAGCCGAACGCCCACATTTTTGCAGCCCAGATCTGCAAAATTGTTTTTGAAGGTACTTGACTCTGAAGTGAAAGGACAAGTTAATATAATGGTTGAATCATGATGCGGAAATTAATCAAGTGACCTTATATTGAATTCAATCATTGCTAAGTACTGAAAAGTCTAGAAAGAAGGAGTGTCAAACAATGACATTGTTTTTTGGTCTTATTCTTTCTATACTGCTGTGGTTCCTTTCTAGACCTGTTTGAATCTCGGGGGAGTGAGAGTATAAATATTCTGGTACCTTTGCACATTTTGTACCCAAGGTTTTCTGAGCTAAAAGCCTTACCTTTTCAATTTAAATCTTGAACACCTCTACAGACTTTTCAGATAATTTAGATGGATGGTTTTTCTAAATTTGGTTAGAACAGGACTAGGTAACTAATATAAATTAAGTAATCCCCTAGAAAGCTACAGGGAATTTATATAGTGCATTCATTTTAAATCATGCTGTCATTATATTGATTTCAAATTTGTTGTTTTTTGTATATAAAGAAAAGCACAGTTAAATACAACAGGGAATTTGACCTATTGATAAAGATTACATATTTTGTCTGATCAAGTCTTGGCTCTTGAGGGAAATGCAGGAGAGAGAGAAAAAACCTTAACCTTTAAAATGTAAAGAAGAAGCATTTCTTGATGTGTTTTCACGCATATGCATAAAGAACATTTATCATAGGTCTGACATTACAATATTACATATAGTCCTGACATAAGAACTCTTTGAGGTTACAATAGATTTTTAAAAAGCTATTTGCAACCCACCGTCAAAGTTACAACTGACACACATACATACACATCACAGTCATGATCACATTTTAGGCACTGGCAACCAACTTGCATTGATGACCAGCTGCAATGTTCCCACCATCACATGACTGCAATCTGCATTATTTTTTGGCATTTTTCATAAGAAAATGGAATACCTGCAATGAATGCAAATGTTAAAAGAATTTTTAAATCAACCAGTTTGATTTTCTGATATGAATTTTTTCCCCAGTTACTTTCATTCTGATAAAAACACACTCTCTTTAGAACTGAGTTAACATAAGGGAGGTAGCAGACTAGTGTCACCATAAGAGGAATATCTACTTGAACAATGAGACTTCTTTTTCGTATATACATAACGGTGTTCTGGAAGGTTCTCCAGCTTCCTAGATGTACAGCATGTTTAAGTCAGCAAGATTTCTAAATAAACATTTACACAATTTCACTATTAAGCTGAAATGTATTTATTCTCTTTGTGCCCATCTTTCTACTGTAAAATATAAGGCACAGGTAACCATTTCAAACAAGTTATAATAACTGACATATAGGAGTCACCCTACAGGCTGTTAGATGGGCACAAAAAAAAATATGGCCAAAGGTGCTTTTTGAAACATGACCTGGGTGACTGAGAATCTCCAAAGACAAGTAAAAAAGCATAATTTTTTTAATGATCAAAGTCCCTCAACAAGATAATCAAGTCTTGTTAGTTGATAATATTACAAGATATTGATGATTCAAGAAATCAGCAATTGGGTTCTATAGACCCACATTGCTAACCCTTTGCTGATATCACCTTTCTGTAACAATTCATAGATACATATATGGAAACAGTATAAATTGTTTATATAAATTGTAAATATCGCATGATGAAAAGCTACCTAAAAAGTGTTAATGCAATTTAAAATCAAAGCTTTTCAGCCAAATGATTATAACAATGAAACCATAAAGATCAATGTAAGAATGCTGTCACATAAAGGTGATCTGAATTATACATTTATTACTTGATCTTGCAGTATCTGAGATGGTTGTTCTAACATTGCTAGGCTTCAAAAGTCTGGACAGGCCATTAGATTAGCAAATAAGCTTTTATGTTCTTTCAAAATAAGTTGCATGAGTTACAATTCCAGAACTGCAAAAATATGGAGGAGCAATAGATGGCAGCAAAGAGATACAGAAAATTCTAAGTCTCCAAATTGCTGTCTAGATATTTATAGTCAACATATGCTAATTCTCTACTCAGGGGAAGTAGGTTCATAAGTATCTCAATGTGAGCTATTTAAGTACAATTACATATCTGAAAGGACAGTGCCATACTTGTCTATGGAAGGATTGGTGTTCATTAGAATTGAGAACTTCATTAATACAGTCTACAAAAATACTTGTGCCTAGAGGAATTTAGAAATCCAATTTGTATTAGCAGATTAATTAAGGTTTATTGTACTATCTAAATTGCTTTTAGCGCAGTAATTTTTTTCCTATATGTATTATGAAATCTTTACTCTTGTTTGAATATGATACCTTAGAAGGCTATAGACAGGGCTTATATATAATTTATATTAAAGCCACTATTCCCGTGTTTCAAGGCACTGTAACTCAGATGAATCAGGCAGATGAGTGTAAATGTTCAAATCTTCCTCCAGGGCTTGAAAAATTCTTTGTATTTTTACCTTTAAAAAGTGGGGAAGGGAAACGAGGAAGAAAAGAGAGAGAGATTTTTAAAAATTGGACTCTGAGGCAGTTTATTATTACTATAGCTATATCCAAGTGTTTAGGTCAGACTAATTTCCTAAAAATATCTCTTGCACAGGCATAATTTCAATCTAAAGAGCTCCCAGCGTTCAAATATGTCATTATATCTCATGCAATGTGGTAGCTCATAACGAACCACAGATGTGCAATCTAACTTTCTTCTCTAGTTCTCTTTGTGTCTCTAATGAAGCTACAGTTTGTTTACTTCGAGTACTTTTTTACCCCAATAACATGAATAAAAAGGAGTGTCAAGTACATGAACTGTATAGGAACTCTGTAATTCAGAGCAGGAATGTCCAATTGGAACCACATACAGGCTGGAAAGCTTTGATTGTAGATCCTAGACGTTTTGAGATCTGGTGCTCCATTAAAGCTGCCAACAAATTTATAATTTTTAATGTGAACCAAGAGGAAATTGGTTAATGGATTAAACACATATTATCAGGGCCTAAAGGAGGAACTGGAGAGAATGTGGAAAGTAAAGGACAAACTTGTGCCAGTGATGATAGGAGAACTTGGGGCTATGACTGTAAGCTGGGAGGTCCAACAAATCATAGAAACAACATCAGAGCTTTCTGTCCAGAAGAGAGTGCAGGGCAGGGAAGAGCTAAGATACTTCAGAGAACCCTCAAACTCCCAGATCTTTGTTAGAAGACCAGAGTTTGTGGAAGATACACATCATACATATGGATGAAAGAGAATTTAGATCAGTAGTGTCAAACTTGTGTACATATCGTGAGTTTTTTCCTCCTTCGCTAAACTGGGTGTGTGCGTGGCCAGCGCATGATGCATCCTGTCCGCCGGCCGCGAGTTTGATACCCCTGATTTAGATAAAAGATAGATGATAGGTAGGCAGGCAGGCAGGCAGGCAGACAGACAGACAGATAGATGGGCATAAAGAAAACCTATGTTGTTAGTAGTAATAGAAAATTACTTGATGGTATATAATCATTCAATTAATATAAAGAACACAAAGCTATGAAGAATTATTACCTACACACCCAATCAATTTTGTATTTCTATTAGAATATGCAACTGTCAGCAGTTTTATTCAATATATGCTTTGTACCATCAGTACAGGTTTCATGCTAAAGAGGATGCTTTGAAACTTGGAGAAGTTGAGCATTTCCCCCATGGCTTCACAATTTATCAATGTATGAAAGGATCCACGTCTTACAAGTAGAGAATTAAACATTCTCTCTGACCTTATCTGTTGTGTCAAATGACAGAAATGAAAAATCCAAATATTTGTTGCAAGAAATACTCTCATTTGGCTATTCCAGAATGCAAATTGTTACCTATTCAATTAAACATTGTTTTGTTCACTTGTACTTTGGAGATATAAGAAAACATTTCCCTTTTTTCTTTTTGAGCTTGTTACTCATATAATTCATTTTGTAGCTGTCATTTCATGTTGGCATCTGATTTTCTTCTCCTAATTAAAAAGTGTAGTAGCCTAAATAATATAAATTTTTCTAGACATCATAAGACTATTCCTGGAATACCTTGTAGTGTTTATGAGTATTACTCACCTCATCAAGGTCACACCTGTTGATAATATGCATCCGAATTATATCACCTAATGACCTTAAAAGGAAAGAAAGAAAAAGAAAACAAACTACATCAAAACAATAATTTTGATTACTTTATTTTCGAGGCACTTAAAAAATACAAACTGCTGGATCTTCAGCATCACCTAAAAATCTCCATGTTATTGTTATCCAAAGATAAAATTGTCCCCATGAAAAACAAGATCAAGGATGATTTAAAGTGATATGTCTAAAGGCAGATAATTTAATTTCAATTCAATATGATTTACCCCAAGATAAATGAGCATAGACTTACAACCCACTCATATTTGCCTCGCTGATAAGCCTCACTGAATAAGCCACGTATTTTGCTGCAATATATCTAATATTTGCTAAACATCACCCTGCAACACATCATCTACATGGAATACATATTCAATCATGTTTTAAGCCATCACATTTTAATTTAGTCATTCTATACATATAAGGAATATACATGTGTAATGCATACGTATCAAATATATAATTACATATTTATACAAAAATGCACATGCATAAAGAACGCAAAACATGAAACAGCATTCAAACACTTATCAATGCTGTAGCTGAGCTATTATTTTCTCTAACATTTGACCTTAACATTAAAAATATGTAGCATTGGAAGGAATTTAAATTTCCTGAAATAGCCCTATCCAAACCGCTTAGAGAGGGTTGTAAAAAGCACTATAAAGCGGTATATAAATCTAAGTGCTATTGCTATTGCTATTTGTTCTGCTCAACAAAGCACAAGAATCCAAATGTTGATGATTTATTTAGTTTGCACCGTGGAATAACTACTTTTGTGATAACTGGAACAACCTCCCCCAACATTGTGTTCTTCCGATGTATTGTCAGTATTGTTTCCTGAACTTTTGGTGTTGCAGTTGAAAAAGTTCCAGAAAATAGTAAATGTGATTGCCATGGTTTAAAAAAACATGATGTATTTGCATTGTAAGGAGAAGAATCAAAAGGGGTCTATACCAAAAGCATCTTCACAATGCAGAACAACCTTTAGCCTAATGAAACTATTGTCTTACTCTCTACCATATGCTACAAAGGATGATGGGAGATAAAATAATTTCTTTAATCTATATTGGCAAGCAAGGTTCATTTCCAATGTCACCCACATCATGGAATGTCACCCATCCATTTTTAAGACCAATTAATGAGAGTTAACATTGCTCCTGGGTTTTGCTTATGTTCTGTGATATACCATATTTTTCAGAGTATAAGATGCTCCGGAGTATAAGACGCACCTTAGTTTTGGGAGAGGAAAATAAGAAAAAAAATCTGCCTCTGCCTACCAGCATCCATCACTATTCATCTGCCAAGCGTCCTGTCAGTGTGTGAGAGAGTTGAGGGCTGTTCGCAAACTGAAACAGTATTTGCTGTGTGAGCAAGAAGGAGACAGCAAGGAGCCTGGGCATGGCTTAGCTCCACTGTTCTATACTAAAGCTATATGCTGCTCTGAAACTAAAGCTGAATTAATTCAGCGCATTATTGCAGCCTGATTCAGCAGGAGCAGCTGATTGGCGGGTGGATTGGCCTTCCTGAATACCCCCAATCAACTGTTTCAGGCTGCAGGGATTGCCACTTCCATGCTGCATTTTTGGCCTCGTGGGTAGGGCTACATTCGGTGTATAAGACGCACCCAAAATTTCACCCTCTTTGGGCGGGGGTGCATCTTATACTCTGAAAAATACGTGCCTCAACACAGAAAGTTGGGATATGTACTAAACAAGTACATTTATCATCAACAGGTATATTTTTAATGAAATAGATTTTACTTTGCCACATGCTTAATGCACTAAAGTTATTGCAGTAATATGGCCACCCTGATTCTAACACAATGCTAATTTGGATGTCTTCAGGCAAATGAGTTCTTTAAGTATGCAACAGAACAACTTAAAACTTTGAAACACATTCCACCATTTGCATTTTTCATCTTATCTCTAATTGCCTGTACTATGTTGGAATTGATGCAAGAAGTGTCAAACATGTATGCGATTGTCTAGCTTAACATGTATAACTTTCATGGCACCTTGGTTTAGCCATGTAAAGAAGCATCATCATTCAAGGAAAGAGGGGTGAGAAAAATTTGGCTTTCCCTACTGGGGAGCTGATTACCGGAAAGCTGTGTAATAATAATGGGTTCTTATTCTTTGAATAAGATAAATTGAACTGATACATGAAGTTAGTTGGATTGTAAGGAGCAAGGGAATCAGAATTTTACATTGCAGCACTATGAATTTAAACTGCAAATTGCCACAGTTGCTCTTTTGTTAGAGCACAAGCATCTTACAAAGGAGCAATTAAAGCATTCAGCATCTTGAAGAATCAGACAAGCATTTGAATTTGCTGACAGAAAGTTTAAAGCAAGAATTGTATTATTGCTGTCGAGACAAAGATACAACAGTGCTTTTTTAGAATTTGTTTAGATTGTCCTACATTTACTATTGGATTGTTTTACATATTGTGATTTTAATTAAAAAAAGATATCTATTGAAATCTTTACCAGTTTATTCTAATTTAGACCCCAAACAGGTGGAAATTAGACCAACATGACCAAAATATTTCATCTTAGGAGGACATGTTTTATATACTATTTATATAAATTATTTTAAAAAAATCTGACTCACTTCTTCCAGTAACAACTCCTAAGCAAAATATAATTCGTAACTTCTTGAAGCAACTGCAGGTACTTCAACTCTTCATTTCTCAAAAAAGAAATAAAAATAAGAATATCAGTGGAAAAGCAGCTCTCATGTTTTAATAATTCTTTTCTTCCTACAACTTACTCACATTAAAAATGGTGAATATTGTTGAAGTGAGTTACCTGAAAGTCACTCTAATCATACAGACATGATGTCAGTTTCCTCATCTTTGCTGCCCTCCAGATGACTTCACCTTCCAGAATTTTAACAATCATGCTGGTTAGGAATTCTGGGAGTTGGAGTCCACCTATCCACTATCCATGGGAAGAAAATAGCAAAACACGTGTCATGATGTCATTACACAAACCTTGCAACATATGCTCCTGTGTCAGACAGCAGGATGCAAGTACAAAAGAATTAAGTTTGGGTCACAGCATCAACATATGGAGCCATCTTATCTGTCAGTCTACTCAAGAGGCCTATTCATAGGTCTGGAGATTGTCATAAATTCATAACTTCATAAATTGTCATAAATTCATAACTTCATTCACACTGTGTTAAATGAAGGGTTTTTTGGGTCATAGTTACATCATATCATAAATATCACTAAGCTATAGATTTGCAGCTATAGCCCCTGAAGTCTGAATGCTGCAGAGGACAGGTCACTCTTCATTCACCCCAAGTGTTGACAAAGTGTGCAGGAGAATACACAGCTCTGTCTTCTCCAGCTGCCCAAGGAGGCATCTGCCCAGTGGTGGAATTCAAATAATTTAAAAACTGGTTCCCTGCCCTAATGATCAGCTGGGTAGTGTGGCTGGGTGATCATATGACTGGGTGGAGCTCAGGCGACAGTAAGTCTGGACATATTGCCAAGAACCGTTAGCTATTCTATGGGTTAACCAAGAGGCAGTTTCTGTAAGCAGGGCAATAAAGATTAGGCTACAAGCAACACCAGAATGTTTCCTTCCTGCCTTTCTAACAGGATTAGCCCTGTAAAGTGGGAAAAAAACAAAAAGAGATTTTTTTCAACAACCGGTTCTCTGAACTGCTTAGAAAGTTAACAACCAGTTCTCGCAAATAGGTGCAAACCTGTTGAATCCCACCACTGTTAATATCAATCATTTTGATATGATTCCACCTTAATATCATATAATTCCAATCATAATATCAATATAATATCAAGATCAATGCTCTTCTGGCTTTGGCAAAGTCTTTCTTATACCCCCTGCAGTGTTTTTTTTTAATCACAATGAAAAAAAGAGAGTTCCACATCATTATGAGATGTAAACATGGAAAACCTGTCCAGTAAGCCCTAAAATAAGCTTAACATTTTGTTAAAAATGAAGGGGGATAAGTAAACTATCTCTTGAGTAAGTTTAAAAAGAATCAGCCAATCTGGTGTTATTATGCCCTCAGTCCTCCCCAAAGCAAAGTGCAACATCTGGCCATCAAAAGGTTGCCCAAATCGCTGTCAGAAATCCATTCCATTAAGGCAAAACCTCACAACTGATGTTAGCACATAGCTTGATAGTGAACCAGCACTAATCCCAATGTGGCTCATCATCTTGACTACAGTTCTCCAGAGATTTAAAATAACTTTCCCAACCATATTAGAACTAGGAAAGAAAATGGCACCTTCTATAAGCAAAGAGTGCTCTTTTCTCTAAACACCACCATGCAGAATAAGCATGGCAAAATCTATTCTTTTGCAGCCAAGGGCTGCAAAAGACAGGTGGGTAATCTGCCTGGAATGCCTACCAGATATTTTTTTGCATCCCTGATGTGGGCTTTCATATCACCTGCTCTCACCATTGAGATGATAATATTAGCATAGACAGATCATTTATCCTGCTTCCAGACTCAGAAGCGTCAGGTTGCCCATAGAAACTGGTTGCCCATATAGACTGGGTGAAGCCAGGCTTGATAGCAGTAACTGTGAGAGGAATCTTGGAGTGTTAGTGGACAACCAGCTAAATATGAGCCAGCAGTGTGCAGCAGCAGCCCAAAAAGCTAATGCAATCCTAAGTTGCATCAACAGAGGGATACAATCAAGATCAAGCAAGGTACTAATACCACTCTATAAAGCCTTAGTAAGACCACACCTAGAGTACTGCATCCAGTTCTGGTCACCACACTAT
>JAOYMU010000252.1:76968738-76984842 GCA_025802295.1 Psammodynastes pulverulentus | reverse complement strand
GCTATACCGGGAGGACGGAAACCACAGCCACTCCGTCTTGGAGGGGTTGAGCTTGAGTTTATTGCTGCCCATCCAGCAGTTTGTACTTGTGTTTGTACTTGTGATGAAGCGGGCTATAAAGCACTGTAAAGCAGTATATAAGTGCTATTGCTATCAGAAGCCACTTGTTTAGATACAATTTTCTTTCTCTTAATTTTTTTGTTTTTTTTTTCTGAACTCCTTTAATTCTTTTTCCTTTACTTTACCTTGTTTCTGTGTTTATTTATTTATTTGTTTATTTAATTTATATTGCTGCCTATTCACCAAGGTGACTCGAGGCGGCTTACAAAATTAAAAACAACACCCTTTAAAATAATACAATAAAAACATTTAAAACAATAAAAACTAACAAAAAAGAATCAAATAAATTAATAAAGTACAATAAAACAAAAAAAATCACCCCCACCCCAATTACAGCAGATCACACGAGCCATTTATTGGGCTCTGTCCCACTCTGGGTTTCCCCAGGCCCGATGGCAGAACCAGGTCTTCCAGAAGAGTGCTAGAGTGGGGGCCATTCTGATCTCTGGGGGATGTTTCAGAGAGAGGGAGCCACCATGGAGAAGGCCCTTCCTCTGGGTCCCACCAGGTGTATCTCTCTCAGGGATGGACCTGCAACATTCCCTGCCTCCTTGCTCTGATGGGTCAGATAGATTTGACCAGCAAGAGACGGTCCCTCAGATGGTCCCAAGCCACGAAGGGCTTTAAGGAAGCAGCTTGAATTGCACCTGGAAGCAAATAGGCAACCAATGCAGCTCTTGCAGGAGAGGTGATACATGTGCATACCGGGGACTGCACAAACCATGCGGGCCGCTGCATTGTTCAGTTTGTTTCTTTCCTTTACTATTGTTATTAAAATCATCAATCAAACATCTTTTGAAAAAATATTTTTTCACTAGATTTATTTTTAACAGTTCACCTATGAAAGGGCTGTGCTACAATAAAAAAGAATAATCAGGTATTGAAAATAATGGAAAAGCAAAATGGGTAGAGAGGGAAACAGACAGACAGACAGACAGACATCTTTCAAAACTCGAAACGTTACTAGGGATCAGGAGTGAAAAATACAACCCTTTCAGACTACAGCTAGGCCTTGACATATGACCACAATTGAGCCCAAAATGGCTAAGTGACACAGTTATTAAGTGAATTTTGCCCCATTTTACTACCTTTCTTGCCACAGTTGTTAAGTGAATCACTGCAGTTGTCATGTTAGTAACATGGTTGTTAAGTGAATCTAGCTTCCACATTGACTTTGTCAGAAGTTCACAAAAGGTGATTACACGACATCGGGACACTGCAACAGTCATGAGTCAGTTGCCAAGCATCTGAATTTTGATCATGTTACCATAAGGATACTGCAACAGCCATAAGGGTGAAAAATGGTCATAAATTTTTCAGTGCTGTGGTAAATTCAAACAGTCACTAAACAAACTGTTGTAACCTGTAACCCACTACTTGTACTATTGTCAATTCTGCTTTAGTCTTTTTTTGTGAGGAGATCCAAGCTAGTTTCTGGCCTTTAGAAACAGATCCCAATCAGTCTTTCACTTCTCTGGGGAACTGATTTCATGTTGAACTGCTCCTGTTGTAAGGAGTCCCGCCTCCCCCGATAGTTAGGTGAACTTTGCTTCTTGTCTTTTTAACTCTTTTTTTATTTTTCATTCTGAAACAAGAAAAAAAAAGTCCTGATTTTCTCTGAGCTAGCCCTTTAAATATTCATGTCTTTCAAGACTACATATTCCAATTCATCTCTCTCTTTTTTAAGGGCTTATTTCTTAGTCTGCTCATCTTCATTGCCTTTTTATCAATCTATTCTAATTTCTGGGAATCAGTCTTCAAATGTGATGGTGTCAGATTTCATGCCAGGCTGTGCAATATATCTCAGTTCTTCAGACTCTTAACCCTGCATTCAGAGGTTTGATTGCAGCCGAAGGTCACAGTGATGACGTATCTAAGATGCTTTTTTTTGCAGGCAAGGTAGAAGTCATATATACATAGAAAATCTGCCTCCTACAGAACACAATAATCAAGACAAATATAGCATTTTAATTCCTAGGCATTTTTCTCCCACCTTTTCAACTCAATGGGCATATAGCTTTTCTTATTATCCTTTAGATTGGGACCCACCTACTCAGTAATTACATCTGGCCTAAGAATGACTGTTTCTTGCCTTTTTTAGCTTCAGCCCTGGACAGAGTACTTGAAGATCACTCTGACCCAAACAGAATCTAAAGGGTTAATTATGATTTGGAAATAATGCTTTACATGCAGCCTCAAATTGTGTTTGCTTTTTTACAGTCATATTACATTGCAAGCTCATATTCAGTTTGCAATCTTCTACTAATTTGAAGATCTTTTTCTTATATACTATTATCGACGTACTATTATCTCTAATTTGATTTTAGTCTTCTAAGTGGACTTTCACTTGTCTCTGTTCAATTTTATTTTTCAGCCCATTTCTCTAAATTACAGAGATTAAATTTGGAATTTGATTCCTGTCTTCCAGGAGTACAACCACCCACACAATTTTGAAATGTGCAAACCTGATAAGCATTTCCTTTACCTCTTCATCCAAAGCATTAAGAAAAACATTGAAGAGTAGAATATCCAGCATGGTCTCTGTTTCTGAGCATGATTTTTGAAAAATTTGCGTATCCATTCAATTGTCATGTTAACCCCCACACACTTAAACTAGCTTGGTAATCAGCATGCTCTTTGTTAAATGCTTTGCTGCAATCAAGTTGTACTTTGCTTACAGCAGGGGTGTCAAACTCATGGCTCATGGGCCAGATGTGACACACCCTGGCCACGCCCACCTCCGGTTTAGTGAAGGGGGAAAAGTTGCAATACATTATGTGAGGACCCTGTGTTGTCACAAGTTTGACAACACAGTATTCCCATAATCTTTTAAGGAAGTTACCTGATCAAAAAATGAGATAAAAGTAGTTTAATAACATTTTCCCTTAACAAATCTAAGCTAATTCTTGCAAATTATATTATGAATTTCCATTTCTATAAGATACATTTTCTATGATACTGTCTTGATTCCTCTGACCCCCCCATGGACTTATTTCTTCACTGAGGTTGTAACGGAAGAATGTCATGTATATTTTTCAACCTCTCTTAACTGGAATTTCCTTTAATATTTAAAGGTAAACTTTTTTTCTCATTAAGGCCAAAGTATGTTTCTTAGTTCCTGTGGGGTTTTCCAGTCCTTTTAATAAAAACAAATAGATCCAGCTGCAAAAATAGATATCTAGTTTATGAAGTTAAAAGCTGAAACTAATATATCTTAAGAGACTGACTATATAGAAAGAAAGTCAAAGAAAAGTCAAAGGTGGGTAGAAAGCATTTATAAGGTGACATTTTAGGTAAAATAAAAATAATACATTTATTTTATAATACGTCCAAAATTTTCAAGGAAGGCTTTTTAATTTTTCTTTTTTACAAGGGACAAAATGAAGAGGGGCATTTCAGAAGATAGAAGTATAAAATAAGTCAATCTCTTTCGTGAGGAACAATCCAGGTGTCTGGAGGCTTGGATGCTGCTGCTAGGAAAGCAATGGAATAAAAAATGAACAAATGGGGTGAACAAAATAAAACTTGATGTAATTAAATATGAGGCCAGGATTTCTGGGAGAGACCTGTTACCTGTTTGGGATAAATGTTAATCTGTTTCCAAGAAGTAAATCTAAGGAGAGTGTTTTCCAAATGATAATTTACTAGGTGAATATTCTCATAGTGTTAAGACTCTTCTTTCATTTGAAGTTAAATAGAATCTTCAGGTCTCTTACATTGGGGGTCTTTCCCCCCCTCCTCCTCCTCTTTTTCTTAGTGTCAGGCAGTGTTTTAATTGCTTAGTGAATGGTATTTACATGACCACTGCAGCTTTTATATCTTTGTCTAGCAATAGTTAGTGGATAGATTCACAGTATTCATACATATTATATTTTTGAATACCTGATCTGGAGAAAACTAGGATGGGACCGTTGTCTTCCTATTACTTTGTAACCCAGATGACCTGTTGGTATTTCTTTATTCTGCCGGTTTCCATAAGCAACCCTATGTTTCCTAGCCCTAGTTCCAGAGGGCCTTAAAATGATGTATAATGAGGCAGTTCTGGTGAACATGTTTACAAATAGCATCAGATGTGGCACGAAAAGAAAAGGGCTTAAGAAAACATCTGGCTGGCTATTGCTGGAATCCTCAAGTTAGGTCAGTGGATGGACTTATAAATTTTAAATAGCCATAATGCTACTTAAAAAAAAAGGCATGGACAAAACTTTTTGCTCATTTTAAAAAACATCACTTTTATGAAGCTTTTGAACAGTGCCCATATAACAAAATAACGACATGATTTTTTCCCCTTTAGATGCTTTATTATAGGTAGTTCCAGCATTAACTCAGAAATCATTTCCTATTCACTGAAATGAATAAGGCAAAGTAGATGAGAGTTTCTTACATTCATGCACACACAGAAACTTATTATTATATTTAGTGACCACAGGACCTTAAAAATAAACTTGGATGTGGAGACTCTTTGTTCTTTAAAGAATGGAAAATATTGTGTACTTTAAACCCTGCTGAGTCTCTAAAATTACTTGGATACTACTGCAATAGCAATTGAATTGCATTCCACATGACTTAGGCATAAAGAATGCTTGAACAAGAAGAGAAAATAAATAAGTATTTACTCTGAATGGCATATTCAAGTTCTTGCCTTTTCGTCTTCTCCAGATGATTTCTGAAACAAGCTTATTTTTATTTTTTTCTCATAAGGGAGACTTGTCAGAGAAACTTCAGTGAGAAATATTTTGCAATTAAATCAGCCATTGTTTGTAAAGGGGTGTAAATCATCATCAAGATGTGATGGATTTCTTGTCATTAATGACTTATTGACTTGTGGGTGACAGCTTGATTGTCTGGGACAGGAAATAGAACCACAAACATTTGCATGCAGTTAAGAATGAAACATGCAAGGTGCAGGAAATGGCTCCAAGTGAATTGCTCTTTGGAGGAATGGGAAGAAAATGTTGTATCCAAGGGAAGAATAAACCACACTGATTTCTAAATCCATCACAAATGATGAACCTGCAGGCCAGATATCACTTCCATTGTAAGTATTTATTTATTTTGCTACAGATCAAAGTAAATTTCATAGCTGTTGTGTCATGTCAATGATTCAAAAAGTTTGAACTCAACGGATGAGATTTAGAAGCAGACAAAATGAGTAAAATCCATGTTAGGGAAATTAAATATTAATCATTTTTACTTTTAATCTTAATACTTTATTTGTCATGTTACTATTCAGATTTTCAGAGCACCAAGAACACTAGGGAATTTCATACAGTTCAAGCCTCTGTAATTAATTTATTCAGAAATAGTTTCTTCTGAAACCAGTGAGATTTATGTTTATTTGAAAACCATAATTTGTTTTAACATTTAAAAAGTACATCTGTATATGTACTGCTGCATACATAGATTTCAGTAGCTGAACAACTTAAAACATAATTTAAATATTAAACTGAAATTTATTATATGTTCTACAATTTTATTTAGGAATAAAATACTTGAACTCAGTGGGATTAACTTCTAAGTCAACAAGCATATGATAGTGCTACATCCCAACTGATGTTGAATTTTAATCTTAATTCCCTTTTAGCCGTATCAGGTATAGAATATATTGAACTTACAGCAATGTATAAGAGCCAATTCATAGAAGCCTTTTCCTAGCTTCCACATACAATAAGGTTTTTTTCTTTTGTACATTGTATATTATGTTCTTTGTCCATATATTTACAAAAGTCCGTGCTTGATGTAAATTTCAAAAGATATTAAAATTAAGTTAGACTGACATCTATCTACACATATCTCCAACATTTGTTTCTTTTTAAATAATGAAGTAAAATTGGGTTATAAAATAATAGGAAGGCAAGCTACCTTTTTTTTTGGGGGGGGGGCATTTTCCCATTGCCTGATTTATGTCTTCCTTGATTTTTTTTGGCAAATACAGGAGAAGGGACGCTTACTTGAAGGTATCCTGTCTTGTTATTCAGCAATTTTGTTTATAGTATGGTCAATGATATTTAAACTGGAAATTACACTGGAAAATGTCTTCATTGTTCTGGGACAGAATACTAATTAACAGATTTTTGCCAAATCCAATACAATTTGCACTATCAATATCCATATTTTATTGTACATGAATGTATCCAGGCTGATTATACTAGAGTATGATGAAATGATGAGCAAGATGAAGGAATAAATACATTGAAAATGATAACATGGAATGAGAAGTAGACAAGTGAGGATTAGAAGATTTGACTGCATCAAAACAACCTGCTTTAAAAAACAATGACAGCACCTTCCTTCCTTCCTTCCTTCCTTCCTTCCTTCCTTCCTTCTTTCCTTCCAGAATAGTTTAGAGCAATGGAACCATCTAGAATGATTTGGAAGAGTTGGGTGGGAAAGTTTTAAGCCAACCCATAATAATAAAATGAACAATAATAATAATAATAAATACAGAAATTGCAGATCAAGTTCCTTAAAGAAAAACTCAGAAAATCAAATTTCCTCAGTTGTTTTCTGAAAAAAGGTAGCATGAGTATCAGTCAAATAGCTCTGCTAGAGGGCTACCCTCAAAAAGCTGCACAAAGGTAGATGTGGTTTCATATCATGAAAATAGTTATTCTAAGGCATTATTTTATGTACAGTAAAGAACGGCATTGAACATTTGGGTCTGTGCAATTATAGCACTATTTCTTTTTAGATTTATAGCAAATTGCTGATGGCAGAAGGATGGAGATCCCCAAAATCTCACCTACGAAGCCCTGTGGTCTTCAAACCTTGATCCCAGCTCTTTCTTTGAGATAGTGATTTGATAGTTTCTGCAATAAACCTCTATTGTCCAGGAATCGCTTCAAAAGCGATCCAGTCTATAATTCTGGCGGAGGATTCTCACACCATCTGCTGCTTCTCATATGACTAAGAGCAAAATGCAAAAGTGAAAATGATTTTTATAACGTCACCTCCTGGCTATGAAATGTAGAGTTAGAGTTACTACTCTACAAATTTTCACTGTGAAAGTTCATTGTGGCAAAAGATAAATCGCAGAGCTGCTCAGGTCGTGGTAATACAACAGCTGACAAAACTGAAGGCTAAAGTTAAACAGCCAATTCCATACCCTGGACAAAGAAATACAGAAAAGACTTAACAGTAACAGCCTAACCCAGCCAACTTTATTCAAAAGTCCAATATATAGCCCTGGCTTAATGTTTTATCTGTTGTAGTCTTGAAGCAGATGACCCTCTTGTTCAGATTTTTGCATTTTTCCAGCTTCTGGGAGATCAATCAGTTTCTCCTGTAAATAATGGAAGCCCATTTTTTAATCCAGCCTGTTTTCTTGGATTTGTAAGCTGATTTTTTTCCCCCTCAAAGGTGGTATGAAATAAAATGGAATCCTAAATCATAGCATTTTAGCCTATGCGTACATTCTTAGTTTAAGTTGATTATTAAGAGTTCTTATCTAGCTCTATTCCAGACTTTCCATGAAAAATTGTGTTGCTGGGTACAGGGAACTTTATAAAATATTAATTCCTGGAACCAAGATCTGGAAACAGCCAGGCACAAAACAGTGGCAATGGTTATTGGATATTTCTATTTTCAACTGTAGCAATCAGAACACCACTTGTGTAAATGGCCTGTGACTCCCTGAACCTTTTTGATCCTTCATAGTTTGCAACTGCAATTCTGCTTTTTTCAACCTTAGTGATTTACCAGGGAAGCAGCCAAATTAGTGGATCCATAAATTGCATGTCTGTGTTCTTCATTTTTGAGTTTTATTTATTCTGCTTTAAGCACATACTTGATCCCATCAGATATAGGAAAGAACTTAATCCTTCTACAAGTTCATAAGTGTCTGGAAGGAGCAATGTGGGACAAATTATGACATGTATATCATTATTTCGTGACATAAAAAAGTCATATGTACTTCTGTCAAACATTGAGATAAAAGTACACAAGGGAAGGGTGCAGTTTGTGTCAGGACTTCCATGTGTGGCTATGCCAATCTTTCATTTACCATTTCATTGTTTGTTTGTTTAGAAAACAACAACAACCCTGTATATTCATATGCTGTGCATGTACATTTTAAAAATAAAGGTGTGGAGGAAAGAATCATCTTCACCCACTCCATATGTTGGGATCTCAACCTAGAATAGTAAATAAAAAACTAAAGTGGAGGACTATCACGTACAGTTCTATATGCATTAGCTTAGCTTGAGTTCTAGACCCAGCAGTTCATATCAATGGGAGCTTTTATCATACATAGATAATCTATTTCTGGTGCCCTGTTTATGGAAACACTGAATAATCAAAATGATTGTTGGTTTGTTTATTAAATCTTAGGGATGAACACTCACAAACTCACAAGGCGAGTTTCCAAATTATTGTTCATAAAACTGTGTTCCTAATTGTAAATTAAGGTTAAAAAATGCACAGAGAAAAATTTGGGAAAATAAAAAGTTAGGGACTGAACACTGGAAAGAGGTCAAGAAAACCTTTTCATGTGATTTGTTCTGATTTGTAATTAGATTATTTTTTACCAGAAGCCCTTGGAGTGAGAACAGAAAAGGAGACAAGAAAGAGAGAAAAAGATAGAAGAAAGAAAAGGGCCAATCCAATTCACTTTAGGCTGTGACCTATGTATGAAGGCTCTGGATGTACTTGCATCCCAAATATTACATCTGAAGGAATACTGTTCTTTATAAAAATAATATCACCCAATAAATGAATAAATGATATATAGATATGTGGATCCATATTCACTGATGATGAAAACTCTCAATGCATGAGCAACACTGTTTACCATAGGTATAAAGATTTGGGGCTGTAAATGAGGAAGAAGGAAAGAGGACATCTTTTTTTTCTCTTAAAAATGGGTAGCATCCTCAAGATATTCAAGATCAGCCTTTTTCACAAATAGCACCCTTCTATTTTTATTCTAGGTAGCAGTCCCATGATATCATTAATACATTCTTCCTTCATTTACCCATTCATTGACAGGAAAGAAAGGAGAGCAATGAAACTGGCAAAATAATTAACCCACATTATATTGTATTCTGACCCCTGAATAGTAGAGGAATGATCAATCCACTAGTATTGTTCTTTCAACTTCAAAAGGCCATGGTTCATGCCTTGTTGTTAGAACCAGTCCGTCATCTTCAGAAGAACCATTCTACTTTTCGGCTGTTGTTAGTTGCCTCCACTGGGAGCAGGTGTACCATCTCAATTATTTGAATGATGTGCTGTTTTGAATCACAAATGAGGAATTTTCTTTAGCTAAAAGGGTACATCAGAGATTGATATTGAAATTATACTCAGAGATATAAGCCTTTTTACAATAAGATAAGCTTGAGTTGTTTGATAACTGGACAAATACCTTCAACCTTAATTAATATTAGCTGGCACGTAAATTCAGGTGTTTGAGTTTCCTCTTAATGGATTTATCTAATGGATTTCAAGGTCATCCAATTCCAAAAAGATTCTGGGCAGTTTACTATTTTAAAAGCATAGTTTAATAAAAAAAATCCCATGAATTCCCGCATGAATAAAAACCAGAAAATCATCAGGGGCTTCATAAACACGCCAGATCTTCAGAGACTTTTAGAACATTCAAAGGACAGGAACCATGTGCTTCCCCAGAGGGATGCTGTCCCAGAGGGCAAGTGTAATGACAGATTGTCTACCGCAATAGGAAAAGCAAACACAAATATAGAGAAAGAGAGGGAGAAAAAGACAAAGGGAGGAACATTTTATGGTTTTGAGATGAGATTAATTCGAACAGTCTATCCCAGGTATCTAATGCATCCTATTGGGCTTCAGAGGGAGGTTGGAGTTGTTCCTGGGGCTCTGTTATATGGTTCAACCAAAGCCTTACTCTCTCCCTGCTTCAAATATGAGGAGAACAATGGCCTTAGACTGAATATGTGTGTGTGGATGTCCTATAGCCCTCCCCCCCCAGCTTTCAGAGGAATTCTGGATGCTGAAGCAGCATGACAGGTGCCTAGCATCTAGAAAAGAGTGAATTCAGCTGAGTAGCAGTAACAGCCTTAAGGATTGTCTCATAGCAATAAAGGTGGGGAAATGTTTTTCTTTCATCTGTATTACATCTGAGGACAGTTGGCTAGTAGCTTTAATTAGAGTAATTTAGTTTTTCATAGGTAAGAGACACTAGGGAAGCACTTAGATGCCTATTTTAGGCATGTGTTGGATAAAGTTGTTTGAACTTACTGATATTTTCACCTTTTCTTTGGCAATATTTGGGGGCGGAATAGAAAAGTAGAGGTCTTCTAGTCCAACCCCTTGCTCAGGCAGGAAACCCTTTCATGGTTGTCTAATCTCTTCTTAAAAACTTCCAGAGTTGGAGCATTCACAACTTCTGAAGGCAAGCTGTTGCACTGATTAATTGTTCTAACTGTCAGGAAATTTCTTCTTAGTTCTAGGTTGTTCTCTCCTTGACTAGTTTCCATCCATTTCTTCTCTTCCTGCCCTCAGATATCCCTCATCCTGTGATCCTGATAATACATCCCAAAGTGTTGGAAACACTCACCCAACAGCTTCATGAAGATGTTAAACAGGAGTAGAGAAAGTACAGAGTCATGAGGCACCTCGCAATGTTGGGGTTATGGGCTGGACCTCTTCCCTCTGAATACTGAATACTGAAATCACCTCAAGAAGGAGGAGGAAAATGGATACAACCCCAATTCGAGCTGGTCCAGAAGAATAACACAATCAATTCTGAGTAGAATTTGCACTGTATTCAGTGATTCCAAAGAGGTTAAGGCAACTTAAGAATCCTCCTCTTGCAGTTCCCTGCTTTACTTCATTTGGCAGGAGCATCTAGAAAACAGAAGGACTTGGGAACTCCCTAAAGGAAGGTGAATTCTTTGAGATACTCTTTTCTCATGTTTTTCAGGACTTCAGTTCAATAATATAATATACTAAAAAGCCACTGAGAGATCAAAAAGAGCCAGGATAGATACACCACCCTAACCATAACCCAACCTTAAGGCCTATCATTCATTTTTTATTGAAATACTTTTGGGGGGAAGTTTTTCTTGCTTTCTCCTATTAAGGTGATTTATCCAAATTTGAGACTGACATACATAGCTCCAAGATAGAACTTCAACATTTGTTTAGCAGTTTAAAATATTTTGTAGAATTGTTCTTTATTTTTATTTGGAGCACAAATAGAAGTCTTCTGCTTTGTCTTTATTGGTCAGTCTTGATGGATTTCACTATTTGTTAAAGAGATAATTTAATATACTGTAAGATTTGTGGAAGCTGAAGCTTCTCTATGCTGTATTTGTAATTTTTAATAATAGATTTCTTACCTTATAATTAGATCACTCGCTATAAGCTATATGACCAAAATAAATAAAATTGTAGGTTAAATCACAAGTGTTAGTAGAACAAACCTATTATAATGTCATTTAAACAAATAGCAGTCATAGTAATAAATGGTAGCCAAGAAGACAATTTACCAAGTGCCTCTTTTTAATATTGCTGTGTAAATTCTGCTTTGCTTTAATTTGTGGGCTCTAACACTAAGCAACTTTAGGAATAAAAGGGATAATTTATTTTAAATATCGCACTTGCTTGGCATCCAGAGGTGGTATTCAGCAGGTTCTGACCAGTTCTGGAGGACCGGTAGCAGAAATTTTGAGTAGTTCGGAGAACCGGTGGCAACCCTCCCCCAGGAGAGGGGAGGGAATGGAGATTTTGCAGTATCCTTCCCCTGAAGTGGGTTGGGAATGGAGATGTTACAGTATCCTTCCCCTGCCATGCCCACCAAGCCACTCCCACCAAGCCATGCCACGCCCAGCAAGCCACACCCACAGAACCGGTAGTAAATTTTTTTGAATCCCACCACTCTTGGCAACAGTTCTTTTAAAAACAGTGAAGATTTTAAAAGTGTGTCAGGTCTAACCAATATATAATTCTAATGTGTTGTATGGGTATGTAGCAGATATGGAAGGATAGGTGGCCAATTGTGTTGCACAACTGTTACTTATCCTAATTATGTTCCCGATCAGCTCATGATCCCTGTATGAAATACAACTATTATGGATACTGGTGGAGCTGATTCTGAGTGGTAGCCATTCTGATAGGCAGCCATCTCTCCTCTTCAAACAGAGAATTAAATGTAAGTGATGTAGAAAGAAAGTTGCTTCTTGAAAAATTAAGTGACATAGAACCATAACTCAGTCAGCAAAACCCTTTGCAATAAAAAGGACAATGGAGCCAAAGAGTCTCCATGCTCACTGAGTAGAATTAGCACTATATTCAGAGATTCAAGAGAAGATGAGGCTCTTCTTGTAGCTCTCTGCCTTACTGCATTTGGCAGGAGCATCCAAAAAACAGAAGGATCTGGGAACTCCATAAACGAAGCAGAATTCTTTTAGATACTCTTTCCTCATGTTTTTCAGGACTTCAATTCAATAATATAATTTTCTGCCTTCAAGTCAGTCTTGACTTCTGGCAACAATCTGGACAGTTTTCTTGGAAGGATTTTCAAAACTGATTGGCCATTGCCTTTTTCTGAGGGCTGAAGAGATGGTGAATGGCCTAAGGTCTCCTTCCACGTGACTTTGGGTTTAAGATGGAACTAGAACTGAAGGGCACTTCAGTCATGCCTTCAGTGAAATGAAGCATTCCTTTGAAGATCTGATGGCATTCATTTCTGGTATCTTAGTTGTTTGCTTTGTTCTCTGACCATATTATGGAAACACCGAAAAAGGAAACAGAAAAGTTAATTATCAAGGCATATTAGTACTGCTTTTGGAGCCAGTGCCCCATTAGCTTTCCTTCAAAGAGATAATATTAATTCAAAAGAAGTAATGAGCTTTTTATGCTGTACAATTAATCCATTACAAATACAGCCATTAATTTACATTTCTCTGGGAAGGAGACAAGCAAATTGAAAAAAAAATCACATCACTACATTTTTTTCCTGAAACCTTCGAAAGATTAAAAAAAACGTAAATCCAAATAAATATATAATATACATTTGGCAATATCTATATGCATTAATTGTTTTTAATTAAAGTGATAAGCAGGGATAGCTATCTCATAAAATGGATTCTATCCAACAGAAAGTTCCTGAAAGTAGTGAAAGGAGCATGAAGTTTAGGCTTCTGAATGATAAAATCTCCTTTGAGTGGAGCCGAGTTCCTGGGTGACTTTGGGGACAGGCTTTACTGAGATACAAATTCTGATGTAATATAGGAGATCGATGTTTGGATTTCTCAGTATCTTTTGCTTTCCTTCAAAGTAGGATGGGTGGCTGATGATTTGACTATGGATATTCCATTATTTTTGAGTGTGAAAATTTAGAGATGGAAGAAGAAGAAGCAAGATCATAAGGAGAGTCAGAGAATGCCAATACCTAAAGGTGCCACCAAGGAGGATTGCCAGTTAGGGAGATCATAGTATTAGAATCTCCTTACTGGCCTCATCATCCTCTTCAGACTAACCAAAATGATTACATAAGAAAGCAAAAAGCATTTGCAGAACATCAAAATGAGGTCCAGAGTATTTGTCTCACAGTACAACAGATATTTTGAAGCTTACTTGTGAGAAGAAATAAGTTTGAAGCTTAAATCAGGAAAACAGGGTGGGATAGCAATCTTGTCTAGCTCAGAGGCTTTAGCCATTGCTGAAGCCACAATTGGGGGAAGGAGATTGCTGTGTGGCATAATGGAGAACTGCCCATTTACCAAAAACTTTTCTTCATTCAGCAAGTGGCTCAGGTGCAGTGACAGTCAATTCCCCAACTGAACCGTCTCTAAGATTTAAAAAAAAAACACCAGGGCATTATACAGCATTCATTTTCTCCAATAGACTTGTGAAATCTTGAGTGCAATTTATATTTAGGAAATTTCGTTTAATTAACAAAGGAAATCTAGTAAGGGACTCACTCAGAGTCCAGCAAGACTAATATTATGCATGCAGAGGTTTGAAATAATAAGTTAGGACATGGTCTGTTTCCAAACTAGGCATTGGATGTGAAATCATTATGTCGGAATTAATCATCCTCATACTTTATCCATACTTTATGGGTAAGGAAGAGACACAAAGACATCATACTCCATCTGAAAAACTGTTTATCCCACAATGTTTTTTTCCCTTATTTAATTTGGAGAGAAATAGAAAAAAAATAGCACAATATGTATAAGTGTATACGACCTTCAGGTTTTTTTAATTGTTCACATTTTACATGGACAGTGATTTTCAGTAAAAATGAACTTCTTACAAATTGATAAAGGAGAATATTTGTAGTTCAGGAATGAAATGAGGGCTCCTTGGTTGTTTTTCTGCAGATGTTTCATTATCCAAACTAGGCAACATTATGAGTGTACTTTGGGTAAAGAAACAAGTTGCAAGAAAACAACTAAGCCTAGGGAGCACCAAGGACCCTTCATGTCTTACGTGGATTCATTATTAAGTTTGAATGCATACTATTTTATAAATCTATTTTACCTGATCTTTTAGGAGTGCAATATTAATATTAAAAATTAATAGCATTTTGCTTTAAGTAATTTGTAAATAAGTAAGTAATTTGTAGTTATTTTTGATCATTTGCTCCAGCCTATTTGTTCTTTGAATTTGTTATTTTTCTGTTGCTTTTTGCAAGGCAACCAGAGCTGGTTACAATCAGTGACATTGAAATGAAACGAATCTTTTTCTTTAATATATTATGTGTGTGTGTGTGTGCGTACCAATTAGTTGAAAAATAAATCTAAATGGTATTTTCCTGTTTGAGTATACATTTCCAATCCCAAACAAATATTAATGGTGTGTGTGTGTGTGTGTGTATGTGTGTGTGTGTGTAATGTATATATCATACAAAGCCAAGTCTTGATGTATTCAAGTCTTTTCCCATGTAAGATTGAGCATGTCTTGGCGATGTTTCAACAAGGTCCCACTCGTCATCTTCAAGCTGGTCTTGCGGCTTCATGCCTGTACGAGCAAAGAGCGATCGGAGCCGCCATCTCTCTATAAACATTGGTGGGGAGGTAACATCCTGAGTGGTAACATCCTGAGTGCTAACATCCTGGATGCAACGACCATTCAGAAGCCTGACCACAACTACATCCCCAACCATTACACCCCCCTCCGATCCCCACACAAAGCAAACTGACACGCACTATGAACACAGGGCTGGACCTCAAACCCAGAGCCAAACCAAAACCCGTAATGTTCTAGCACAGCCATCCACATTGCAAAACCCAGGAGGTTGCAACACTAAAACTTAGGATGCTTCAACACAGCCAAATACCCAGTATGTTGCAGCACAGGACTCAGGAGGCCACAATACTAGCACTCAGGATATTACCACACAGCCCATTACAGCACAAAAGACTAACGAGCACTCAGGAAGCCACAGTACTAGAGCTCAGGACATTACCACACAGCCCATTGCCACCCCACCAGTATTTATAGAGAGATGGCAGCTCCGATCACGCTTTGCTCGCACAGGCACAAAGCCACAAGCACCAGCCTGAAGATGACAAGTGGGACCTTGTTGAAACGTCGCCAAGATGCTTTCAATCCTACACAGGAAAAGACCCGAATACACCATCATTTGGAATTATCTTCACATATTTGTCAAATGTATTGAACATTGTCTTTTCTGCTCTGAACAGATGTTATGTCCAGTAACATAGGAAACATTTAACAATACAAAGAAAAAATGTGAGTCCATATATTGCAATTCTAGTTACAGCAAATCAACCATATTTTATTGGTGCTAGGAACAATTTTCTTGAAAACACATTTAACTCTACTGAATGTTTAGCTGTGATGAACCCAATTTCTACAGATTTATTTTTAAATCTAATAATTTGCTGCTTGAACCTGCTGAGACCTGTTGATATACTTTTGAAGAACTGGATTTTTCATGGCATGAATGAATATAGTTTCTATAACTGATTTTTTTTTGAAATAATAAATCAATTTGTTTAAACTTATATTAGCATTCTAATCAGAAAGACTTAGAGG
>JAOYMU010000252.1:76943378-76954813 GCA_025802295.1 Psammodynastes pulverulentus | reverse complement strand
CGAGGAGAGGGCACCGGGTCTGTAAATAAGAAGTGAGTACTCGTACAATGGCGCGTCTCGCTGGCTCGGAAAAGGAAAAAAAAAAATCCGGCTGCCTGGAAAAAAAATGCTGCATGCTCCTTTGCTTTTGCCGATGCATCTTCGCTATAGGGCAAAGGAAGCCCCCCCACCCCCATCCCCGGCCCTACCTTCCTCATTGCAGGAGAACCCGTTTTGCCCATGCCCCCAGCCCTACTGCCTTTCTCTCCCTCCCCCACCCCCTCCCGCCTCGCCATCCCTATTGCACGGGCTCTTCCTGCTGCATGCAACACCTTGGCTCAAAAGCTCTGGGTTACACTTCATCTTTGTTCGAGGGGTGCTTAGCTTTGAGTGACGGGGGGAAAGGGGGGGCAAGGAAGGGAGGCTTTCTATTTTGAAGGCTCAAGCAAAAAAGGTGTTGTTGTTATTAAAATCAGAATTATAATAATAAAAAAAGATGGGGCTTTTCCCAACTCGTTGCCTGCTATCCTTGTGGACGTAGAAGGAAGATGTGCAGTGGCACTGTTGATTGATTTCAAGAGCATCTCTTTGGGTGTGTGTGTGGGGGGGGACTGGTTGCTTCTTATTAAAAATATTAAGAAAAGAAAGAAAGAAGGATGGGAGTTTAATTTTCTTTCAAACATCCACAGGATTGGGAAAGCTTATTCCTTGTTGTGTGTGTGTGTGTATGTTGCCTGTGTGTGAATCTTGAATCTTGGCTGGGTGGAAAAGCTGCCTATGAGCTAAAGGAAACAGGGAAGAGTGTGTAGTAGCACCAATTAGAACAGTGCAAGAGGAAGACACTTTATGCTGCCATCCCATTCCCATTGTTAGCTGCATGCAGCTTCCTTAAAGGGGAGTGAATGAAGGCAACTTGAGAACTGCACTTACTCGGGATGCCAAGATTTCCTTGGGACTGTGGGTGTACGTTGCCTCTGAAACAAGAGGGGGGCGCTATTGTTATCGCTATGATAAATCACTGTTAAAAAGAAAACAGCAGGTGCAGGTGAATAGAGGAGGGTTTCTTGCACTAAACCTGGGTTGCCTCCATCTTGGGGTGGGAAGATGGATGGAACAGGGTGACAACACACTCAGGGACAGGAGATCAAAATGGTAGTTGCTGTGTCAAATGAAATAACAGGATAGTTTTGAGTTTCTGCCCTTTGCCTGCTTTCCTCCCATCATATTATTCTCAAGATAAGCCATCATACACTTAACATCTTTTTTATCATTGCATTCCCAGGAAGTCCACAGGGCTTCGCTGCTAGTACTGCAATTTAATTATCTGGTAGATAGCTTGGTTAAACAGCCAGACATTACCATTATCAGCCAAAAAAGGATCTTACATGAAAACCTCTAGGCAGCATCATTTAGTTACTGCCCTCAAATCAATGACTCTGGGATACTTCTCTGAAGTCAGAGGAATTGCTTCTTTCATCTCTCCTGCAGTTGGAAATGGTTGTAAGGCTGCATTTCTGGGCTCAGAAGAAGGGGATTATATCAGGAACCTTATTTTTGTAGCAAAACTTTTCCCAGCACCATTATAATATAGGAGTTAGGTATACTTGTCCTAGGTTTGTAGAACTTGGGAAATATCAACTACTTGGGTTCATTGTGCAGTAAAGTCATAAAGAGTATTCAGCTGCAGCTTCTTCCACCTTCTGTCCTTCACTGTGGAGGAGAAAGCTCAAATTAACTATGCTTATTACATGTTACCTTTGTCTTCCAAGCTCATCTTCCTACACCTCTTTCAACATTTGAAGATGCTGCAAAGTTATAGATTAAGAACATATCCTGAAAAACATAGTTTGGATATGGACAACAATGCATTATGCTCTTCAAAACTTGCCTTCTTTCAGAGTAGTGAGGATGGAAGAGGAGGGACAGAGATCTCCACTTCTTTTTAGGTGTATGATTTACTTTGACTATCAGGTTCATTCAAAAAAAAGTTAGATGAGAAGGAAGGACTACGTTAGATATTGCCTATATCTTAATGACTTGAAAAGTAATATACATCTTTACTGGACATATTGTTTTGGCAATAATGATAAGGAATGTTGGGACAATGCATCAGTGCATTATATCAATAACAGTGTAAATTCATCAATAGGCAGCTGAAAATAGAGAGGGCGGGAAGATTATATGAGATAGCATCTTACTGGCCAAATTATCTAAAACTGTAGTTCTGGCATTGTTTGGTTGGTTGCTTATTCTCAGATATGGGCAGAAATTTTGCAGCCCAGTTTCTTTAAAGAGCTGTCAATTAATAATACCAGTTACTGATACTCTAATAAATAATAGTTAAAGGATTTCCATGAGGAAAAAATATAGAGGTAGATTACTTACATCATGCATGAAGTTTCTGATACATTGTGCATACATGCATAATGTGTATGCATATATACACAAAAGTGTCTTGTTTTAATTAATATTCACCATCATTGGCAATATTTAAAATAGATCAGGATTTGGAAAGCAATGTGATAATCTGATGAAATATTAATTGGAAATTATATCTTCAAATAATCAATATTACATCATTAGCTTTACAGGCAGTAATTTGCATGATATTTGGTCAATAGATCTAGTAATAAGGTTATATGACAGTGTGGAATAGCAAATATAATGATTTTTATCACAACAGATTGCTGCAACCCTTGATCCATAATAAGTTCTTCAACAGGTAGACAAGTTGAATTCATTTCTAGGGCTACCATCTCTGAACTTAAATTAGAACATTAGTAGTTTATCTTTCTCCTTGTCTAGCAAGGAAAATACCAAGATAAACATTGACAGGTGTTTTAAAAATTAACATTTTGTTTCTTTTCCACCCCTTTTTATTAGTGGCGGCACCTGACCTGTTGGACCCCAAATCTGCCACTCAGAACTCCAAACCACGGCTGTCCTTTTCTACCAAGCCCACTGTACTTGCTTCATGGGAAGAAAGTGATACAACTATTAATGTTATGAAATGGAAGACAGTATCAACCATTTTTCTAGTGGTGGTTTTGTATTTAATTATTGGAGCTACTGTATTCAAAGCCCTGGAGCAGCCACATGAAACTAGCCAGAGAACAACTATTGTGATCCAGAAGCAATTGTTTGTGTCACAGCATGCCTGTGTGAATGACACCGAACTTGAAGATCTAATTCAGGTAATTTCCTATACTGAAATGTGTTCTTGCCATAGATTTAAATAAAACAGTTTTGATGTTCCTATTCCAGCTACAATATGGTAGAGCTGATATTTGGCACAATAATTTGACATGTTGTAATGTATAAAAAGCATTGCTAATCCCAATTTGGTTACTAGGCTTGCATTCAACATAGTCTTTTGCATTAAATGCTTCTCTTGTGTTTCCTAAATTGCTATTCATTGGCAGATGTAATCCAGTGTACTTCTGTTATATTGTGTCAGTTGCAAACTGATTTACTTGGCAAACAAGTCAGAAAATATTATTTCTGGGCAAAAGTGAGGGGATTTTGGTTTTAACATCTCATTTTCTACTTGGATATTTATATTCATTCTATACTTCTTCTCTGCTATTTAGACTATCACTATTACATGGGAAACAGTGCCAAATCATTATACTAAGAGTCCCATATATATTATTTTAAAATATTCTTGCAAAGTTTACATTATGTTCTCATGTTGTGATTGGATTCATCATAGAAACTTACGCTTTTCTTTTCTTTTTTTTTAGAAACTTGTCCTCTGTTTCTACTAACCTGTCATCTTTTGTGTTTACTGTATTCTGCTTGAAAATATACTATGTTGAGGACAAGCGCTCAGTTCATTCATAGCAAGATCAGTTTTGCTTCAATGATGATGTTTCCCTATATGATTGAACACATAAACATTATTCAGAACTTTTTCCAGAAAGATTCCTTGTCCCTGGTACACTACTAATGCACTATTTAGAATAGAATGGAATATTTTATTGGCAAAGTATGATTAGACACACAAGGAATTTGACTCTGGTGCAAAAGCTCTCAGTGTACATGCAAAACAACAGTGATAATAATCATAATAATGATACAATAAGAGGGGGTAGTGAAGAAAATGGGAAGGATAACAACATACATGTATCCTACATGGTGTAGGATACTAAACCATACTATGTGGGCTCTGTAGATATTTTCTCAACCCTCCTCTGACATAAATTATAACATTTGTCTTTTCAAATAAATTTAATACTAAATAATAAATTTACTTATTAAATACATTTATATATACCTATCTAGCCATCCATCCATCCATCCATCCATCCACCCACGCATGCACACACACACACACACACACACACACATACACACACACAAATTTATGTTATTATAAAATAACATAAATAAAGCATAATTTATGCATTATGCTTCAGCAAAATGGGAAATAGCTGTTTCAAAATGGGGAATAACTGGCTGAAACAATCATACAAGTTCAAAAAGTTGCTGAATTTTATTTATATATATTGTAAAGAGAAAAAATAGATTGGTTGAAACAGCCTTCTATGATGAATCCAGGCTTCCTTTTTCCCTTCCTGCTAGAAAATTTCTCTAAGCAAAAGATATGTCTAAACATTCCCAAACTAAAATCACATCAATACACATTCCAGAATGATTTTTTTAAAATAACTTCACTTTATGTGGAAAACTGGTCATCCATGATCTTGATTGATCACTTTGAATTTTGCTGACACAGGTAAAACTACTTCCAAGATTAATTAAAAAAAGATTAAGTCAGCTGCATTCCTAGATCAGTAGGCTTACCTAGCAGCAAAATCCAAAGCTGTTCGCTACATTTTGAAATAAAACAAAATAAATGTTACTATATAAAACTGACCGATGTAGCTATTTAAACTTATCATGAACCTTAACCTTTGATGGCACTTAAAGAGTAACCTGGGGCTCTGTTCCTCACCAACCACTCAAAAGACAAAACAAAATCTGTAAATCAGGGGTGTCCAATCTTGACAACTTTAAGACCTGTGGACTTCAATTCCCAGAATTCCCAAGACAGCTCCCACCCACCGGTTGCAAATTCTAGAGTTGAATGAGAGGATCAAAGTACCCACCATCTCTATGGTGTGCTAACATAGTTGTGCCCTCTGGAACAAGATTACATCATGAGATGTGGCTAGATCTGATAACCCCTCACTTCATTTGGCTTGCCATCTTTATATTTATTGATATTACTTAATTTATTTGATTGTTGTGAGCCACCCACAGCTGTTCAAGATTGGGCAGCAAGCAAGTTTAATAAATGTTATGTGCCCAACAATGTGAAATCACAGCTGCAGTCTTTAGCTGGTGTTGGCCTGTATAAGCATTGATTCTTCTCAAGAACTTAGGATGTGGTAATGTATCAGCATAATATATCCAAGCAGTGTGGCCTTTTTAAATTGACAGATGGAAATGTTGTCCATGTGCAGATCTTCTAAGGGTCTTTTTTGGGTGTGGCACCTATTGTGCCACCACAGGACCCACCACACAGGATCAATTGTCTAGTGTTTTTGCCATAATCTTTCAACTTTTAAACTTTGATACTTTGTAATCCTTTCCAATTCTTTGTCTTCTATTATTCCACATCCTGATATTACCACATCAATTATCCATACTGTTTTCCACAGTTAAATTAGGTGTGCTGTGTGCCAAGACTTTATCAGTTTGTATTTGGAAAGCCTACAGTATTTTAATTTTTGTCCATTGTTTCAACTATATGTTTCTACCATTTTTTTGTTACTGGCACATGATGATTTTTATATATGTTCCAGTAAATTATTTTGGCAACAGTGGCATTATCATTAATATTATTATGGTTGATCGCAGAGTCAGTCAGATGTTTAGGCTGGATTTGGTATTTGATCCACCTATCAAGTCCTTCTCAAGGACCTGTATCAGCAGATGTTATTTGATGTTGTTAAAGATAACTTTGCATAATGTAAACTGTTCCAAGTAAAGCTGCATTTTGCAATTGAATAATAGGGATTCTGTCAGTGCTGATGGTATTCATGTAGTGCTCCAAATAATTTGGGATTGTACCCAAGACATCTATTACTATCGGTACTATCTTTGCTTTCTTCTGCCATTGTCAGTCTACTTCTATTTTTTCTCTTCTGTTCTGCTGTACTGCCACATTGGTTATCCAGACTTTTTTTTTTTTGCTTTCTTACTTTATTAGCCTTATGCAGCCACAATTAGTCCCTTTTCAACTCTCCCTGCTCTTAGCCATTGCCAGGTCTTGTTATCTGCTTTCCCACTGGTTTTTTTTAATGCACTGGCCAAATAATGCTGGGCCTTTCCATCTCTCTTTCCTATTCTGCAGTTGGTCTTTCTTGTAGGCCACCTTGGTTCTCCAATATTCACTAATCCTTCATGGTATATTAGCTTCAATGCATCTTTTTCACTGTCCTTCAGATATTCTCCCTATGCTCTTTTTTCTTGTTCAACTGTCTGGGTGTATTTGAAACATTACAACATAATTGTTATGTTATTATTATGGTTGACTGCATAGTCAGC
The DNA here is from genome assembly GCA_025802295.1 of Psammodynastes pulverulentus. Taxonomy (NCBI): domain Eukaryota; kingdom Metazoa; phylum Chordata; class Lepidosauria; order Squamata; family Psammodynastidae; genus Psammodynastes; species Psammodynastes pulverulentus. Next base: position 76,948,279 of record JAOYMU010000252.1, on the reverse strand, counting down.
CACATGTTTAGACTGGATTTGGCATTTTTATTTACTTATGAAATTCTTCCCAAGGTTCTGGGATTATAATATATTAATAATAATAACTTACTGATCTACGATTGTAAATTATTATTATAAACCCTGAGATTGTCATCCTTTAGGGGTTGACATAATTATTTCTGAAATAAAACCCACCCAGATATGCTAAAGGTACTTTTGGAAATGTCTATAAAGTTTGATTTTTCCATTAAGATTCAGAGGCAGAGTTGTGCCTATTCCTCTACATAAGTTATTCTGTGGTTCTGTATGGTTAAACTTCCAGTTTATGTCTAGTTATATTGTAATCTACATTTTTTAGTTTTGATATTGATTATGTTGCTGATTACATTATATTTATCTTGTCTATTTATTTTCCTGAGGTATGAGAGTTGGGAATTTATACTCCTCAGAGTTGGTGTGGTTAGAATGCTTAAAAGCCCTGTAAAATGAATTGGCAAATGAATGGATGAGCGTATGTTATCCAGGAAGGCAGTGTCTACCTGTTTGATTCAAAAAATGCTGTCCAGTTTAACTGCTCTGCTTCTTTTCATTGTAGGCAAATGACTCTATTCCATCTGATTATGGTGCTCTCTGCAGGAATGCCTCTTCCCCCTCCAGTCACTTTCTTTCATGGAAGTCCAGGAGTTTAAGGTTATGCAGAAAAGCTTTCTGATAAAAGTCTGCAAAGTGGCTGAACTATTATTAAGAAACATACAATTAGGAATAGAAAAGTTATAAATGGGATTAAATAGATGTGCTTAGTTCAAGATCTTAGATATCAACTTTCCAAGGCACCTTATCACCACAACTATTGAAATGAAAGCTAGTGATTAATTAATTAATTAGTATGATGAGATTTCTCTCAGGCACAAGTTTGTTGGAAAAAGAAAGTGCCAATCATGTCACAGAGTCACACTAAGTATCCAGTTGATTTGCCTTGGAAATAGGGATGCTTCAAGCTTGGCTTATATATTTGTATAAAGTATTTAATCTGTAAGACTCCGGTTAAAGATTTAGACTGAGGTTTGTCCTCTGAGCTTGCTGTTTGGCTGCCAGATGTTTCATTACCAAACTAGGTAACATCTTCAGTGGGTTTTTTTGGGGTGTGTGTGTGTGAAGTGTCTTGTTAATATAGGTCCTGGGTGGTCGGGTGGTTTGTGACTGGTTGAGTCACAGGACTGGTTGAAAAAACTGGATCAGAAGGCTGGATCACAATGACAAAACAATTCACCCCCAAAACCATGATGAAGATGTCACCTAGTTGGTAACAAAACATTTGGAAGCCTAGCAGCAAGCTCGGCCTAAATCAACTTTGAACTACGAAAATTCCCTACAATTTGTAACTCTGGGTGAAGAAGTTATATAACAGGTTTAAAAAAGAATGGAGTATTTTGTATATGAATCCAGAATTAAAACCGAAATTACTGTTGACAGTTAAACATGGTAAATATGTTGCAGTTGAGGTTGAAATGCAAAGGATTCAATTTATAATCTCTATGTCAGTCTTTATTAATATAAAACAAAGTTTTTTTAAGTCATCTCATGAATTAATTAACTATGTTTTTATATGAGAACTGATGTATTGTGAGGGACTGGAGGACTGGAATGGGGTCAGTCCTCTACAACTTGAGAAAACTTCAGATAAAGAAATTAAATTTAACCAAGGCAAATTACCAAAATCTGTCCCAATGGCTCTCTGAGACAGAGATGATGACACTTGCAACTACTACATATCAGATTAAATTTCCGCAACAACAATTATCTATGCTAATCATGAGAGAAATAGAGATAAAATTGAAATATGTGAATGAGAAGAATTCTGACTTTGCAAATAACTCTGAGAAATGCTTGGTTGAGAAAGGAAAGAGAAAAGAAAATGATATTGAAAATAAGATAAGGACAATGCAAGTATATAGAAAACTGACTTTGATTATTCTAATTTGTATAAAACACAAGATATTCCCTTAGAAAAAAATTGAGGAATACCTTAGAAAGACAAAATTTACCAAAACTTTCAAAATCCCAGAGACAAATTTTGAATAGTCCTGTATCTACAATGGATATTTTGGAAACTATATAAATATTTTGCAGGTGACAACACACTTCTTGGAGAAACAAAGTGGTGCTTGCAAGAAATGGCCGTCAGTTTAGATAATGAGGCCAACAAATTGGCTCAGATATAAATTTTGAGAAGACCAAGTTCATGAAAGTTGGAAGCACTCAGGATAATATGCCTATAACAGTCCATGGCCAGGCTATAGAACAAATCCAACAATGTACTTATCTTGACAGCATTAGATCTATCAATGGAGGTACAGATAAGGATATTAAGTATCAAATTGGAATGGCAGTGGCCATGTTTCAATGCATGCACCCAATTTGGTCTATACCAGCCATAAATATTACCACAAAGATAAAACTGTTCAAGAGTGTTGTTGTAACAACTGCAATATATGCTTGTGAAACATGGCAGAGTACAACCAAGATGACTGAATGATTAAATGTTTTCCAACAATACTGCTTGAGAAGAATCTTCTGCGTCTCATATCACAACCACATCACTAACAAAGAGGTACTACAATGATTAGATTTAGAAGACCTATCGAGAACTCTGAATAAATGTCGAATGCTACTTGTTGGCCATATCTTACATACACATAAAGACTGGCATCCCAGTTGGAGACTTCATGGAGGAAAGAGGAAAAGAGACTGGCCTCAGAAAACTTGGTGCCAAACACTTAAGAAAGATTTTAAGGTTATGAATGTCCCTTGGGACGATGTTGAAGATGATGAAAACCATTGTAAAACACTTGCTGCCCAATGTGCTCTTCACAGGATATGATGATGATAAAAATATTAAAACAGGGAGGCCACCAGGTTTGGACGGACTACCAGTTTTGAAGAACAACTTTTGCAATCACTTCAAAAATAATGAATTCTATTTTACAAGGTGATGCATTTCCAACATCTTGGAAAAAAGTTAATATTGTGTTGTTACCAAAGGCAGGACAAGATTTAACTTATATTAAAAATATAGAGCAATTTTTTTTATTGAAGAAGGATTACAAAGTTTTTTCATTAATTTTAAGAGGCAGACTACAATTTTTTTTACAAGAGTTTATTCAGGAAGATCAATGTGGATTTCTACCTAAAAGACAATTAAAAGACAATGTGAGAACTATACTGGATGTAATGGTATATTTATAACAACATAATGAAAAAAGAGCCTTATTAAAAGTTTTAATGTTGAGAAAGTTTTTAATAAGCTGAAGTACTCCTTTTTGTTTAAAAGGAGTGGTGAGAATTTTATTCATAGAATCAAGTTGATATATACATCTCAAAAGGCTTGAATTACAGTTAATGGCAATTTGACTAAAGCATATGATATCCGGAAGGGCACAAGGCAAGGTTATCCTCTGTCCCCTTTGTTGTTTGTTTTGGTTCTCCAAGTTGTGAATAGATACATTAGACAAGGTGAAAATACAGTGGGTCTAAACATTAAAAAATATACCTTCAAAATGAAAGCTTTTGCTGATGATTTGGTTTTGATCCTACTTTGGTTTTGATTCAATTGAAGGCAATTGAATCTTTAATGATGAAACTGATTTTTTTATTTGATGAAAACATTAAAAGATTTTGGCATATTAGAGGCTTTAAGACTAATAAATGGACAACAAAGTTGTTGGTTAAAAATATGACTACATAAAATTAAGTATTCTGATGAAGAAAAATCTCTTTCAAAATTGAGAAAAATGTTAAATATTTGTTTGTTACTTTGTCTAACGCGAATTGTTCAAAGTTGTTGTTTCAAAATAACTATGTCAAAGGTTAGAATGGAGTTTAAAAGATTATGCTGATATGGAAAGCATTGTCATTATGGGAAGAATTTGTGTGATTAAAATAAATGTTTCAGTTAGAATGTTATTTTTATTCCTGACTATACCCATATTGATAACTGATCTACCATTTAAGCAATAGCAATAAATGGGTTCTTGAACCAGCATGGCTGGATAGCAACAAAAGAAAAAGATAAATCACAATTATAAATGTAGATAAAGCTGTATTGGAAGTCTTTTATACAAAGTGTTTTGGTTAGCAAAAGGTCATGTGACTGATCTAAAACTTCGCTACTGCTGCAGTGTAGAATCCAAGCAGTGGTTCAGTCAATATCAACTAACTATTGTATGAACTGAATCAGTGACAATGCTCATACCTACCAGGGTAATGATCGATTAAAAGAACTTTGGGGAAGTTAGATTTTCAAGCTCACTTTTTCTGATAAAGCAGCAATTATTCAAGAATGTAGAAATAACGCAAATAAGTTTTTCATTAATTTTGAGTGGTGACAATGTTGGCACTCCCATAATTAAGTCTAAAGCCAACAAACTGTAAAATATGCTGTATGCGTTATTTTAGATTTGAATAAGATGAAATATAAAACACTATTAAATGAGAATGAATGTAATTATATTACAGCCTCTATATATGTTGTCTATATTTCTGAATTCCCAGAGCAGCATTGATGGAAGCTATAATTCAAACTTTCTTGAGAATATCAGGATAGGGTATTGTTACATGCTGGTTTGAATAATAGGTAGTCGTCGACTTAAAACCACAATTAAGCTCAAAATTTATATTGCTAAGCGAGACAGTTGTTAAGTGAACTTTGCCCCATTTTTACGAGCTTCCTTGCCACATTTGTTAAGTGAATCACTACAATTGTGAAGTTAATTACTCGGTTGTTAAGTGAATTTGGCTTTCCCATTGACTTGGTTATTAGTAGGTTGCAAAAGGTGATTATAAATCCGTTCTCACAGGGAAGGCCTCCTCCGGGTGCCATCCGCCAGCCAGTGCCGGCGGGCGGCCCCCAGGGGGAGAGC
>JAOYMU010000252.1:76881216-76898514 GCA_025802295.1 Psammodynastes pulverulentus | reverse complement strand
ATTTTGAATATACATTCAAATAACATCTTTAATTCTCAATATAATATTAAATTAATCCAATCACTAAACTATTAATAGCCATTTCATCATTTAACTCAAAATTATAAATGATTTTTTTTCATTTTCCCTTCAGCAAATTAAATATTTAAATTTTAATATACATCCTTCCATTCAGAATATCAATATTTATATAATCACCCATCTATTTTTAAACTAATATACTCTAATGCATACCATTCCCACAAATATCTTCTCATTTATTTTATATTAATATTTCTTCCAGATACGCAAAGAACTCTTAAAATTTTGTCAAACATTAAAAACATCAGAATATTTCCATTCATCAAAACAATCCAGTTATTAATTACTAGCAATACAACAAGTTCATAATATAATTTTAGATTAAACATTCCAAAGATCTTTTTTCTACCAGTGTTAAACCATCAGCAGTCTCACTGTGGTGCTTTCCCATATTCAAAATAAATCACATCTCTTGCTGAGTTTGCTCTGGCTTGTCCTGCAAGTTCCCCACTAGATTCCCCCCAAACTTCCATGAAAAGCCTCTTCAAGTTCTCTTTAAAGTCTGCTGGTAAAACTCTCGTTCTCATTGCAGGTTCCTTCTTCTTGTGTAATATTGGTCTCACTTCAATTACTGTTTTTTCCATTTTAATTTGCATTTTTTCCTTTTTACCGTCCAAAGCCTCATTTTTTCCCGTCCAAAATCTCGTTACTTTGAACCACCTCTTCCCCAATTTTAATTTGTATTTCTTCTGCTCCAACAACCAGAATTTCTTTAACTTCAGAAACCTCTTTCGTCACGTCCACATAGTTGTCTTGCTGTACCAGTCCCTGAGGCGCAGAAACTGTATCCTCTCTTGTATGTTCGTTTCTTATTCCCATTTGCTCAAAAAAACCCTTTAATCATATCTTGAAGTCCTTCTTTGAGTTCTTTCATGGCTTCCTGAAATATCTCCAGCGTAAGAACTTGTGTTTGTGGTTGTATCTGCATCGCAGCCATTTTCTAAGATTTTCTTATTCTCAATATCAAATCTTAAAGCCAGTGAGAAGGAAAAAAAAAGCCAAAAAACAAAAAGATCTTTACATTTTAAGTCCCAAAGTCCAATGTGCAAAATTAAATCCAAAAGATTTTAAGCGGGCCTAGTAATTTCAAGGCGCTATTGAATTAACAAGCCAATACACACTTTCTTCTTAACTTTCACTTTTCATTCCTTTGTCTTAACAAGCCAGCGCCATCTTAGTTCCCTTCCACCTCCGCTGTGTCGACTTAAAAAGAACAAGTTTCCACGGAATTGAAGATAAAAATACTTACAGTTATAAATCCACTGTTTTGATCTGCCTGCTTCACTTCCCTGTTGGTTTCAATTTTGCAGCAGGGATGGTCTTAAGCAGAGGCGTCCCGTCTTCGGAGCATATCCAGGCTACAAGGGGGCTCCCACCTTTCGAACACCAGAATTAATTCTGGGGTTACTAGGGAGCTCTACCTTTGACCCAGAAAAGCTCTCTTCTCTCTCTTATCCCAAGAGAGAAGGATCTTATGCTGCTAGACAGCAAATTTATGCTGTTCTAACGGGTTACGAAGAATGGGGCTGGAGCTCCATAAAAGAGCTCCTGCAACATCCTGTGGTGCCACCAGAAGCTCCATGGTTGATGAGAAGTTGTACCAGACCAGGATAGACATACCAACTCTGTCCAAGTCATGCCAAAAGTCAGCAACCAATGAGGTCCAATATGGGTCCAGATAATCCTTATCTCTAGAGTGCTTTGTAGTTGATTCTGAACATCTTCATTTAAAAAAAAACCAGGTACTAATCAATAGTCCCTTTGAAGAAGGCTTACACCTCAATATCATCCCCTCAAGGAATAATTAATAACCCTTTGGATCTAGGAAACTACTTACCTCCAGCTATCCAAAGAAGCCAAGAAATGGAAAGATCCTGCCAGCAATTAACTGAGGGTATCCTATAGAGCACTATTTATTCAGAGGAACTAGCCAAAAATAACCCTAGATAATATCACAATCATTACACCAAACCGTATCCATGGGAATCCAGGTAGAAGTGAATCTATGTGGCTACTACAAAAAAGAACATATTTTTTGGTCATTGACCAAAAATTGACCACTCTGTAAAATAAACAAAGCAAAATTATCTTCTAACATCAATAACTGTTGGCAATCATTTGTGGGTGAAGTGTACACATAATGTTACAACATGTTGCTATTTTTAGAGAAATAAATTTATTTTGGTTGCTTAACAGCAAATGCAAATAAAAGTTATCAATGTGCCCCAGAAATTTAAATAAAAGAGGGTAATCAACATTCCTATACAGCTGATACAAAAGAATATGGGCTGTGGTTTCTACAGCATCAAGTCAGCGGAGCAATTTATTTATTTATTAACCCAATCTATACAATCACCCATCTCACAAACAAGGCATACAACAAATTAACAAAGTGGTTAACAAATTACATTAAAAAGTATAAAAATTAAACCAAAGCAAAGAATAATAGACAAAGGAATGTTAAAAATAGCACTAGTCAACTTCTCCCTGCTGGGGTTTCATGTGTAGTTTTCCTACATTTCAGTCCCAAAGCAGCTGTATGGAGAGCATCAAACTGGGGTAGTTCTGTTCTGTATATAACATGCTACTTCAGTACAGATGAACTGTTTTAGTAGCTCATCAGACAACTTGTGCACTGTTAGTGAAGGATTCAGTCTCAAAATGATCTCCATCCATCTGTCCTTTTTTCTATCTTCCTTCCTTCATAGTCCCATAGTCTGGGAATTAAATTATGGGTTTTTTAGATCTATTTTCTATACTTTCTAATACGGAACTTTGGGCCCTACCAGTAACCTCCACAGGGGTTTATTTTATTTATTTTATTTGTACCCCACCTATAGATTTTTATGAATAATTCTATGTGGCGAACATGTTCAGCACATGTTGTTCCTCCTCTTTTCTGCACAACAACAATATTGTGAGGTGGGCTGGACTGAGACAGAATGACTGGCCCAAAGTCATTCAGCTAGCTTTTATCTGCTGACAGTTGCTGCTGGGGTCTAGCATCTTTTTCTGTATAAGTATTTTTTTTTAATCTGTATAAATACCTTGATCACATTTGAAACTCTCTTAGCTGATCAATGAACTCTGCCCCCCTGCAATAGTATTACATATGCAGAAACAATTTTAAAGGTGAAGTCCTTGACCTGTGAAAATCAAAAGCTTTAAAATTCAATCAAGAGAATGGTTTATCAAAATGTGCTATGAGTGGCAAAGTCATCTTCTCTGCACAATGAGCTCATACCTCCGGATCAGGGAGTTAGTTTCACATAACAAATGAATTTCTCAATATCTTTGGTTACCACTTACTTAGTATATATTGAATAGGAAAATTATCAAAGTGTATGATTTAGGATGAGTTTAAATATCAGAAGCATTTGAATGTTTCATTACCTTGAAAACTTGTTTTGTTTGCAATCCATATACTTCGTTCTGTACTTCATTTTGTAATATTGTGAAGTAATTAGCCTCAGGAATGGACCTATAGGTTCAACTGAAAGTCAGCCACTAGATTAGATCCAGTTTTAATTCATGTAAGTTATATTTTTTTAAATACTAGCCTGGGTATTTGAGTGACTCTTCTACACTTCTAGATATAGAGAGCATGCGATAGACATCAGTATTGTATTACAACCAAATAGTATTACATGTTTTTTGAATAAATAGCTAAAATATGTAATCGTACAGGTAGAAATAAGTCATTCCAACAATCATGCTATTTCTGTAAAGTTCACAGCTTGTTTTAGCTTTATTTATTGAGGAACGTGTACATATATCAATCGTAAAATCACAGTTGATATTAATCTAACTCATAAATCAGTATTTTGATTAATTATGAAAGAGATTTCAGTTCCAGATGATAATTATATAGTTAGTGATTGACAGTAGTTTCTTCCTTTCTCTCTTTCTCTCTCTCTCAGCAGGTAACTCTTAGATAATAATTGTACTAGGATTGAATTGTATAAGAGAAATGCTCTCCTGAGATACTATTTTGCCAGCTGAGGTGTTTTGCAGGCTATTTTAAGAAAAACCGAACCATATTTTCAATCTGATAATAAAAATAGTCATACTGACACATACTCCATTTGGATTGCAGTATTGATTTATATGGATCTATCTTTCAAAATTGTTCAAAAATTTCAATGGGTCCAGAACGTCCTCGCTAAAGTATTGACTGGCTGCAGCAAATATACGACTCCATTCATTGCCCATCTTTCCTTTGCAAAAATAAAAAATGCTATTATAATCTGTAAGTTCTATATGGCTTGAAATTAGGCTATCAAAAAATGATATTCTTCCTTCTCAACATTTTGAGATGTTGAAAAGGTCTTTTTATTTGATTATCACCACCATCAAAGATATATCCAGAGGCAATGCAAGACAGTGCCTTCTCAATTACTTTTTCTAGGCGTTGGAACTTTCCGTCAAGAGAGATCAAGCTTTTCTTTTGTCATCCTTCTATTAGGAGGGAGAAGTGAGGATTTTTAAAAGATAGGATAGTCTTTGGAGTAGAGGTTTTGGATTGGTGGCGAGAGTTTACCACTTGTTTTATTGATGGAATTTTTTATTTGTTTTAATGGTGTTCTGTTATTTTGATATCTTTGATTTTTATCATCACAAGCAGTACAGATATAAGTCACTATAATTAGTGAGAATTTTTCAGTTGATTTCATAGAGAGATGAATTTCACAAAAGGGTTGGTTAATTCTATAGGGAAAGGAAAGGGAAGCCAAGAAATATCAAATGCATCTTGACATCAATATCACTACTTCTTGGCACCTATTTTACTACTAAATCCACCTTCACAAAGATTTGTAAAATAGAGTTACAAAAATATTTAAGGGATGTTAGACTAAGCTCCAATGGTATCCCTGCTATCTAATTTTAACAATGACCATTTTAATCTGATTCAGATAGACTAGGTTTCCTGGTCTAGTCATTTCCGACTCTAGGGTATAGTGCTCATCTCCATTTCTTAGCCGAGGGAGCCAGCATTGTCTAAAGACATTTCCATGGTCATGTGGTCAGCATGGCTATACACCAAAGGCACCCAGAATGCTGTTACCTTACCACCATAATGGTACCAATTTATCTACTTGCATTTTCATGCTTATGAACTGCTAAATGGGCAGAAGCTGGAGCAAGTAATGGGAGCTCACCCTGTTGCCCAACACTTGAGTCTCAAACCCAGGCTGTCAGCTTTCCAATTGACAAGCTCAACATCAGAAAAATCAAGTAAGGTCAAATTCATGGATAAGGGGGAGGGAGGTTGGATTTGAGCATGAGTTTCTCCAAAGCTAATCTGCTAGTAATTACTGCAACTCATTATATACTACTAAAACTTGTTGTTGTGACACTTTAACTGGGCAAAACGGTGCATCATAAAACAATAAATTGGAACCAAGATACTCAAATAATCTACCTTAAATCTAGAACCAATGTCTCCCTAGGAAATGAAATTTGGGAAAGTTGTGACTGCTTCAGTGCTACTAGCTCCTGCTGGACTGCTGGGCTGCTGCTGTGGTCACGTGATCTTTTTTGCCCACTCATAGCATAACAGAGTACAGATTATCTAGTTATCTGTGAAATCTTGCTGCTTGCTTGGAGTGGGCTTGAAAGGGGAAAAACTTTGTAAGATTTTTGCTGGAATACAAAAAACAGTGAAAGGCGAAAGAAACATTTCATTGCCTTTAAATTGTGTATGAAACAGGCCTTATTTAAAAGTAAAACAGCAACAACCAAACCATCTTTATTCTGACTATTCCAGAATAATAGATTGTTATAAAGAATAGTTATGGTCTATAGATACGTATTTTTCTTTTTTATGATATGAAATTGTTATTATAGCTTTCTGATATTCTATATCACAAGAATACATTTGTTTATGAGGATAGCTGAGGGATACAGGTACACATTTCTACCTGGAGTCATCCATGTGACTATGGCTCCAAAAGCATAATGAGCTTCAATCATTATAAAACTTCATACTCAAATTAGATGCAATATAAACCATAAAGCTTTCTAAATTTGGTTTCTCAGGTATTCACCCTCACGTAAATGCATTGGAGACAGGGAGTTGGAGAAAATAAAGACCAGAAACTTATTAAAGGCCACTAAGAATATTGTATTTTCCACTTGAAGATATTCCTCTACAGGCAATCTACAAAACAAGAGTGGAACAACTTTGCAAGCCAAGTATCCAGTTGGCACAAGAACCCTGTTTTCTAGTGACTCAATCTGAGTCATCTGTTTTTGAAATTGAAGCACACTCAGCAGTCCCCGAGATATTGAAAAAAGTTATTCTGGAAAGTAAAGACAGCACACACGCTATTCTAGTCTTCTGCCTGACTAATGTGACACAACTCTTCTTTTTAGTTAGCTTGATGTAGTCTCAGGGGGATAATGAGAAGTTTTACTTTTAAACAACTGACAAAAAAGATCAAGAAAAAAATGTCAGACAATGGATTGCTGATAACAGTAAAACATTAAAGAAAAGAAAGTAAAATATATTGAAGACTTCTCAAGCGTTTGATAATTCACCCTGTCTATTGAAGTACTGGAATGGCTTGAACCTACTGGTTTGTTATTTTACTTAATTTTCCACTTATGGAAGTATGGTATAAGGATATATAATTCTGTGTAATGAACAACTAAATGAAAAATAATTTGTATCAATCCTATGGGAACATTGAAGTAAATATCTATTACTCATTCCATTCTGTCTATAGATCTGTTAAACTATGTGGTGTCTATTCAATAATGCTTATTATTCACTTCACATATTCATAAGGCTTAGTTTGTTATTTATTTATCTGTTCATTAGATTTGTTATAGCTGCCCTACTCCAATGGAGTCTGGGTAGTGTACAGAAAACCCCCCCCCCATTTAAAAATTCATAAAAAGAGATAAAACACAAACAAATGCAGAGACAACCCCAAAACTGAACTTAAAATCAATGCAAATTAAACAAAATAGGACTCCAAAAATACAATAATATATTACGTCCAGGCCTGGAACCAAAGCTAAGTTATTAGAATTCTGGAAGCCTAAGAGACAGGGCACTGTTTTTATTTTTGATTAATTGTATAGGTAGTCCTTGATTTACGACCACAATTGAGCCCAAAATTTCAGTTGCTAAGTGAAACATTTGTTAAGTGAGTTTTGCCTCTTTGTACAACCTTTCCTGCCACAGTTGTTAAGCGAATCGCTGCAGTTGTTAAATTAGTAATATGGTTGTTAAGTGAAGCTGGCTTCCCCATTGACTTGGTTAAACAGAAGATTACAAAAAGGGATGACATGACTCCAGAACCTGCAACCACTGTAAATATGAACCAGATGCCAAGCCTCTGAATTTTGATCATGTGACCATGGGGATGCTGCAACGGTCGTAAGTGTGAAAAACGGTCATAAGTCACTTTTTTCAGTGCCGTTGTAACTTTGAATGGTCACTAAATTAACTACCTAAGAAGACTATTTTATAAAAGGTGCTGTAACAATAGGAAATTCCCACTCTTCAACAATACTGAATCTCCAGTAGTCAAAGTACTTGAAACAGTCAGTACATTAAACCATATCACTTACATTGGAAATGGCTCTCTGGACAATTAACAGTTTGCAGATCAGTTCCTAGATGCTTGGAATGGTTGTTTATTAAAATATATTTGAGCCATTTTTTTTGCACTTAGACAGTAGCAAAAATGTGATTGACAGAATACATTCACAAATGGGAAGATCCAGTTTATAATAATCAAAACCAGTTTATGCTGATGAATTGAATTGAGAGGAGTCGGTTTGCCCTCCCTCTGCAGCCCTCCACATACACTTTAAAAATTTGCTCCAGATGGTTCTTTAAGCTGCCAAATTATTTTTAAGAGTATAAAAGCTACAAGAGGGAGAAGAGGAGCAGAAAGTTCCCTCTCGTGCAATTCTGGGATGCACTCGTTATACAGAAATAATGATGTGTAAGTTAAGTGCAGGCACAAACAATATTATTACTGTTCAAAACACAACAAAAAAGAGGAGTTCTGAAGCACACTATTGGAGTTGCAATTTCAGTTCCATAAAGGACAGGTATTTCAATCATGCAGCATCAGTTACTGAGTTATTGCCAGGCTACAAATTAAGATTAAAATGGAGTGTAGATTGAGAAAATGTCATATCTCAAGGACAAAAGAAGGCTGAACAGGCACAAAAGATTTTATAATAGGAAGAAGAATTACATTACAATAGTTTGTTGCTTATATGCTATGGCAGTCTGAAAATTACATAGATCTCCATTTGTAACCTTTTGAGCTTCTGTCTTTAGCAATCCATGGGAAAGTGAGCTGCATTATGAAAATATAACATTTCCCTTTAGTGCATTGTAGGACACAGAATTATTGGGAGTCCAGAGAATCTATCTGGACCATTATTATTATAAACTGTGTTCTGATATAGCAGAAAAGAATGATACTACTATATATAGGTCTATTCTCAATCTGATACATAATCACTCTTCCAAAAACAATCTTACTGTTTCTTGCATTAATTCTACATTACTTATATAGGGTTTATGAATTGCTTCTATTTAAATGCATCTAGGGTAATGTTAAAAGAATTATGGAGAATTTCATTTCTAAATTAATATTACATAGACTACAGAGACCCATTGTGATAAAACAATTTGTCATAATTAATTGGTCATAATTTGGACGCTACTTTTGGAATAGTTTAATTGTTTATGTATACCCAGAGAGCGAATTGGTCAGATGTAGGCGCCATCACTGGAGGTTTTTAAGAAGAGATTGGATAGCCATTGTTTGGAATGGTGGAAAGATTCCCCACTCGTGTAGGAGGTTAGGAAGTAGGAAGTCAGACTACAAGACTTTCAAATTCCCTGTTATAAATAGAAAAACAGACATTATTACAAGTAGCTAAGATGCCTAACATCTTGGAAAATCCTACCAGTGGCTGGAAATGGCTGGGTTAAAAGACAGCCCTGAGGCACAGATCATAGCAACACAAAAACAGGCACTATACACCAGACCCATTCTGCTGGGGTCGATTGCACTAGACAGGATCCAAGGTGCAGACTATGCAGAGAGACCTCAGAGACTGTCCAACAGGTAGTGGCAGGTTGTAACATGCAGGTAGGAACAATATGCATTGAAAGGCACAACCAGGTAGTTGGCATTGTGTACAGGAACTTCTACACAGTTTATAAATTACAGTCTCCCAGGTTCAGGTGGGGGATTCTACAGGAGGTTGTGGAGAATAAAAGGGCTAAGATCTTGTGGGATTTCCAGACAGGAAAGGCAGATACTGGCCAATCAGGCAGACATCAGGGTAGTATACAAAGAGACAAGGACCAGAAGATAGCAGTGGTGGTAGATGTAGAGCTGCCAAGTGACAGCACCATCAGAAAGGAGTATAAAAAGCTGGAGAAGTACCAGAGTCTGAAGGAGGAACTAAAGAGAGTCTGGAAAGTAAAGGCCAAAATAATTCCAGTAGTGGCAGGAGTATTTGAGAGAAATAGCAGATTCCAGGAACAACTTCACAGCTCTCTATCAAGAAGAGTTTAGTGCTAGGAACAGCTGAGATACTGCACAGATCCCTCAAATATGCAGGCTCCAGTAGAGGACCTACAATTGAGAAAGACACATGCCACCCATAGAGATAGGGACAGAATTTTAATTTTTTGTTATATGATTGGGTTGCCCATCTTTGCCTCGTAAGCTATCTTATATTTTTACTATGCACTTAATCATTTTGATAAACTTACTTGGACAAGGTGTTTGATAAATCAAACAAAGTTTTGAGTTTTCTTAGAAAGCTGGCTAAAGCTCCAGTACAATACTTTTTAATACTGGGCAACAAAATCCAGAAATTACAGCCAGCAAGGAGGAGGGGAGGAGAGTCTTTCATCATATTCTTTGAATGAAGCACTCCATAAAATGGGATATGATTAAAAAAAGAAACCAGTTTTGAAAATAATTCATGTGCATAAAAAACTAGAGTAAAAATGTACAGTATAATAAAAATAAATTAATTAGAATTAATCAGTATCTATTATTTTGATTTAGTATGGAAAAGCAATATGTCCATAATATGTTTCCATTGGTTTTGGTTTTTGAACCAAATGAGGTAGTCTTTTAGTAACAAATTAATTCATGTCACTTAATTAAAAAAACACCTGTGCACATTTGGTTTCTATTTGCTTGTCAATGATTGAATATTTTATGGCTACATTAATTTATTTAAGTGTTTCTAATTTTTATAAAAATATTCACTTGGAAATAATTCAGATAACAATCTATCACTTTTTTCTGAATGTAATAAGCCATGAATATTGGAGCTGATGGAAACATTTAGGCTGCACATGTCTTTGAAGAGGTACTTTGTTTTGTTGAAAATATGAATATGAAATCCTGGTAATTGAATCAAAACACCACACTGAAGGAAATAGGTCTCCAGAATCTTGGATAATTTATTTGTTTAATTTATATGGCTGCCCATTCATGACTCCAGTTAGAGTTAACAGAATAACAGAGTTGGACGGGACCTTGGAGGTCTTCTAGTCCAACCCCCTGCTCAAGCAGGAAACCCTGTAGCATTTTAGACAAATGGTTGTCCAATCTCTTCTTTAAAACATCCAATATTGGAGCACCCACAACTGCTGTAGGCATGTTGTTCCACTGATTGTTTCAACTGTCAGGAAGTTTCTCCTTAGTTCTGGGGTGATTCTCTCCTTGAATAGTTTCCATCCATTGTTTCTTGTCCTGCCTTCAGGTGTTTTGGAAAGCAGGTTGACCCATTCTTCTTTGTGGCAGCCCTTTAGATATTGGAACACTGCTATCATATCACTCCTAGCCCTTCTTTTCATTAAACCGATTAATGATAACTCTGCAATGGTAGATGAGCTTTGATTTGGGGATGAAGAAGGATGAAAATATTGGAATGGGATGAGCTCTTGTTGCTCTTTTTCCCACCAGGATGTTTGGGGACATTGGGCTGTATGTATATAGGTGTTAGGAAGACACTGGCTTAGTGATTAAAGACACTGAATTTGTCAGCCAGAAAGCTGACAG
Organism: Psammodynastes pulverulentus; assembly: GCA_025802295.1. NCBI lineage: Eukaryota > Metazoa > Chordata > Lepidosauria > Squamata > Psammodynastidae > Psammodynastes > Psammodynastes pulverulentus. Next base: position 76,887,367 of record JAOYMU010000252.1, on the reverse strand, counting down.
CCTGAGTTTGAGACCTAAGCGCCATGCAATGGGGTGGACTCTCATTGCCTGCCCCAGCTCCTGCCAACCGGGCAGTTCGAAAGTATGCAAACATAAGTAGATAAATAGGTACGACTTCAGTGGGCAAGGGAACTGTTCATATACATAAAGAGGGATCTGTTTTATAAAAGGACTACCTTATTTTATAGGAAATTATTTTCAATGAATACTAATTAATTTTTGTGCTCGTTTTGGCATGCTTTGGCATATAATTTTTGGATGCAGTGTGTGTATAGGTATACATTTGCACACATGAATACAAGTAATCCTCATATAATTACCACAGTTGGGATTGTCAATTTGGTAGCTAATCACATGGCTGCAACAGGCTTGTGATGTCATTTCCCTTTGTTCATTAAAGGAATCACTGCAGTCATAAAGTGGGACATCATGTGACTTACAATTTTATTTCTGTGGGTTCCATTAAGTGCTTGTTGGAAGCCAGTGGCGAAGTGTATGAATGGCCATCATGTCATTGTGAGATGCTGTGACAACTCTAAATATGAAAGTTGGTCACCAAGTTGGTTTTTTCGCACTTTTGTAGTGTTGTATGGTCACTAAATGAGGCAGTCAGTAAGCAAGGGCTACCTGTATGTGCAAAAATACCCCCGTATGTCACACAAAAGATTTATGGGGAGAGGGTTATCTAAGACTGGTTTCAGCTAAGTAGACAATTCTGCTTTGACAAGATGGGGGAAACTGGGTATTATATAGGAGTTTGGGGTTTAGAAAGTTTCATAGTCAATTTTTCTCTGGGGGTGGAGGGTATTTTAGATTCTGCTGATTCTTCCTTTCAAGTTAATGTCATAATGAAAATCATCCCATAATGTCACTGAACTGATTTAGTTAAAGAAATATTTATCTCATATCATCATATCCATCCTCTGAGCCCTATATGCATCAGATTGGAAAATGTTAATGTCCAAGAAGCATCTTATTCTAGTGTATTGTAAGTTTCACATTATAATATTATACTGCAGTGGAAGGAGAAGCTGGCAATTGTTCTGCTGACTTGACTAAAACTGTCACTTGCATTAATCCTCAGTTGGAACTGGCCCTAAAAATAGAACTGCGACAGCTGACATTTGTCTTTTAAAAGCCTTTACCATCTAAATATAGAAAGGCCTATGTTGCCTCTCACAGGAATTATTACATGCACAAGCCAGGGTATCCATAAATAACCATGGCATCTCCCCTGGTAACAACACATAACATGCACTCTGGATTGCTGGGAATTCAGCTCTCCTGTCCAGCTGGGATTGTCTCAGCTGTCAAGCCTTAATTTTTAAAAGCAATTTCACCTCAATGGCCTATGTAACATTATAAAAAGAGCTGCAAAATGTTTTAGAGGTAAAGATCTTAGATGCTGCAATGTGTGTCCTTTTTTATTAGATGAGCAAGGAGGTGGTTAAATCCTTGGATTGGAACAAAATAGAGATTAATTAGATAGCCAAGGAAATATCCAAGGAACAGAAGATCTCTTTGAAAGGGTAGCTGCTTACTGTCAGGTTTTGAACACTTTTTTTTTCTTTGCAACTTTATCCACATACACCCTTTTTTAAAATAAAAAACGCAAGGCAATACTAACGGTCTCTCTTTTCTTCTTCCCACCTGATTCCTTAGGTGGGAGAGTTCAGAGCTCATGCAGCGGAGTGGACAGCCAATGTTACCGCAGAGTTCAAAGAAACCCGGAGGCGCCTGAGTGTTGAGATCTATGACAAATTCCAGCGGGCTACCTCTATCAAAAGAAAGCTCTCTGCAGAAATGGCAGTGAATCACAGCCAAGACCTGACTCCTTGCAAAAGAACCTTGTCTGTCAACCACCTCACCAGCGAGAAAGATATCCTGCCTGCCCTCACAAAGACAGATAGCATTTATATGAATGGCTTGACTCCTCACTGTGCAGCGGAAGAAATTTCTGTGATTGAGAACATTAAGTAGCAGTGACTTTGAAGCCTGATCTTTTAATAAGAAGCCACCTATGGTTTAGACTTACCTTGTAGGTCCGATTATTTTCCTTCTGTCCATAACCGATGCCAATAGCATTTTTTAAAAATCATATGCATGAGTTCCAACAGAAATCTACCCACAGTATGGAGTCGTCATTATATTTCTTGAAAGACACAAGATGAATGGCACTTTGGTCATTGACAAATGCTGGACTAAGCAATGTTCAATGCCTTTTTAAACAAAAAACAAAAAACAAATATTGGTGCCCAGACTGGTTTTTGTTTTTGTTTTTCTTCATCTCTCCTGTTGCGCCGCAAGGCGTTAAGAATAAATAATGCTGGTTTAGGTTAACAATGTAGCTTTGAGAGATCAGTCCTTAAACTTTTCAGGGTCTACCATGCCAAGCCTAAGAAAGGACCATACATGGACTACAATCTATATGTAAATGGCAAGAAAATCTTATGCAGCCTTTTACCTAAGAAATTTTTGTCAGTGCCTTATCTTTTAAAGAAACAGAACCTCTATATCTTTCATATGGGTTTTTGTTAGTTTGTTGGTTCTTGCATGAGTACAATATCTCATGTTTATATTTCCTCTTGCCCTCCCCCAACCATGTTTTAAGGATGTCTGAAGCCAAGGATACCAGCGTTAAGAAATATGCCAAATCAAGGACATCAAAACGCCACTTCTAATCTAGCTTTAAAGGCACTGCAATTATAAGGGTTGCAAAAGGTGTCCCCTATAATTTTTTTTAAAAACTCAGGTGCAGATAATACATGTACACTCAATTGATATGTAGAATTTATGGATCCGTGTCAGGTCTCATTACTTAAACTCTACTCAACCTTTCGTACCCATGCACCATGTACCAAAAATTTTCAGTTGTGTGTTATTAAATTATCTGACAAGAGATACATCTTGGTGCAATAGATTCTTTTGCATATAAAGAATGCAGACCAATCCTGAATCAGCAGCAGGTCAGCTACTAGTAAATGCTGCTGGCAGAAAAGCATTCATTCCCCCTCCTTTCTCCGTTTGTTTTATCTGTGTCATATTAGAAGCTCACTTAGCACAGGGATCGTGCCTGCTGGATTGCTTTCCTTGAATGTTACATCCTACATTTTTGCCCACTGCAGCTGGGAATCAAAGTAGGAATGCAATTGAAACTGGCATCACTGTGACTTTCAACACCAAGGATATACAGTAGATGGTTTCTGAAGACAAATGCAGATATGGAAATAGTTGATCAATAGCACAGAGTATAATTAAACAGATGGTTCTTGGTTGGTTATAATAGGCTGATAACGCAGGTCTGAAACCAATCCTTAGACTTTCTTCGATTGTTTTAAAAGAAAACAACTTAATTTTATAGCCTCTTGTGTCTTCTGTTTCTAAGTGTGTGTATGAGATTCAGAAGAAATGCAGAATTTGAAATAATGGAATGGAATGCAATGGCTTGTCTTTTAAATTGTTTTCAACATTTTATTCTATTGCAACCTGGCTGTATATAAATACCCCTTAAAAGATTAATAGGCAGCCTGATCCTCAAAGCATAACTAAGGTGCAAGACTCCACTGAAATCACAGGAGCTTACACTGACAGAGCTATTTGAGGCCTTCACTCTTGGCTCTGAGTATTTAATACAAAATGGGACTTCAATTGGATTAAATAACATATCCGTATCATTTGATTATTATTAATAGCAGTATAAACTATGAATGTTAAATTTATGAATGCTTCATTTTTTTCCTAACAAATCTAAGTTATAGGTGTAAATAGCAATCAGTGAAGAGTTAACAAGAGTGTACATCTCAGATAAGTAAAGTTCCATTAAATATATATCAGGCCAAGCTCTTCAAAGAAAAAGGCCCCATCACCACCATTGCCCCCCCAGCACAGTGTTCTGAATGTCAACATGGTAAGAAAAGTGGTCTTACCATGTATAAACTGTGAATTGTAATGAAAATATAAAATAATAAAGTTTTTAATTTAAAAAAAATGTTTCAATGAATCTCCTACTTGTGGCTACTTTAATGCTGGGAAAACTTCTGTAAAACCAGGATAGTGGAGCTCTCAAATTTTGATGATTTCTAAACCCAATTTTAGCCTTCTTAATTTTATTAAAATTATTTTGGCTGATATAAACAATATACCCCCCCAGAAACATTTTGTTTCTTCTCCAATTAATTGTTCAGGGTTTCCACCCTCTCTATGGCTATTGCTTCATACTTGCATTTTGTCTTAAACATGTTGACCTTAATGCAACAAGCACAAAGTGGTACATACAATAGGGCATTCTTGTTCATAAAAGCTGTCTTGTCTCTAAAATGCTACTGCAAGGCACTCGTTTTATTTCTAAAACAGACACTTTCACCCACATATTTAGGCATTGCTTAAACCATAATATTTCTATTGGGTCTAGAAAAAAGCAGTTTTATGCAAAGTCCTTTTATAAATCCAGTTGCGTATGCAAAATAATCTACTTACATGTCTCATGACTAACATTAAATTTCTCAAATCTCAATGGCTATAGCTATCAGATCCAGCTATTTAACTTTTTTTAGTAGTGGGAAGGTTGGGGTATCTACACCAATCGAAACTCATATCTATGCAGGTGTGACCATGGATTTTCGATATACCTAGAAATCTTTATTTTAATAGAATGATTCATGTTTTACATTTAGTGGAATATGTATACCAGGTAGGCTCTTCTTGGATAAACAAAGCTGGCTAAGCTGAATGATCTTATACAGGTAGTCCTTGATTTACTTGTGTCAGCAGTGACATAGTAGAGAAGAGGATATTCAGGACTTAGGATAGCATTTACATAAAGCAGATATTGATCTAATAGGTATCTATATATGCAGAATGATAGCTCTATGATTTACATGGTTGTTCTTTTAGTGCCATATGCTAACCGGTGGATGGTGACCATCAAAACTACACATTCTTTTGATGTAACTCTTCGCTCACAGGTACTGATGATTTTCTGGGGAAATGTAAGGCTACAGTGATTTTCCATTGCAACATTACATGGTGGTTAAGAGTTCAGTCCAACTTTGTATGTTGTTATATTCTGAAAGATTATATGACTGCTACATATTATTATTAGGAATTCTTTTGAGGCACAGTAAGTCCATTACTGCCTAACTGAACTCAGTCCACAGGATTAAGGCTGGAAAACTAACGAGAACTGGAAAAACAGGTCATTAGTTGAATTTGACTGGCTGCATTCAGGAGGGAAGGCCAAAAGTTTTATATTAAATATTACCGAGAATAAATATATTATTGCATTTAAATAAGTATTTCAGAGTCAGTGTTGTGGCTTGCATACTATGTGCTTTGTGCTTGATGAGTCACAGATTATGCTTATTGTTAAAATTGATATTCCACTTTTTCACTTTTTAACTATCCAATATGATATCTAAGCAATAATTTTGTTATCCTATTTGAGTTTTACTAGCAAAAGTAGTTGTACTCCTTGAAGAGAAAGAGTTGTCATAGGAAAGGACATCTGCAAAGTCTGAAGTCCCTGCAATTTGTATCTAGCTCATGATAAAATAAAGTACATAATATACAGGGACAGTCCCATAATCCACGTGTACAGGATACCCTCAATGTAGATGTAATCTGGAGAAAATTCTCAGCTGAACGTATTTTCAACTGCAGTGAGGGAAAATCATCCAGTCATTCTGGGATCCATGTGTCCTTGAAATGGTTAGCAGTCTACCTTCCTCATTTTATATCAACTGCAAATTCCATTCACCATGTAGACTGTGCTATGATCTTGACTAGGATATTGATTATCAAAATGTGAAACACTGTTCAGAAACCAATATGGACAGATTTCAGGATTTCAACACTTGTTGAAATGTGTAATGCATGGGTGTCAAACTCAATTTCATTGAGGGCTGCATAAGAGTTGTGTTTGACCTGGGTGGGGCAGGGGTGGCATGGCCAGCTCAAGGTCACCTGTGTCGGGGGTTTCTGTGATGGCCGGAGTGCTCTGCCAGTGAGAACAGGCTCCATTTTCGATTGCAACAGCTTCCTGCAATTGGCTGGCAGTGAAAAAAGAGCTCAGGAGTAATAGCAATAGCAATAGCACTTTAGATTTATATACCGCTTATCAGTGCTTTTTACAGCCCTCTCTAAGCGGTTTACA
>JAOYMU010000252.1:76776364-76791101 GCA_025802295.1 Psammodynastes pulverulentus | reverse complement strand
CCCGTGTTCGCCCCCGGCCCCGCCGCCGCCTCCTCCTTGTCCCACCTCCCTCGACTCCGGGGAGGCGGCTGGAGGCGGCGGCGGCGACGACAGGCGGTATTCGGGGCAAGATCTGCTGCTGGGGAAAATGGCGGGGAACGGCGCCGGCTTTGCCGGGGCTGGCAGCGGGGAGATCATCCAGCTCAACGTCGGGGGCACCAGGTGAGCTCGAGCGCGGAACGAGGGGTGGGTGGGGTAAGCCGTGGCTGGAGGGGATCTTGGAGGCTGAGAGCAAGAGGCGAAGGGGGCGGCTGTTGTGATGGCATGAAGGAGCGGATGCCTTCAGTGGAGGCGGGCCTGGGAAAAGAAAGCGATGGCTGTCCTTCCCCAGACTGATCGAATCGCCGCTTTCCATAATCGATGGACGTGCGAGGAGGCTCAGTTCTGGCTATAGATTCGCCTAGGGTCTTCTCATAAAAAACATCAGAACTTAAAGAATCGTTTGCTTTAAGAATGGACAAAAAGGGCCACGAGATTCTGTGCTTTTATTATATCACAGACATCTATCCTCATAAGTTGTCACTGTTTTTGCTACAGTGACATTCCATGAAAGTGTATCAAACCCCAGACGAGCCAAGCCATTTACAGCCTTGGGGTTGACTGATTTTTGTTGCACTGTGACACAAAAAAATTGGCTCCAAAGTGTGGAATCTCTTGATTGTTTTTCCACATGGGACTTAGTTGTCTCAGAGGTACTTTTTCTAAGGACAACTGAACTTTCTTGGGGTTTTATTTTCCCCTTCGAAAATGTTTGGCTGAATAGAACTGAAGAAGCTTCTTGGATGAGAAATGAAACGTTTTCAAAGAAAAAAAAACGGAGGTGCCTCTTGGAAAAAGTATTTTTGGGACAGTCATGACTTTGGTGATTGAGAATCTCCATAGACATGAGACCCATCAATGACAAATAACAGGTATCGCCATATTATGAATGAGCCATTAGTTACTTTACTGATACTTTTTGTGATGCCTTATATGTGGTTCTAAGTCACAATTCCTCATGGATTCTCTTTTATATGGAAGCCAATTAAAATTTGTATCACAAGATAAATAATACAGGTCTGTACAGAATGAAACATTTTCAGTATGATCTGTTATGACTATGATTTCAGCTGGGTCTCTAAAAATCAAGAGAATTCAGGTGTTAGATCTATATTCTAGTGTCATAATACTACAAGATAAGCATCGTCTGGGTGGCTCTATCCATGCAAATGGTTGTGACATGTACACTAATTTGGTGGTTTCAGATGAATATGATGTAAAAATTATGAGGTGCCATATAAAGGCTCATCTAGTTGACCTTTTAATAGATAGATAGATAGATAGATAGATAGATAGATAGATAGATAGATATAAATATCTGTATTCAAACAGAAGCCTTACAATTGGTGTCTTGATCTTCTCCAATTATTACTTATGAAAATAAATTAATCTATTGGGGGATTAAATTGAGAGCCATTATTTTTCAGGACAGAGATGTCAATTACATCAATAGCCAACTTCAATGCCAAAAAGTGCAGGTTAATATTTTCTTCTATCAGTACAGAACAAGTCAGTTAAATTAGGTGAAGATGGAAGAAAGAAGTATCACAAGTGAATTAGATGTAATAGCAATATATAATAAAGAGGGACATAAATAGGGAATTGCAGTTCTTGTTGACAAAGGATAATCAGTTTTGGTGGCATCTTCCTAACATGCATTAAAGATTGTTATGCTAACTATGCTAGGGAGTATGTCAGAGAGCCTTAAGCTAAGTATGGCTTAGAGCCTAATTGAGACATGCTGAATCAAGTTTCCAGGAAGTTCTGCCAAGTTCTTTCCTATTGAGTTTAACATGCATGAATACTATACATGCTGATTATGCTATTCTCTTGTGGATAAGCTGCATTATGCAAAGTATAGAAAAAGAGCAAGAAATAATAAGCATGAGATGAGGAAATGGAAATATAGGTAAATCTAGTTTATAATCACACCATTCACTCATGTACTATTATTCTTAATAATAATTAAATTTATGCACCATCTGAATCCCAATGATTCTGGGCAGTTATCATCCAGAGACATCTTTGTTTTTATCTATCTATGCATCTTTCCCCTTATTCACTCTTCCTTCATGTATCTGTTTTGTAATGTGATTGTTTTTTTGTCTACATGACAAAGCTAGTTCAGCATACTCTTTTTGTACTGGTCATTCATTTTTGTTTTGAATTTACATTCACATTTATCTCTTATTTTATCAAAAATACAGGTAATCTTCAACTTACGACCAATTGCTGAGCATCAAAAAAATGCCCATTTGGGAGAATGGATTCGTATTTACGACTGCAAGATTTGCTTAACAACTGCCGTAAAAATGATTGAAAAAGATGGGCCTGGTCATGTGGTGCCTTGATTTAATGACCACAATGACTTATGACTAGAATTCTGGTCCCTATTGTGGTTGTAAGTTGAGAACTAACTGTATTTCTTAAATCACCCACTCCTACTGCATTCAATTGATTTTTATATGTCTCCTGAGATAACCAAATTTATTGTAACTTCCAATAGATAATATTACAACTATCTATTCTGTGTGGCAGAACTTCAGCTATTTGAAAACATATCTTCTCAATTATCTTTTCTATGGGCTAAATATACCTACTCTTTATAAGGCTTAATTTCCAGATCCCTTACCATCTTAGTAATCCTCTTCTAAAGCTGTTTCATTTTACCCTCACCCTTTATAATGCTAGCCAGAACTGGACACAATTCCTCAGTAGGACCCACCAGGACAAAATAGAGTGGAAAACCTACGCACTTTATCATATGCTTTTTAAAACTAACAAACTTTCTCAGAATCATACACTTGTCAATTATTTGCGAAGAACAAAAATTTGAACGGAATTCTCCCTGCCCAAGGGGGGTGGGGGGGAAGCATCATTGTTCCTTATAGTTTCCTGTTGTAGTTTTTTTTACCTTGTAGTTTGACACCAGGGGTGTCAAACTTGCGTCGTCACTTGATGTATTGGGACTTTTCTCCCCTTCCCTAAACTGGATGGGGCCCAGCACCTGACGCATCCTGCCCATGGGCCACAAGTTTGACATCCCTCCCCTAGACATATTTAACAAAAGTCCCTCTGTAGTTTTTGCATCTATTTTCCCTTTTTATTGGTGAATAAAAAGAGCATTATTTAAAAGATCAATTTATAGACTAATCTTAAATCAACAACCATGTGACTTGTTTAAGATTAATTACACCCATATTTTAACATATCTCTAGTCAACATTTTCTTAAACTAATCTCCTTAAGTTTAGCATTTATTATTGAAATGATACTTGTATATAAATATAGTAGCATGCAGAAATTACTTGGCCAATTTTGGGGAAGCTAGTATGGGATTGAGGGTATTCTACAATTATTTCATGTTGAGTAGTATTACAATCAATACATTCCTGTTGATTATTATTATATGGTGATTGTATGGTCTTCTGCACAAGCAAAACATTACCACATCTTTGATAGTTGCTGACCTACTTAAGATTGCTGAGGGATTCAGTATCATGATGCTGAAACTTCTTATCAGCAAACTTAATTTTCCTATAGAAAGAATAATAGAACACAGTACTCATTTCAGTTGAGGTAAATTGAAGGTGCTTCAGGGAATGTACCAATTTTTATGAGGAAAAAATAGATAAAACATGCAGGTCACAATTGGAAGCCAAGGAATATCCCCATATCGTGATACAGATTTAAAGGAGAAAAAGTGATTCAAAACATATAGAGATGCTTGTATAACATATGCTGGCAACTCCTTAAGGTGTGTAGAATATCAGATCTCTCTCTCTCTATTGAATTTCACAGATAATAACTTTGTTGAGATCTACCTAATCTAAGAATTACAATACAAAGGCTTTAATTAAAAGAATAAATTGTTTAGGCACGATACAAAACTCAAAGAAAATAAAGAATAGTGATTTCTAATAATTTACATTTATCATATGGCTAATGTGTGCATGAATCAGAATGGCTAGAAATACTACACTAAGAGAAATTGGTTATAATTGCAGGTATAGTTACGGCATAACAAGAAATACAGAAGACAAACGCATTAAATGATATACACTTTCTAAATGCAAAATAAACATAGAATAAAGTCTGTGGGACTTTAACACTCTTATACACAAAGCACTTGTTTAGTTTGATTTAAATTAAGGAACTTCAAGTAAAAAAAGTTTCCCATCTTTTTGTCCTATCTGCTGTCCTACTTTTGTTCTTCCCATTTTCCCAAATTACTAGAGGGTTTTTGGGTAGATTTGTGGTTGGTGTAAGAGAGTAAGGAGAAAGGATTCAAAATCATGCTTGATGCATTTTTTTAAAAAAATATATTTTGCTATAGTAGTCTTTTATCATTTCTTTTGCTAACAATAGGCTTTTGTTATTAATAATAGCCATAAATATTTTAAACATTAATTTTGAGGGAAAAAATGTTAAGCCTTATGAGTAAAAAAAAAAAAGTTATGTTCTAAATTACCATGGATTACATCTCCTCATACTTCGGTGTCTGTTTAATCAGTTATCCATCATTAAAATGTGTGTATACATTTTGTAAAATATATAATATATTTATATCATTAAGACATATTTTGTTACACTTTTTAGTTGATTAAACTGGTAATTTCTGTGAAATTTTAGATTTAGTTTGGATAGTACATACTATCTTCAGAGCCATGCAGAAAGAAGTGCCTCTATTTCTTTTATCATGTAAGCATCGGATACAAAGAAAATAGTTTTGTGTCTATTTATTTGCATGTGAATCATCCTTTAATATTTTAAATGATTTATTTCAGGGCAGGGTTAATTATTGTTGCATATACTATAGCTAACAGTGCCTCACACTTTCCTATGTATTTCTAACCTTTTAAAACCTATTGTATTTTTTCCTTGAGGAAGGGTTTCTTGGACAAACAACAAAAATAGCATTGAAAATAAGTTGAGGGTGAATCCATAGATTACTTGAATTTTCATTATAGAATTCAAAATACCTTCTTTGTTGCCAAATATTTGTACAACTTGATAATTCAACGATCTTTGAGTTCATACATATTAAAATAAAATCATTATTATGGGCAAAGATCAGCATAAGAAAAGTGGGGTACAGTCAGATGGAAAGCATACAAAATACATCAGAGTCTAAAAATAATAATTATAAAAAACTAAAAGATATTAAACTAAAAGTATATATAAAAACAAAAGCCTAAGAAGATTCTAAAAGGAAGGGCAATAGTGCTAGATGATTGTAGGGGATAATAAAGGTTAATAAGTGGAAAGCTAAATACATCACAATATAAAGCAATCTAGTATGATGAGTTGAGTGCTCATTAAAATAGTTTACGGCACAGGTCTGAAGGATTTTAAATGCTGCTCTGCAGAACCTAGGAACATTATATGTTGTAGCAGGGCTAGTATTTGAAAGCAATAGGGAGGTGTACAATTGTCCTGTGCACCCTAGGCATTTTACTTATTTATTTATAAAATCTATGCAGTAATTATGAAGCTAATATGCATGTCTTTGGAATGCAGGCACTGGAGAAGTACATTCTCTGTTGTTTTTGTGTATCCAGCCTTAGGGTCATTCTCTCTCTAGTCAGGGAGAACTGAGAAAAGAGCATGCCACGTGCCAAACTAAACACCCTTTGGGGTTTAGGGTGCTTCAAGATTACTTAATTATGTCATAGGGAAGACAGAATTGGACTGTTGGATTCACTGGCAATAAAGGTTAGGGACCTGGATATATCTAGTTGGTGTTCTGTGTTCACTAGATACTATTTAATGAGTGCTTTGGCCTGATTATATCCCTTACTAACAAGAAGACCTGGAGACAAACCTGAAGATGAGATTTTAGTTGACACTTTTTGCTACAAGTCATGTTTTAATTATAGTATGTTGCTCTAAGCAGACATAATAAGCAGAAAAGCTAATTCAAGTATGGCTCAGCTATGAGAACTTCTCAGCTTGTCTTCCCTGTTCCAAAGTTGCCTTGTGTCATAGATTAACTTATTTAGTCCATGAGCAAGTGTAGGTCTGGTGTGAGCATCTATTGTGTTGCTAGTTTTACACCAAAGAACCAGCCATTTAATATTTGACAAATTTGTAGGTAGGAATTTTAAATATAAAGGTGGCAATTGAAAGCACCTTGTTCTGCTAATAAAACTATTTAAAGATCTTTGTATTTAAATCAAAGCAATTCACAATGCAATATTTTTATATGAATATTGTTAGGTGAAAAATAGAAATCTACATTATACTCATCTGTAAACTAACCACTTTATTGTTTAGTATATACGACTAACAACTCTTAATCAAAATGATCTAACTCATTGGATTTGTTGAAGAAATGTTGAAACAACATTTAATAGTGCAGTTGGTTTATATTGTGGCTACCCAGAGTCACTTTTGTGAGATGGGCTGCTATATAAATTAGATGGATAGATGTAAGGTTATGGCTATACTAGTGTTCACTAATAATCCCTTTGTGTGTGTGTACACACGCATGTGCACGAGTATGTGTATTCTTTAAAATTGAAGACATATTTAAAATGATTTACATGTCTAGAAAAGAGGGAAAGAGTAATATCGCTTTGTATTTCATCTTGGCTATTTTGTGTAATTATTTTACAGAAACTGTTTTACAATAACTTGAAAATAAATAATAGGAATAAATCATCAGGTGATAAATGCTTTCTACCATTGCTTTAAGGTACATTTTGTCAGTCAAGATTCAAACAAACTCAAGCAAGTGCTTGGTACTCACTCAATACAATCTTTCCCTTTGGAGAATTGAACTGTATGCTGTAATCAAAACGTCCTTTATCTCCATTTCAAAAGCAGCTTTTTGAAGAAAGCCAGGGATCAAACTAGAATAGAATTGTTCTTTTCTATCCAATGGGCAGTCAAGCCACATGAACATGTTTGATTTCTTATGAAGTTGGAAAGTACAGATAATTAGGTCTGTAATAAATGGCAAAATTATCTCTTCATCAGGTCAGGTTTTAACATATTTATATTTGCAACTGAAAGCATATCTAGTTTTATGTGATTGAACCTGACTTTTCATCTGTCTTTTCTAGGTTCAGTACTTCACGACAAACACTAATGTGGATCCCTGACTCCTTTTTCTCCAGGTATTTTGCTATTTACTTAATTAATCATTTTTACTTGAACGAAGCTTCAATGAGACTAACTCCCTGTTACACAGGAAACCCTAATACATTATGTCAATAGGTTTGGATTTTTGTTTCTGTCTTACATTGGGATACTTTATTATTGAATTTGGTCTTGTAACAAAAAAATCCCAAGCAACCTGGCTCCCTTTCTTATTGTGTCCTCTATATTAAAAACAAGAATTAATAATTTGAAGGAACATTGCTATCTTGTGGATTATGTAAAATGCAAATAATTTATGTCTGATGTCTTCGTAATGAATTTTTTAACTGCATTCTCTTATTTTATAACTTTACTACCATATTTAGACCAAAATTGTCTGGAATAGCTTTTAACCTTTTTTGTGTTATTGATTATCTTTTGATTTATATGAATGCTGAACTGAAATAGCTGGTGTACATTTTATTATATTATAGAAGAATCTATTGCTCTGTTCTTTGTACAGCAAATTGAGGGTTACATTTTGTGACTGATATTTATAGACAAAATTTGAACAGGATGCTACCTAGTTAACTGTGTTAGTCACACCCTAATGGCTGCTGGTTTTCTGCAGTCAATATTTTCAGTGCATATAGCAGAGGGGAGAGGATATTGAACTCCTTTCACATAACACTGTTCATCTCCACCATATTCAGATTGCTTTTTCTGCAATGAGATTCCAGTTATTTACTACTGGTAGTAGAAGAATGAGTTTCAGAATGAAAATGGCAGGTAAATAAAGGATAAAGCAGTGCAAATCTTGGGTCTTAGAGCGCATGGGGGCTAGTAAGTTCTAGTAAGATCCATAATGAAATTATAAACCTTCTTATAGTTTGAAATTTTACTTGGCTACTTTTTATTCCGAACTCTTATGAGTAGAAATGGCTAGAAATACAGCTGCCTTTCTGTTTCCCTCACTTCAGATGTATTCACTATCTATCTCTTCCCTAAGAGTCCTCCATCATGAAATGCCTGAGGGATCAATTTCTTATTCCCATAGTATGGTGATTGGAACCACTCACTCAGAAATGAGTGAATTCCAACCCCTAATCTTTGCAGACCAAATAAAAGTATATTTTGGATGATGATTGACTGCTGCCAAGAGATTCAGCAGGACTATGAAGTTGGTCTTTCTCTCCATTTGGTCATCAACAGGAGCAACCAATGAGGAGTTTCTGTCCCGTGCTTAGGGCTTCACATTTCTTCTTTGAGAGCCCTTTGATCTACCACTGCATAATCTACTGTAATAGTCTCCAAGTTGTAGTAGTTACAAAGTTTTAGGTAGATCCTAGATTAGCCTCTTACAAATGGGTACACCAGGACCTTCTTTAGGGTTTTTTTTAAAATCAAACATGCTCTTTGCTATAAAGAGTGATTGGAATAAAGCAGGACGATCTAAAAAAAGGTTCTTTAGTATTTTATAACTCTTTCCTAACCTTATTTTTGTATAATCATTGCAGAAATCTGAGCTGTAAAAACATTACAGGTAGTCCTCGACTTACAACAGTTCACTTACTGTAGTGACCGAAGTTACAATGGCACTGAAAAAAGTGAGTTATGACCATTTTTCACACTTATGACCGTTTCAGCATCCCCATGGTCATGTAATTTACATTTGGATGCTTGAAAACTGACTCACATTTATGATGATCGCAGCGTCCCTGGGTCAGGTGATCACCCTTTGCAACCCTCTCACAAGCAAAGTCAGTGAGGAAGCCAGATTCACTTAACAGCTGCAGTGATTCATTTAACAACTGTGGTAGGAAAAGTTATAAAATGGGGCAAAACTCACTTAACAAATGTCTCAACATAAATTTTGGGCTTAATTCTGGTCGTAAGTGGAGGACTACCTGTACTCTCTTGAAAAATGTAGTTTCATCATGGCTTGTGCTGTTGAAACCTGAACACAGAAAATGTGTGTATGTGTGCTTGCATAAATTTACAGAATGGACTTTCCAATACCTAGAAAAACTATGCAATGCTCTTCATCCTCTGCAAATTTGTTTTGATTGGCTGTGGGAATAATATGGGACATGATTTAGATGTAATGTGGATGAAATTATAGTTGGCAAAAATCACCTCCTCCCTTATGGGAGCTAACTTGCAGTCCAAAACATTTAGTAACAGAAACAGAGTTGGAAGGGACCTTGGAGGTCATCTAGTCCAACCTCCGCTCTCACAGGAGACCTATATTATTTGACTGTCCAGTCTCTTCTTGAAAGCCTCCCGTGAAGGTGCACCCACAGCTTCCGAAGGCAATTTGTTCCACTGGTTGATTGTTCTCACTGTTAGAAGTTTTCTCTTTAATTCCAGGTTGCTTCTCTCCTTGACTAGTTTCCATCCATTGTTTCTTGTCTTGTCTTCAGGTGTTTTGATAAATAAGTTAGCTCCCTCTTCCTTGTGGCAGCTCTTCAAGTATTGGAAGACTGCTATCATGTTATCCTTGTTCCTTCTTTTCACTAGACTACGTATATCCAGTTCCTGCAATCATTCTTCTTATACTGTATTATAGCTTCTAGGCCCCTAATCATCTTTGTTGCTCTTTGAACATTTATTTGGTTCATCTTTTTTCTGTCTCTTACTCAAATTAGATTGTAATTTAGATTTCTTGATTTCAGTTTGTTGAGTGGAAGAATTTCAACACTGAAAGACGAAACTGGTGCTGTGAGTATTTTGCTTTTTAATCATATTATAATGTAAAAAATGATTAGTTTTTTTCTGGTAAAACTGTAGAATTCAGAATAATTCATGTAAGCTTAACTGAATACATGCAAACATGTTATAACTGTAAGTCAGCATAAGATAAAGTACTGTAGGATGTTGACTTGCAATAATGCTTCAGAGAGATAGTTTAAATCAGGCATTTGGGGTAAGACCTGTTACTGAAGCAGCAGGTTTTAAATCTGAACACTCTAGATTCTAGCAACTATGTGACAAGCTCAAACTCAAAAAAATTGAAAAATTGAAATTTTAATGCATGTGTAAGTTATAGCCACTGAAATAAATATGACTTTAGCGTGCGTAATTATGACAGGATTGCTTTCCTGATTTAAAATGTCCTTGCAGGCAAATAAATCTCTCTTCTTTGCAGATATTTATTGATAGAGATCCTGCAGCATTTGCACCAATTTTAAACTTTCTTCGAACAAAGGAATTAGATCTGAGGTAAGTTAGATTTTTATATTAAACTGTTTCAGGAGGAAAGTAATTAAAATAGTGTTAGGGTCATTTAAAATTAGTTTTAAAAATCTGGTTCTTGTGCATGATAGAGTACTGTTTCCTTGGGCTACACAAAGAATCTATATTCCCAAATCACATTCAGAATTTGTAAGGAAACATTTGGGTTCTAACAGATATTTTTAATTCTTAAACCTTTTAATAAAAAGGCTTAACCTATCCACGCTTAAAGCTTTAATTCTTCATTTGTTTACATAATCTGCCTCTATCAGAAATTCTGTGATTTCATCTAGGAATGGAAGTCTCACAAAGGGCCGCTCTATAATATTTAAGGCTGTATCCTGAAAAGTTTCAGCTCTGAGGATCCCTGTAGTCCTGATGAAGCCAAAGAAACCTTTACCTTGTATTTCTATCTTAAATCACCTTCATATACCCATTCTACTTTATACTTTCTGGCTCTGAGCTTTTGGATTGGATCCTTAGCACTAGTCACATCTTTTTTAAAAGATGGACTTTGCAGTTTAAGAGTTAGTTTGAATTAATATCTTTTCCTTTCAATTTTAAAATCTCTACAGTTCCATATATTTATGTATGTTATTAAATTTAAGCATTTTGTTGCTACGTGAGCCTAACAATGTTAATTCATCGGTTAGGAAATTACATTTAATTTTCAAAAGTATTTTTATTCTATTTTCTTTGTTTTGTAGAGGAGTAAGTATCAATGTACTCAGACATGAAGCAGAATTTTATGGAATCACACCATTAGGTAAATATATATATACATATATATATTTGAAATATTCACTAGATTGAACTTGGCAACTAGTTTAATTACAGGTAGTCCTGGTCTTACAACAGTTTGTTTAGTGACCGTTCAAAGTTACAGTGACACAGCGGCACTGAAAAAGGGACTTATGATCATTTTTCACACTTATGACCGTTGCAGCACCCTCATGATCAGGTGAATAAAATTCAGATGCCTGGCAACTGACTCATATTTATGACGGTTGCAGCGTCCCAGGGTCATGTGGTCACCTTTTGCGACCTTCTCACAAGCAAAGTCAATGGGGAAACCAAATTCACTTAACAACCGCATTATTAATTTAACAATTGCAGTGATTCACTTAAGAAATGTGTTAAAAAAGTTGTAAAATACAGCAAAACTCATTTAACAAATTTCTCACTTAGCAGCATGCATTTTGGGCTCAATTGTAGTCGTAAGTTGAGGACTACCTGTATTTTTTTCATGAATGATAGGAAATTGTGAATGATAGGAAATCAGAATCAGAAACGTATATTTAATAATGTACTGAGATGAAAGTAGCCCGCCAAAGATTTTTTACTGAAAAATACCGAGATACCTGAGAGAAATATGTTCTATTTTTTGGTCAGCATTGAACTGCAGCCACACAGTTCCTTTTGGAACACATCATTTCATTTACAGAAGCCATTTGTAAGAAATAATGCATCATCCCAGGATAGCTGCCAGCAGTAATCATTTTTTTCCTCTTCTATGATTTTCACCTTCAAGAGCGGAGCATATATTAGGCCACACGATGGCATTTTGTGTCTATTGTTGTTTTACAAGAGATACACTTAATTCTTCATAAATATTAGTGGCTTTCTTAATCCACCAGAATCTATTTCTTGTGGATTTTTTTCCTTTTTGCTGTCTGGGTTTATAACCTTTCTGCTTGATATTATTAGTTGTGTAAAGCAGATCAGGTCAGTTGAAAACCAAAATTAATAAAATACTTTAAATATATATATATATATATGGTATTCTAGAGTCTGAAAAATTTCCAGATTCTTCTTCTCCAAATATTTGAAAGATATGGGATATTAGCTCATCCTTGAAATTAATGTAGATGTGTTTTAAAATTATTTGCATAATTCAAAGATAGTATAACATATCCACTTGTTTTCTTGGGGAAAAAAACTTAAATAGAAATTAGTTTGAAGTAACCTGTTTTATTGGAAGTGCATTTATGTATACATAAGTACAATTCTCTTTCAGTAAGAAGATTGCTTTTATGTGAAGAACTTGAGCGTTCCTCTTGCGGCAGTGTACTCTTCCATGGATATCTCCCACCTCCAGGTACTTCTGTATGTTTCAACTGATAGGTATCTCGGTCTTTTCAATTGTTGAGATTTTTCAGCTGTTTTAAAAGAATAGTATCAGAGTTTGCTCTGCGACTTCCATATTTAATAGAGGATTATGTCCACCTTCCATATGAGGATCTTATTAGACTCCTTTTATAAACTGTTCTGCCTCATTGATATTAGTTCAACACACATTTTTCTGTGTCCTATTAACACCGACAATACCTTTAAAGGTTAACAAACTTTGATTATTTGTTTCTCTGATAACATTATAAAGTCAAGAGTGATGAACCTTATCCACCTGCACCTTTTCCTCATTTTTCCAGACTAAAGAGTTATTTAGTCTTTAATTCTGGAGCACTGTAATTTGCATAAACCACTTGGCCCTCTCTGGAAATACACTAGTACACAATATCTTTTGGAATTTGGGCACCAAGCGAGTTGTTAATTATAATATTTTAGGACCGGTGAAGTGGTTTATTTTGCATTGTGACTCCTGTGCTGTTTTAGAAGAGCCTTGGTATCCAGAGGTACAAGATTTGGGCAAACTGACTTTAAAGTTGTAATTTTTTAATGTCTATATCTTAACAATTAGGCATAAAAATGAGAAACAGTGATAACGAATTAGAGACATATCCTTTCTCTCTTAGGCATTCCAAGTCGAAAAATCAATGGTTCTGCAGGAACCTCTACAGATGTTAGAATACCTCAGAATTGCTCTGACGGTGAGGTGCGAGCAGGCAATTTGCAGCCTTCACTAACTGGTACTGGTGAAGACACAGTTAAGCTAGGTGAGAAAAACGTAAAATGTTATTATGAATATACATGATTCTTGCGTTCTTATGTTTGTGGTTGAAAATTATTGAGTGTAGAATTATGTCTTGATTTGATTCTTTAGTGTCGTCATTGGGTATCATTGTGAATATAGAAATTAGGCTTTCAGTTGCTACTAATTTTTAAAGACTCCATTTTAAAAAAATGTACTGTACATAAAGCCCCTGAAAGGATGGCCAATAAAGTACATACCTTCAGTTTTGAAGGCAGTTTGCATTCAAAGAGTAAGGTGCTGCACGTTCACAGTTAACAAATGGAAAGTATTTAATCTAAATGGAAATGCTAATTGCATTGCAGAGCTCCTGAAAATCCCATTCATTTTAACATTTTAACTTTTGATATTTCCTATGCCACAAATTGCCATGTATTTATGTCCATCTTAATAGCATTAAAAGCTAGATTTCTGCCCATGGCATTACATTTCAAAACCCTGCATTTTATACTAATATTAAATTACATATTTGCATAATCACAATGTAGGATTTCAGAATATACAGTGCCATTGATCTGTTCATTGAAATAATGATAATTTATATCTTTATCTTTTGTTTTGCCTTTAAAAAACAAACCAACAAACTAGGGTTTCCTGTGGATCCTCGAAAAGTTTTAATAGTGGCTGGCCACCATAACTGGATAGTAGCTGCATATGCCCACTTTGCAGTTTGTTACAGGTAAGCACAAATTACTAACGCTATGATTTGTTTTACCTTTTAATATCTCTGGCATTTTATAAAATATTAATTAAATGCACAGCGATAGAGGGGATTTTTTTAGGTGAACACAAGTTCATCATCTTTAATGGTCCAAAATTCAGCATGGAAATTTTCATCATTCTGCTCCTTCATAATTACATTATAAAACTTATTTTCCAAGGATAAGACATGTTGCCCAATATTAAGCCACTTTATTTAAAATATAAGGTGCTTTTTTCCCTCTGAAATATGCAGGATGAGGTAGTGGAGGAAATTAATTCTTCTAGTTCATTTTTTCTGAGAGAGAGATCCATGTTACTAATATAAGTGCTACTTCCAGTTGTTTCACTAGAAACTTTTAATGAATCTAAAAAGTTTGGTATATATTCTTTGCTATATACTGTGACCGAAATTTTATAATATGCTAAATTAGAGATTGTTAATAAAATATATTTTTATAAATTGCTTTAATTCTTTTATGTAAGACATATATTAATATGAACTTCTGTGTGATTGTAAGACCCTGAAAGCCACTACATTCAGTGTACATTAAAAAAGAATGTTGTACCGTTACTACAGGCAGTCCCCGGGTTACGTACAAGATAGGGACTGTAGGTTTGTTCATAAGTCGAATTTATTCATAAGTCGAATCAGGCACTTTTATAAGCACTAACTACTAACCAAAAGACAGGATATTAGATTACATTTTTGTAA
>JAOYMU010000252.1:76652862-76672452 GCA_025802295.1 Psammodynastes pulverulentus | reverse complement strand
GTCCAACCCCCTGCTCGAGCAGGAGAGTCTATTCCAAATATTAACCTCTACCTAGGATCGAACTCACAGTCTCCTGACTGTGAGGCGAGAGCTGCACCTCTAGGCCACCGCACATGAAGTATTCTTCCCAGTCAATCCAGCCTTCTTTCAGGAATATCTATTGTACCCATGTTCATTTAATTCTACTTCCAATGTTCAACTTTCTATGACCTCTGACCATATTCTATCCTTGAATAAAAGAGGGTATTGTGTCATTAGATTTATGTTACCAACAATGTAGTTTTGCATCTAACTGATGCAAATGTTTGAATATTGAGAACACATTGTGAATTCTCTAACAAAATGGCTGCCAGGGAAAAGGGCTTTCCCATTCACATAATGGCTGCCATTATATGTCATAATCAACTACCAGAATGCAAATTGATCTATCTGCCTTCTTTCTCATTGGGAAAAAAGTTATTATTACATCTTATTTTTGTCTTTCCCAAGATATATGGGTGTATTTCCTAATTAAATGCATGATGGGTTGTAAATGCAAATTAAGTTCTTTTCTAAGAAATATGGACACATTTGCAGAGGCAGTTTATTTCATAGAATGATGGCTTCATATTTCTATTCTTATTTTATTTTTTATTTTTATTTTTTGTATGCAAAAAATCAAAAGAGCAGGAATACAGTGAGCACAAGGATGGTTTTTGGAATACAGCTATTCAGGGTATTTATGGATCCAGTTGTTCTTGTCTATTAGAAAAGTTATTCAGTTTGTTTCTCTGTAGGAAATCAGATTGAGGTTTTCCCAAATCCGTGTTTCTCAACCTTGGCAACTTTAGGACTTCAATTTCTAGAATTCACCAGCTAACGGCCAGTTGAAGTCCTTAAAATTGCCAAAATTGAAAAACAGTCTACAGATAGTTGGAATAGATGCTTAGATCCAGGAGTAGGATGCTACCGGGTCCGTACCAGTTCGGTGATTGTACGCTTCACATTGCGTGTGAAGCTGTCACAAACACAACTGAGGGGGGGGTAAAT
Organism: Psammodynastes pulverulentus; assembly: GCA_025802295.1. NCBI lineage: Eukaryota > Metazoa > Chordata > Lepidosauria > Squamata > Psammodynastidae > Psammodynastes > Psammodynastes pulverulentus. Next base: position 76,671,423 of record JAOYMU010000252.1, on the reverse strand, counting down.
CACTGCTCGTGTGTGCGCAGCAGTCTAACTTACAGCTGAGGTGCAGCAAACCACTGCGTGTGCCAATCAGGTGAGAGGATATATGGTCAGTATTGCACATGGGTGGGTGGTTGCCTGCACCAGGCCGACCTGGTAGAATCCCACCCCTGAACTGCATACACATTGCATTCAATAGAACAGGAAACAAAAAGAAGACTGTTTCACCCTGTTCTGAAACCAATTTTAATAAATTAGTTAATTAAAACTAAAATAGGCTAAAGCTAAACCTACTAGTATAACTCAATGCCCATAATTAAATGAAATTCACAATGTGGCATTTTTTATATTTGAACAGAGTATGGTTGATTTTATTGCTTAATTATTTCATTAATTAGTTTATCATCTGTTACAGATGACTTAAATTATTTTGATGCCTAAAGTAGAAAAATCCAAAAGGTGGTTGTGTATTGCTGTTATATGGAATTGATAACTTTTTCTAATATCTGCCTTAGGATGTATCCTTGCATCAATACAGCTTCCAAGCCTGCCTCTTTCTATAATGGGAACCAAGCAGAGAAAATAATAAATAACTGAAACAGATACATAAGTTATCTATGGGCTTCTAAATTCTAATACATATGCTTACCAGGAATGTTCCATGCTACAAATATGGAATATGCATTGATTACTGTGATGTTATATGGTATGTGAATCTCCTCCGGTGTTGTTGCTGGTGCCTGGACAATATATTTTTCACTGATATTGCTACCACCCCACGTAGTAGCTTCTAGCTGGTAAATATATCTATAAATACACATGAAGTTGGGAGGGAGAGAAAGGGGAAGAATAAACAAAGCCAAGAATATAAAGATATTTTACAATTATTTTAGTATTCATTAAGTTTATCATATTCCAACACAATGTAATGTCCACCTTTTATATGAATGTCATGTGACTCGCTCCCCCCCGCTTTCCCCTCTCTCTCCCTTTCTCTCCCCACCTCTCTCAATACAGAGAGCCTAGTTTATCTATTTTGTAGTTATGCATTAAGAGCAGGTGCTTGAAATAAGTACTTATTTTTTGGCCATCATGCATATGTATAGTGTAAGGTGGACGAGGATCAAGGAGGCCTGCTTAACAGCCATTCTGCCTGAGGGACTTTACTCACTATCTCTCAGATCAAACTATCGCACAGGGTTGTTTTAGGGCAAAAAAACCTGGAGAAGGAAACATTATGCATACTGACATTTATGCTCCTAACTGAAAGATGGGGTGTAAATCTTACAAATCAATATCTAACAAGCTAATTGTACTAAACTGTACTTCCTATGTGTACATGTAGGGGGAAAAAAACCCTTCCATAATCCGTGCCACCATTTCATCTTTCCTTTATTTCATGCACTATTTTTTAAAATGGGTTTCTGAAACAAAAGTCTATCTACTCAGGGCAGCTGTAGCTGCATTGAGAAAACAACATATTTGTAAACAAAATCAGCAGCAGTTATATGACTGTATGGCTGAACATTTTGCATGGCCTAGTTAAAAATATTACAATATGTTAGATATGATTGATTGGTAATCACAATGGATGGAAATAGCTAGCCAGCCCTGGCTAATCTAGAAGCTAGGCAGGATCAATTATGGTTAACATGTGAACAGAGAACCACTTTGACCCTGCATGCTATAGATTAGACTAGGAATATAAATCCTAGCAGAAACCCACTTCCATATCATGGCAATAAATGCACACACTGAAATGTAATTCTAGACTTGGATTACCCTGGTTGTGGTTAGGTGAAAGCTCTTCTGGGAGGCCCAACGGGCTAATTATTAGTTACCTATACAACATGTTTTCCACAATCCACATAGATATCTTTATGTGAAGTTCATGGGAAACTGTATTCAGTGTCATTTTGATTACAATTTAATTTACATGAGACATTCATACTGGGGCCAACAATTTAGGCCCTGATTCAAAAGCTTAATGTGATTAGGAGCACACATAGGCATGCATGGAGTCCCAACTGGAAGCTCCTAAAATAGTTCTCTTTTCCTGGGTTTGTATGGTTGCCATCAACAGCAGGTACCAGATCCTTGGAAAGGACATATTTCGTTTAAGGTGATCCCAGTGGGTGCTAAATGCCTGCCCATATGTGTTCCAAATGGTAACTTGCCCACCAGATCTACATCTCTGCATAATCCTTGGGTTGAGCCCCAATGTAGGTTAAAGTATGATATATCAATGTATATTATAAAAAAATTAAACAACGTCCTCTCTCAAATAAGGGACATTTTACCTGTTATTTGGTTGCATGGCAGAATGAGTGAAACTCATATTTTCTCCACCACCTTTGAAAATCTCTTCTCCATTACAAAATAATCTATATTGAATGACAATTCCATTGTTTTTTTCTGGCTCATGCCAATACAATTCCACTGTTTTAGAGCTTATGGTAATATGACGAGGCTGTGACCATACCCCTGCAATTACATTAACAAAACTGTATTTATAATAATATTTGTATATATTTAGTTTTATAAATGTATTAAAATATGTTAACACATAAAAAAAATCTAATCTCATTTATGATTCATCTTTAGAGTTACTAACTTTTTAATAAATAAATTTCACTTATACAACTTCAACCTTAAAATTATATTCACCTTTTTCAGATAATACTAAACTACAGCAAAAGTACCAAAGTACACAATATAAAAGACCTATACAGCAATACAAAATTCACTAATCATCAATCAATCAGTATACAAAAAATTATCATTCCAGAAAAAAATTAAAATAAACATTTGATTAGTTATTAAATAACATCATAACTAGATGAAGTTTGCTTGGGAGATAGTTCAAAATTTTGGATCACTACTGAATAAGCCTTTTCCATTCAACATTTGCATGCTTCAGAAAAAAAGGGGCAAAATAAGATCACATTGTGAGGATCTTAGTGTACATGGCAGCATATATAAATTCTGTAAAAAGTTTCCAAAATATGATGTCCTAATTAACAGGCTTGCAGTTGTATCTTTCTGAACCATCACTAAAAGACATTTTATATTTCCAAATCAAAATAGTTTGCTATAGTATGAAAATAAAAAGGAATTGAGATTTTAAAGACAAGGTATCTCAGTTAGCTTTAGTTACACAAAATGCTACCAGTTTACATCAGGAGAATTTGCCTTGTGCCACAGATGCAACTTATGCTAGTAATGGCTTACAAAGTATGTCCAACCTCTACTTGTTTTAGGAAAAATATAGTTCTTTAGAGCTCCCCTGTTCACAGCCCAGGCAGACATACCAGCAGCCTGTCTTGCATGAGCTAAATTAAATGTATTGGTTCTTGTCCAGTTCATTAGCACATTTTACAAAATTAACTGGATTGACTAGATATATGACAATTTTAGCTTATGTCTCAGCACACTTTATTTTAACATGGATCAGAGGACATGTTAGTTAATAGCATTACATAAATATCAATTGTCTGGGAATATAGTTAGCCATTTGTAGTTTTTATATCTTGATTTTGGAATGAAGTTTAGGGAAAAAAAGAAAATCTAAAGTAAGTGCTTTAAAGGGAGTGGCTGACAAAAGTTAAGCCTCATTCCATAGTCTTAATTTATGAGAGATTGGTTACATATATAAAAAATTTTCACTCCTTGTATCATCACTGACATCATTCAATGCATTCCCATTAATAGTACTAACACATATACAGAATTACACTGACAAAGTGCGCTATTCAGGGTTATGTGGGTAAAGAAATTGCTGAAAATCAAATTAATTGACAAAAGGGCTTTAGATCTTTACCTTGCCTATTATATTATTTGGAGGTCTGGACACTTACACTTCGGGAGTCCTTTACACTTTATTTCCCCCCCCCCAGATGTTTCATTACCTAACTAGGTAATATCATCAATGCTAGTGAGTATGGGATTTGCTCCCTGCCAGTCTTGGTGTGGGTGTGGTTTGTCCTTGGTAGTTGTTTGATTAGGGTATTTCTTTCTGCTTGATAGTTTGTCTAGTGTTAATCTCTACTTATGTGGTTGTTGGTTGCTATTCTGATCTTTTGTTTTCCTTCTTAGTTTTTTAATCATCTCTTTTAAATGGTCTATATATAAGATTTATTTCTAAGTGTCTGCATCTGTTTGTTAACTTCTACCACAACTTATTTTCTTTCTTTCTTTCTTTCTTTCTTTCTTTCTTTCTTTCTTTCTTTCTTTCTTTCTTTCTTTCTTTCTTTCTTTCTTTCACTTAATTTATAGATTGTCCAACTCCCAAATGTGTCTAGGTGGCTTATTAGGCAGGTATTGTCTAAACATTATTTATTTATTTTTTATTTTTTATTTACCTTGGGTTGCATTCTATCCTTTCTTCAATTTTTCTGCTTAGGTCCATTTGAACATAATTCCTCTTTGACTGAGCAAATAAGGAGTTGAAGAGTTGTTTTTGTTTAAAATCAGTGCCTAGACATAGTGCCCTGAGTGTAGTTCTCATACATAAATGGTTTAAATATTAATAAATTAGTCTTTACCTTGAGGAGCAGCTTGCAATGTTCTACCTCCAGTTATCTGACTGGTAGTACAACCAACAAATGTACATGCTGTGAGTGTGAAGTTGTAGTTTTCATAAGGCTGAAGATCTAAATAAATATAAAAAAGGTGAAACCTTCAGATTTTTTCAGGTTAGAGTTCTATGAGAGAGAAAATAGAATATACTTAACCCAAAATATTTACATTCATGGATTTTTTTATTGAATATGAATGTTTATTCAGATAACTTGAATATTCAATGCTAATAGGAAACCAGGCCATCAAAATATTTGGATACTATCAAAGCTGACACCAGCCAGGGCATAGAAAAACTCAAAGAAATAGTGCGAGATTGAAAGATATAGAGAGACCTAGACCATAGAATCACCAAGAGTTGGATTTCACTAAATGGATATCATCATCATCATCATCATCTGGATGTTCAACATAAACTATATACACATAATTATTAACTTGGATATCAGGGATCATAAAGAATGCTGAAAATGAGCGAAGTAATGCAAAATATTCTTTTTCTTCAATAATAAATCAGATGTGGCAACCTATTTGCTGTTGAGAGCCACCTTCCCTTCAAAGTAATTGAATGAGAGAAGACTGAAGCAAATAGAGACAAATATGATTAAGATTTCCCCTATTTTTTCCCAAGAATTAATTACAGGGAAGGAGCAGATAATCACTGGATGATTTTGTTTCTTAGGAGAGAAGGGTTGGAAATGAATAGAATGGAATGGAGCTGGAAGGGGCTTTGGAGTCCAGCTCCCTGTTCAAGCAGGAGACCCTATACCAGTGATGGCTAACTTTTTTCTCATGGTGGTGTCGAAATCCTGCATGCAATAGCTGACACATGCCGACACACACAATGAAATGCACATGTGACCTGACCTGACCCCCCACCCCCTGTGCATATGTGCATGACCCCCCGGGATCCCCTCATGCATGTGCATGTGACCCCCCGGAAGTCCAGAAACAGATCCATTTCCAGCATCCAGAGGGCCTCTGAAGCCCGGGGGAGAGGAGGTCATTTTCACCCTCCCAGAGGCTCAAGGGAAGCCTTTGGAGCCTGGGGAGGGCGAAAAACAGGCCTCCTGGAAGTCCGGAAATGGGCTGAAAATCAGCTGGTCGTTGGGAGGCGCACGCACATGTGCAGTGCAGGTGAGCTGGGCAACGGCTTGTGTGCTGACAGAGAGAGGGCTCTGCATGCCACCTGTGGCACACGTGCCATAGGTTCGCCATCACAGTCCTATACCATTTCAGACAAGTGGCTGTCCAGACTCTTCTTAAAAACCTCCAGTGATGAAGCGCCCAGATTTCTGAAGGCAAGCTGTTCCATTGGTTAATTGTCCTCACTGTTAGGAAGTTTCTCCTTAATTCCAAGTTGCTTCTCTCCTTGACTGGTTTCCAGCCATTGTTTCTTGTCCTGCCTTCTGGTACTTTGGAGAAAATTTGATCTCCTCTTCTTTGTGTCAGCACCTCAAATATTGGAATACTGCTATCATATCACCCCTAGTTCTTCTTTTCTCAGATTTTTGGTGCTAAATTTTGGTTAACTCAGAAAACTAAATTTTCATATATCATAGAGTGATACAACTTTTTTTGAAGCACACATGATTTTCTAAAAGTGATAATAAGTATTTCAACCAATTGCCTCTAAGAAACCACAAGCAGAGCCGGAAGCCAAAAGAGTTTCCAGTGCTGACTTTTCTTTTCTAAAAATATACCACTCCTCTTGTTTCTCATGTTTCATTTAGTGAGAAGTATCTATTATTTTTCCTTGTCCTTTTTAAATTCAAACAATAGCTGCCACTACTTTTAATTATTTACCAATTCCATAAAATAGGAATGTTTAGTTTTTGTACGTAGACCTGCATGTCTCCAATTTTAGGGAACGGATCTAACCTATTTTTTAAGTAGAAATATTTATTTTATAGTCATTAAATGTCTGTTAGTATCTTCCCAAATACATTCCCTTTTGCCATTCAGTGCCAGTTTTAGAAAGTCTTCTCCTATTTCAATACCCTAAATTCACAATTACATTCTATTGTTCCTTGTGAACATGCCTTAGCATTTCTCTACCATAAAACACTGCAAGATTCAACATAATATTTGAAACTGATTTATAAATATGTAGATATCTATTCTTTCTTATGCATATGTTTCGAAAAGCAGTTATCAAGAAAGGAAAGCTTCTTGATTTTCTTTATTATGAGCTCCAAAATGGCAAGTAGACTTCTGTCCTCATTCTATTCTTTTCTTCTAATCTTCCTTGTTTTTGTCTTTGAGAGATCCAGCTCTGTCTTATCTTTGCATTGCAACTACTTTGAGGGGAAAAAAACCCCCAATGCAATTCTATGACGAGAAAGAGAAGAAAACCGTAGGGAGTAGCACTTTGTCTAAAACTGGTTAAATGACAACCTGATTGTTGCTCCCCCCTTCCTTTCTCAAAATGGTTGTAGAGCTGTCAGCTGTTTCCAATGGACCAGAAAGAAAAGAAGAACAGTAATAAATAAACAGTCACTAGAACTCTATATTGCTTGTAAATTGAAGAGGAAACTTTAAAAAAAAACATGTAAAATCAAGACAGGAGTCAAAGGGACAGACTGGACTACAATACAGTTGTTAACTAAGAATTATGTCTGTATTATTTTCATAAACACCAGAGTTAAAAAGAGAAAGAAGGTATGGGTAGAAGCCAAATACTCAACATTTCACTATTGGACAGATTATTCTAGTAATAAGTAATTTCAATTGTTCCTAAAAAGAATCATTTAATTCACTACTAAAAAGAAACATGTATTATGAAGCAAGATTAATTCACAGCAGTATACCATAGAGAGAGAGAAAAATAAAAATAAAAAGCAGACAAAGAAGTGTATATTGCACTAAATGCATCAGGGATGAACATCCTGTTTTTGCTATTTATTTGTCTGATATTAAAACATAGTGATAACAAGGGAGTCTGGATCACAATTTTGTTTTGTTCTGTTTACAAGCCTCAGTACATTGCATAAGGTTTATAATAATTCCCACATTTAAATTTTGGACATGAGAACTTGAGAAATTGCATTAGGTTTTGTTTTTTTAAAAAAATGTTTCATTAATCTCCTTGAAATTGTAGAGATATATTAGCCTGGAAGAAGCTTTAAAAGTCTTTTTAATTCTGCATCCTTGCTGAAAATATTCAACATCTAAGAAGAGTTCTATTTGTGCAAAGGCTCAATGCGCTTGTATTTTAATCATTCTTTTTCCTATGCAATTATTAATCACTGCATTCAAACAACATTAACAAAGGGCTCTTCTTTTCAAGGAAACTTGGGAAAAGTGAGTTCCAACTGTGTAGCACCCTTCTCTTGTGTAGAGCTTTTCCTTACACAATAAGTATATGAGGAATGAAAATCACCTGCCTCAACCAATTTCATGCTAACTTGTGTACCGTCTTAGAGATGAACATTCTAATTTGCATAATTATATTCCATGACTGAGAAGGTTCCTATTGTACAAAACCAATAGTGAGTTTTAATACAGGTGATGGTGATGATCATGATGAAGATGAATACAAAATATCTCATATACATTATGTAGTAAATCCTAAAAACCTTCAGATAAGATTAGGCAATATTATTCCAGTCAGAGAAAAAATCAGAGAAATAGTGGCGCACTTAAGATCACTTCACCATGGAACTGATAATATTTGAAGTGGGGATTATTCTGCTTATTAAAAGTAACTTAGAATTTAGGATCTCTTCCAGCACGAAGTCTGCCTCCTTTGGATTTTTTAATGGAATTAATTCTGCAGAAGCTTGAATTAATGCATTCTGATAGAAACAGAGTATCTTGTCTCATCTTCTGTTTTTTTTTTCCTCAAATGTTCAATGAATGTCCCAATTATCTTCTATGATTGTCATTCCATAAGCCTCTTGAATTTCTAGAGAAGCTCTGGTATAAGTCTTGTACTAATAAAAATAAATGAATAATATTTCTTTGGAGAAATTATGAGGAAAACAGAATGAATAGTTAGGACATAGTCTCTCTTTATAAATTCTTTTCTTTGTCTTCTTTGGTAATAGTCAGGCAAAATATTACATTAGCTGTGGCTAATTCTTGTAAAATCAACCCATGGCTTAATGTTGCAGAATGAAGAATATGAGTTGACTGACCCTTAAACTCAGGTATTCTTAACTCCCCATGCTACTTCTCATTTGGTATGGCCATAGGGAAAAGATCAGAAACATTTGTTTACATTTTTGATTAATAGTAACTTATCAATTGTCTGAAGTCTGTATTGATATTCTTATTAATTATGATTTGCTGAAATGAGCCAACTTTATAAATTCCTGTAGTCCACAATTGGCTTTTTTCTGGAGAAGATAAATCACCGTTTGGTCCCATTTGATGTCACAAGAATAATAGAATAACAGAAGGGTCCTTGAAGGTCTTCTAGTCCAACTCCCTGCTCAAGCAGGGAAACCTTATACCATTTCAGGCAAATTGTTGCCCAATCTCTTCTTAAAACCCTCCAATGTTGGAGCACCCACAACTTCTGGAGACAAGTTTCTCCTTAGTTCTAGGTTGGTTCTCTCCTTGATTAGTTTCCATCCATTGCTTCTTGTCCTGCCTTCAGGTGCTTTGTAGAATAGGTTGACCTCCACTTCTTTGTGGCAGTCCCTTAGATATTAGAACATTGCTATCATGTCATCCTTAGTCTTCCTTTTCAATAAACTAGACATACCCAATTCCTGCAACTGTTCTTCATATGTTTTAGCGTTCAGTCCCCTAAACGTATTTGTTGTACTTCTCTGCACTCTTTCTCAAGAAGCAATTAATTTAAAATATGAAAGACAGCATATAAGACTCTCCGACAATCTGTGAATGGTTTTTAGATACCAGTTCGGTCGAACCGGCACTTTTTGAGTTTAAAAACTGGAAAACTGGAAAACAACACGCGCATGCGCAGAAGGATGGGGGAGCACGTGCATGTAAAGGGAAAATGTGCACATGTGCGCTTGCACGCACAAGCACATTAGCAGAATTACCGAACCTGTGGCAACCTGGAGAGGAAACCACCCCTGATAAGAATGCTTAGAAACCAGGCTGATAACTCAAGAGGGCATGTTCTGAAAAATGAAAAATTTGAGAAAGCAACTGTACCTGCATCCTTTCAGATTACATGTTTGGCATTTCTCACTCCTTAAAGAAAATAGATGAGTATGTTAGATCTTACAACCTGTCATAAGCTCATTGGTGCAATTTACTGGATAACCAAGATTTTAATGCTGAGAGACTTTTTTCTTTTGCAGTTCTGTAAAGCTGTATCTGTTTTGCAAACATCCTTAATACAAGTATTTATCTACCAAATCTTTTTTGAGTTAAAAAGCCTGCGGTGCTGAAATTAAGAACCAGTACCTGGCCCACAGAAACATATGCCACAGTGTCTTAGGACACTATAGGAATTCTTGCTGGTTTTATACAACTTGGAATTTATCTACCCTATGGGAATTAAAAAACACAATCGTTTTTTGGTACTCTGGCACAAACTGTATACAGTGTATGCGATTCATATATCAAAAACTATTCAACCAACATGAAAGTCTTAAGGAAAAATATTACACCCTTCATCCATCCCATAAACTTCTTAGAAACACTTAAAATTTAAAATTAGACTTTGAAAAATGAATTTCTGACTTTGATTTTAATACTGACACAGGCAGTCTCAGTTTTTTTTTAATACTTCCGCTCCATCCAGTATTACAAACTCTTCTCATCTTCCTAGCGTTGTGTTGGAAATGTTATTTGTAAAGAAATTGTAACACCAAGTGAAACAATGCAATAACTGTCATCCAAATCGTTCTGTACAGAGTACTGGAAGTGTTCACTAATAAATGATATAAAAAGGTCTTTTATTGACAAGCTGCCATTTGCTGTTTGCATTAGAGAACATGAGAAGATGATGGCTGGTGCCCCTTGATCCCAATGGCATTCAAGTCAGGGCGATAGTGGAAAATGCTTCAGTTTACTTAAAGCACTGATAACACCTCTAAATAATTAACTCAGGACTTCCTGTCTTCAATTACTTAATGCTTTTTTTAAACATCTTGAGAGGATTATAAGCAATTTATGGATTTCACGTGATGAATACATTCACCACAATTCCCACCAAGCATTTATGGGATCATGTTTCCAAAGCTTTGATGTAATTAAAAATAAGCAGTGAGACAATGGTGCAGTGGCAAGGTGCAAGCTGCCTCATCTGCAATTTGTAAGGCCCTTGGATTCAAAGTCTCAGGGAAAGCTTAATGCTACAGCTTCATTAATGTTCAACTGTTGCTCTGGGAACAGCAGAGGTTTTAGAAGAAGATGAGAAAATCAAAACATAGGCCCATGGGAGCTGGAACGATGGGTAGTTCAAACAGTTGAGCTATGTGAAATAAGTACAGTTGATTTAGCGAACATCATGAATTTACAGAGCAATAATTATCACGTTGCAGAAGCACAATCACTCCTTGAGATGAAAAAGCAAATTTGCCTTGATCAGTGAAAGGGGTGGGGTTCCTTGCCACATTAAAGGAATGATGTTTCTTTAACCCAAAGTGTGTAAAAGAATAAATATGCACTGGCAACTGCTATGGCATTGCAACCTCTCCCCCCTTTCAATTATAAAATTCGGGGATAAAGGGAAATCCTAGTTTTGTACAAAACTATAGCAAAGGGGGAAATGTTATCTTTTGCCTTTTTGTTTTTAAGCATTTTAAATCAGGCACTGATGCAAATGGGAAATTTTCAGGAGAACCTTTGTTCCATATTTTCATTGGCAGTTGGCTAACATATTTTGTTTATACTAAATAATATTGCAAAGCAATAATAGTCATCGCAAAAGCTATACAAGTATTTTAAAAGCTAGGGAGGAAGGCAAGAGTTAGCGCAATCCAGGAGTTGGTGCTATGACAACCTATATTTTGGATGAAGTTTTTCAAGTTTGACAAAAGAATTTGTAAAAATCATCACTGACTTTCTAATGAAAGACACAATAGTTCAAAATACAGTAGAAAAGACTCCAAAGATCTCTGGAAAATATTGCTTGGACAATCTTATTATTATTCTCGCCAATGTCTTTTGTGGGATCTGATACTGCAACATAGTAAAATTGATTTGTTAATTGACTTCTGACAATTTATTAATTGCAATCTTAATACCAGTGACAGGGACTTGATTCTCTGCAGATAAGCCAGCTTTCAGGGAAGCTTTGCTTCATTGTTTCTTATCAGGAAGGAATAGGATCCTTGGGTATAATCCCAAAACTTCTTCAGCACCACTTGAACAGCATCAGCATTGACAAAGTCACCATCAATCAATTGCAAAAGGCATCTTTACTTGGAGCAGTTTACATCCTATGATGATGATAGCTTTTAGACCATCCAATGTCAACATCTGCCTATCCCAGATCTTTGGGAAGAACTCAATAGGTGAATAAAAATGCCAAATCCCGTCGCAACATCTGGCTGATTGTGCAGCTAATCATAATAACAGTACACTCCTCTAAAGGTGATTGACAAGTTCTTAAATAAAAATATTGTCAATGGAAATTAATTATTATTGTTCATTATTATTATCATGCTAGAATGAGGAAAGTCTTATTAATTAAGGATTAATAAACATTTGTGGAGACATTCAAAAATTGCTCCCCCCCCCATTGGTGTTCTGAAATTATAATTGTAATCCAATCGATATATTCACTTCAAGAATTTGTTCATTGTAAGGATTGCAGCCTTTAAAAAACGGGCTAACATAAGAAGACCAGTTAAATAAATCAGTGATGTCATTTGCTTGAAGAATTTTCTTTTCTTACCTGTGATGGTGTGCTGCATCTGGTCTGCAGGGCCAGTACATATAAGTCCCCTTCCAATTTGATGGATGAGGTATTCTTTGATTAAACCATTTGGCTTCTTTGGTGCCACCCAACTCAAATGCAAGGTTGTTGCATTTAGAGGTATAATTGTTGGTGGCAGAACATTCTCCGGAATTCCTTGGACAGTGACTGCAATTACCTGAATGCAAAAAATTAGCAATTTATTGTAATAGTACACAAGATACCTTGATCAATGAGAATGTCACTTCTAGTTTAAAATATTGTTGTTTGTTCTGGCATATCATTACCATGGCTCTCTGTAGAGCAAGTTATTTTTCTTCTTAGGTAAATTTTTCCCCCTCAGAGTGAAATCTGACCTTGAATATATTTCCGTATGAATCTAGGTATACAATTTATCACAATAGATTCACTGTATTTTGCTAGGTGAAAGAAACTTTTGGAAGGCAGACTGTCTTACCAGAGAATGCTGGCTAATTCCTTTCCATATGGTTAACCGTTTGATATCATGTGACATGAATCTTAAGCAACTATTGGCATGAACACTGAAGTCCTGCTACCCTTAATATGGTTAACAGTTTGATATCATGTGACATGAAGCTTGAGCAACTATTGGCATAAACACTGAAGTCCTGCTACCCTTAATATTGTCTAGGGATGCAAACAGAAAGAATTGCTGTTTCTTCCTCATCTTCCAGAACTAGTTTCCTGGTGTACAGAGAACAGCTGGTTCATCAGCTCTTGTATTAGAAGAGATACAAGTGATCAGGACAATATCAGTGTGAACTCTTTTTTAGTTCCTAAGCCAGGCAACGCCTTATTCTTTGAAGTTCACTTAAAAGATTTCATCAAAGAGAGCAAAATAAACTGCATGCCACTTTAAAGAATGGAGGTAAAAATGACTGGACAGTAGGAATAGGGCAACATTTGATTCCTACAACAAGGTGTTGACCCAATTGTCCAAGAAGTATTATGAACTTTTGTTTCCTGCATCTTTCCTAAAAACTGCTTCTATTTGTTTGAGTGCATTGGTCCCGTTTCACCCCATTTCAATATTTTATGTTAATTCAATATATTCAATTTGATATGCTCCTTCACAACAGAGGAAGCACATTTCTTCAGCCTCCCCAGAATGGTAGTATTCAGAGACTGTTAAACATATGCCAGTAAAAGCATCAGCTATTCATGCATGAGTTCCATTCAACATTATCAAACTCTGATTGCCTGAGCTTTCTCTGGAGTATTTCTACAATAATCTGTTAGCTTCTAATACTAAGCCAAATACTTGTTCATTCCTGATTTTGCCAGATTTTTCAGGACAAAACACAAAAGTGGTTAATGTTTTAATATTTGCCTGCATCAGAAGGAAGAATGCAATTGTCTGTATTTACAAATACTGGAATGGTCTTTTATCCTATTCAACAGTCTTTCAGCTAAATGGGATCACAATCTTTTAGTACCCAAATATATACAGGAATTTACATGCTGTTTGGCCAAACTGGGTAACTTCTCCCATTTCTTGTGCTGGGCTACAGCACAAAATGGCTGGTAGAGTTTCTCTGGAAACATCAAAATAGATAGCCAAAAGATGAATGTTTCCATATTTTCAGTTCTCTTCTGAAGGCTGCTACAACACAACATGATGAAGGAGAGGGAGATATGCTGTCACCAACATACTAAAAGATTTACCTACCGTGCTACTGTCTGAACATCCAGCCACAGTGCAAGCACGCAATAAATATGAGTATTCCTGATATGGTTGAATATCACTGGTGTCCATGAAGCTCAGTTCCTTTCCTCTGAAATGTTCAACTCCATTTCGGAGAATAATATAATAAATGATTATACCTTATTAATAAAGAAGGAAATTAAAATACTTGTTTGAATTAAATGTATGCCAGGTAATTATATACTAAAGTTCTAAAGTATTACAATTCTATAAGAAAAAGATATGCTTTGGAGCATGCAGAGGAGGGAGACTATAGCATTTGTCAGTAGAATTTGAAGGGAACTGCATATTTTTGAAGAAAATACATGGCTACTCCAAGAAAAGGAATAGCATCCAAACACTTTTTGAATTTGAAGCAAAAGTATGTGTGTGTATTATATACATTCCATATATAGATTATGTCTATACATACACATATGCAAACACATACACATATGTGTGCATGTGAGCATGTTTTTACATGGACATATTTATATATATATATGTATTTATATACACACAAATTCTTTGATGATACATAAAGTATTAGGGATATACACTTTAGCACAATATTACTTTACTGTAAATATTTTTGTTCTTAAAATACCTTGCGCTGGCTAAATGCTAAATCAGACATTGTAGTTTGACAAAATACTGTACCATTTGGTTGACAAGGTTCCTTCCATGTTAAAAATATTGCATCTTCACGATCATCCACTTTTGTCCAATGAGGTGGACTTACACCTTCAGGGACATCTTGGTTAGTGGTTGCACTGTTCATTTCACTAAAACCTTTCCCATGTTTGTTCCACACAGCTAGCCTGTATTCATATGTAATATGAGGTTCTAGATTCTTATCTACAAGGAAAATATTTGACAAGAGTTTATTGTCAATCTGTATGCTAAGTATCCTGGGTTTCTATTTAGATATATCTAACTCAACTTGGTTCACTTTCAGATTTGTGAATCTATCTTTTCATTCCATAAGCTTTGCACTTCAGAAGAACAGTGCATAAATTAAAACTTCATTACACATACATGGAATAAAGAAAATTGATTTTTTTTCTTCCTTTCTTGTAAAAATAGTAGAAAATAAAATTATTTAGTGAAACTTATGCTTTTAGTGGATGATTTTGGGATGAAAGTTTAGAGCATCAAACTGGGAAATGAGAAGAAGCTACCAATGCAACAGGGCCTCGTTTTGAAGTAATTGAAGCAATAATCATGACAATTTAAACACATTAACTGCAGCATCTAAAACATCTAATTTCATAGGAGGATGTGAGATTTGGAGCAATTCATTTCAAAGCACCCATAGTTAAGGGATGAATTTGCACCACTATCTCTGACAGGTTTCAAATTATGGGGACAGCATGCAAATCAATATTGTTTGTTTTTATTTATGTTTTCAGAGTGACATGTGAGTTTAGAAAAAGAAGCAGATGCTTTAATGATTCGATGTATCATATATGCACTCATGTGCATTGCAAAGCATTCCTTCAAAAAGTTTATACAATTTTAATAATCAGTTATAAATTATGATGGTGACCTCCTGTTTCAGAAATCTGCTCATTATGAAGATAGGAGAGGTGGCTTTTTGGTTTGATGGACCCTTAGTTTGATTTAATTAGGCTCCTACATTTACAATATATATATTTATTCCAATTATAATCAGTATTGTATTGATGTGCTGATAAAAAGATTTTGTTCATTTCAAAATGAGGCCATATGATACTTTACTGAATTGATTTCAAAATTTACAACCTTTGGTTAATGAGTCATCATATATTATTTTACCTTTGAATGAATACTGAGTTGGTCCTCCTGTATAAATCTTTTCCTCCAAAGATGGGCAGATCCTTTTATTTTCTTTATTTTTCGTATAACTATGGGAACTCTTTATCCGAGCACATAAATACGTATGCTCGTCAAAGTTACACTGTCCACAGTATGTCACTTCTTCAGTAGATCTAGGACACAGTGGGGTGCATTTCGATTCTTCTTTTATCTATAACAATAGTTCCCAAACTTTTGAAGACCTTTAAAAACAACTTAAATAGACATACACAGACAATTTTCTGATACACATTTCTAAGCTCTTATAAGGGTACCAATATCTCACATATTATATTTCAGTTGTACCATTTTTTAGTTTATTCCTATTTTTTTAAAAGACTCACTTTTAAAATCCTACTGCTTTTACATTTTAATTAGTATTTACCATTTTTGAGACAGGAAACAGAGATAAAAGCTCCCAAATGCTATAATTCTGTAGGTGTCTACTTACAGATTGTGGTTTTAAGAGTTGCTTTCCAGGTTTGGAACCTTCTGCTTAGAGAGTTCTGCCTGGCACCTATCTTAATGTATCAAACTTTTAGCCCCAATAGTTTATTGGATCTTATTGAAACCTTCTGAAAACTCCTAACTTCATTACACTTCACTGACTTGCTGATTTTTAATATTATTTCATAGCTGAATGGGTAAAGATGCTGAGTTTATCAGCTGGAAAGCTGACAGCCTGGGTTTAAGATGCGAGTGCTGCATGATGGGATGAGCTCCTGTTATTTGCCCCAGGTTCTGCCCACCTAACAGTTTGAAAGCATGCAAATGCAAGTAGATAAATAGGTATCACTTTGTTAAGAATGTAACGTTGTTATGTACACTTCAGCCACATGACTACAGAGTGTCTTCATACAATGCTGTCTCCCTTGGCTAGGAAACAGAGATGAATACCAGCCCAGGGATGGGATTCAAAAATCCCAGTAACTGGTTCGCTGCCCAGTTACTGGGTGGGCATGGCCATGGTGGACGTGGCCTACCGGAACTTTCAGTTTGGCCATTTTTCATCTTCCCCAGGTCTAGAGGCTTTCCTTGGACCTCTGGGAGGGCAAAAACAGCCTCCCCTGGTGTCTGGAGGCCCTCCGGAACCTGGAAACAGCCCGTTTCCACACCTGATACTTCTGGTTCAGCCGTTTTTCGCCTTCCCTAGGGTCTGGAGGCTTCCTTCAGGCCTCTGGGAGGATGAAAACGGCCTCCCCTGAGCTCTGCAGGCCTTCTGGAAGCTGGAAACAGGCCCGTTTCCAGACTTCCGGAAGGCCCATTTTTCACCCTCCCAGAGTCTCCACACGGACCCTGCATCCAAAATGGGCCATGTGGAGACTCCTGGGAGGGGCAAGGAGGGATGAGCAGGACCAGCCAGTTGATTCAACTACTGCTTTGGCAAACCAGATGTAACTTTAACATCCCGTTCGCCCAAACCGTGCCGAATCCCACCCCTGCACCAGCCCCTAGAATTGGACATGACTGTACAGGGGAAACCTTTACTTTGTCTTTACAGATGTTTTATTTTAATAAAAAAATTTTTTAGCATTTGATAGTTTGGACTGCTTAATATTTCTTCTTACTTGTACTCATATGGCCATAATAGTAAAATGATAAATTTTGGCATTCCCACCTCTTCATATGTATGCTTATTGCCCATGCAAACCCAACACAAAGTTTAAGAATGCCCAAATCACAGTCTATATGGAAACAACCAAATAAACAATTGAACATTACCATATACACATATACACATTTTTCAGCCAGGCCGAAATGTTAACTTTTAGCCTTTATACTAATCTGAAGTGCTGAACAACACTTTACAAGAAGCAGCTAATCATTATTAATTCCTTTAGAATTCACTGCAATAACATCAATCATGGCAAACTCATTTGGTATTAATATGGATGTAATGCGAAAATGAATAATGCACAGAGGAGTTTTTATATTCCTATTTTACAAAAATAGTTATGAACAATGTATTTCTCTTCCCATTGTCAAATCAGAACCACCAAGAGGTTTTCTATCAATTACCTTCATCATCATTCTAGATGAAATCCTGTCAGCGCAAACATATTTCAAGGGATTATATCCAAGTCCATTACAACATTCTTCGTTTTCTGGAATAAGTTCAGTCACACAGCATTTTAATGGCACTGAGTTATTCTTTTTAATGTGGGCTTTAGTTTCACCACTGAAAGCTGAGCAGCATACTATACTTGACATATTCACATATTCATGTCTACAACTGAACACTCCTGAAACAAGAAAATATTATACATGAAGGCAAGAAGAGGAGAAAAATGAAGGAAATTCCTAGAATGCTATAAAATTCATCATAAAAGCACCAGCATGATGTAGCTATCAAAACTGAGGAAAGGCATCTAAAGTAGTACTTAATGTTGAGTTTAATATGTGTGAGAGTCCTTTCTTTAGTGACTAATCTTGAAGAATCGGCACAAGGCAATCTCCTTTTTTTAGCATAGGTTGCAGACAGTGGTGGGATTCAACAGATTTGCACCTATTTTCGAAAACCGGTTAACTTTCTAAGCAGTTCAGAGAACCGGTTGTTGGAAGAAATCTCCTTTTGTTTTTTTCCACTTTATAGGGCTAATCCTGTAAGGAAGGCAGGAAG
>JAOYMU010000252.1:76624987-76638640 GCA_025802295.1 Psammodynastes pulverulentus | reverse complement strand
AAACAGGATGTTTTGGGGTGGAAAAATAATAAAATAAATTGAAAAAAAATTATCACCATAATTATGCTACAAGGAAAGAAGGGACGGTTATCATAGTCAAGAGACAACAGCAAACATCATTGGGATGTAGCAAAAGAAGGAAAAATGAAAAAATTTAGGATGAAAGGGATGTACATCTCCAGAATCACAAGGAAAGAAGAAGAAAGAGGAGCAGGCCCCATGGCACCCTCCTGGATGTGGGCACCATTTTGGGAGTGTCACAATTCATTGTAGAACCATTGTAGAAGCCTAGGGATGCTGAAACATGGAGTACCCTGCTCTCCTCACCCAGCAAAGACTTAGCGAAATGGGATGGTGGTCACATTGGTGGGAGGAGTGGCTGCACCATTCCTTTTTGTGCACATGACCACGGGGCTCTTGCAGTTGCCTACAAACCCAGTTGTAAGTATTTTTGGGGAGCTCTGTCATAACTTTAAACAGTTACTAAGCAATTGATCCTAAGTCGAGGAATACCTACAGACTGAGTTCATTGCTAATAAAATATTTCTGTCTAGCATTAAAGTGAGTTATACTCCTTATTTCAAACAAAAGCTTTCAAAAGGTATATTGGATCCAACATCAGATCAATGTTACAAAAAAAATAGCAATGATACTTAAAAAGCCACTCAAAGGATTGAGTTAATTGTACTGTACAGTTTTATAACTTCAAATTCACACTTGATGTCTGAATCTTTCACAAGTTTTCACACTGAAAAAAATTGTACACTTGTACAAATTTTAAAAAGCTGTATATTTGATATAGACATGGAAAAAGTGAATTCTTTAGAAGAATATGTGAGATAATAGTATCATCTTCTCTTCCTTCTTTATATTATTTCTGTAGAGGAAAAATACTATTGTAGTCTTGCACCCTATATCATTTGCATTATTTCCTACAAGTATCTGTTCTGAAGGTGATCTCTCCCCTTAAAAAGATGATAATAATAACATTAAGCTAAAATAAAACTATGAGTAAAGAAAGATAGCTTCTCATCAATTAAAAAGAAGGGGTGAATGTAACCAAATGCTGAGTAGTAGCTACCAGCCTCTACCAACCTGATCTGATAAATGTTAGCCATGCAGACATGAAAGTGGGACATCTCATTACTAATTACCTATGGAGGCAAAGGTCTTCACATTTGAAAAAAATGAGCACAGCATGCTGATGAGAGAGAGAATCAATTGCAACTTTGCATGTGTAGGAAGAATCAGTGGATGGTTAAACTACCAGAGGTTGTTTCAAAAACAGAAAGTGCTATGCTTGGGTAGAACAACGTTGCTCTTTACTTTTTTTTTATACAGAGCAACTGAAGAAAATTGCTTTTTGTGACTATGGAAGCAACAATAATATGTGTGATCCTGAGGACTTTGCAATCTTACAACAACAACAAAAAACCCCATCCATGAGGGGAAGAAAGGGAAGAGAAAAGAAGAAGAAAAGTCTATGTTTGCTTCACTAATGTGCATTTAGGGTTACTGCAGAGCACGGCAATTTAGAGTGGAATATATCTAGATAGTCATATTTTAAAAATAAATAATGTAATCAGGACAGTGATGACCTTTGAGGTGTCACTAATGACAACCTCCAACCAAAATGGCAAATGGTGTGGGATGCTGCAGTTCAGTGACATCAGGGGAATTAAAACATTTGCTGCCCAATCATATTCAGGCCTAATGAGCTGTGAGGTCTACAGAGTTCAATGGGGCTTAATCCTAGTGAGCATGCATGAATTAAAGCCTTATTGTTTTTAGTTGGCTACTTCAGGCAGGATAAGCATAATAATGTAATATTGTTACATTTCATATATAATATACATATAAAAGCTGGGCAAAAAATAAAAAAGCCAAACTTTAAAATCCATGCTTCTACAGAGCCTGTGCATTTAATCTATGTAAACATGCAGTGAAATGAAGAACACGTTTTTGATCCCAAGGTACCTGTATTACACTCCCACACAACTCATTTTGCCCAGAGAGAGCAGTAAAAACATAAACGCTACCCCAGCAGTTCTTTTTCAAGCGCATCTGTTAATTCACTCCATTTATAAAATACATATTGACAAAGACAACTGTACTGGGACCAGGGAGATTTGATTTGGTGTGAGAAAGTCAATTCAATGTGATTTTGTTAAAGGGCTCCTGCAGGCAAATAAAAAGAGTTTAAGTAATAAAGTACATAAAGAGATGTTTTATGAAGCAATGCATTCCAGTGGCAGCCACTCATTGTGCTGCTTTAAAAGGGATAGAGTTCAGAGAGAACATACGATAATGTTTCCCGTGTTCTTCTGAGCTGAAACACTGAATGTTTCACATAAGGTCAATGACAGAAGACCAGTCCCAGTTTAGGTTTAGTTTGTCAGGAGAGAAGGGAAATATTTTTCTTCTACTATCATTAATAGTGTTTCCAGAGTTATTCATAAAATATCAAGATTTAACTACTTTTCATACCAATATATTTTATTTAAAAGCATAGATTTTTGTAAGTTCCAATTCCATCAAAAATATGGGCTAGATAAATTGATGTTGGATTTAAATAGGGATGAAGCATGGAGGAAGGGGGGAAGGAAGGGAAAGACAGAAGATAAGAGGGTTATATAGAGTCTTGTAAGACAGACTACAAATATTTTATCAATTGAGAAATGTAATATATTATAAATCCATTGTGCTTGTTGACACATTCTAAGGGTGGAATTTTTGGAAGAATGTAAATTCAGCAATGTCTTACTAAATTGTGTTGATAAACACACACACACACACACACAACTCCACAAAAGTCGTTACTTTGACATTTGTAATGGAGTTTCCTGAAAGGTAGAAATGTTCTGGTATTACTTTATCCTTGTTTTGAATGATAATGTCCAACTTATGTCCATTAATTCTTTTCTAAGCCTGTTTGGCCTCTTTGTTCTAGGTAGAATCCAATGAGGCATTGATGGCAGATGATGATGGCATATATCAGTTTTGAGGAAGATTATGTGAAGGTGCATCTAAACCTATATGCGAACTGTTGGGACCTGGTGGTGTTGGTGAAAATGTGGGGGGGATGCAGGCAATCTAGGTAGCTCACAAAAAGCTTTTTTTCTTCTTCAATAAAATGGGTTAATCTGAAAAAGTACACCCAGACTCTTCCTCCTTTTTGGTTATCATAGACTAACAAAGCTGTCCTCCCACAATGTCTTTTTACATATATGAAGTTAATGATGTAGCATAAAATTGCAGTTTAAAACTTCACAAGCTTAGTAGGATAGATAAGAGATGGAGGGTTGGATGATACAACTTAGATCAAAAGTATTTGGATAATATTGAATCAGATGTGCTGCAGACATAAGACTGTAATACGACACCTTGTATTAACTCCTCTGTTCTTCTATTTATAAATCTCTCTCTGGAAAACAGTAATACTTTTAAAAAAAAAAGATTACTGTTGTAGACACATTCAAGGTTATACATCTCCTAGTCTACTTATGTCCTGGTTGTCTTTCGGTTATTGCCACTTAAAATATTTTCTTCACTACCTGTGTTTAAATCTCTCCCACACTTAATAATCAGCCTGGAGATTCAATTGGAGAATTTCTAAAAAAATCTGTCTTCTTTGATGAGTATATGCAATTTCACCTGGAAAAAGTCGTCTTCCATGTTCTCATGGAAGAACATTGTTTGCATTCTCCACAATGCAGCAGGGAAAGAAATTATGATGCTTGAATGCTAATACTATTAATTTTATCACATTCATCCCAACCCCATCTCTGTTTGAGGATTCATAACTATATTTTCTACTCTCCATATACTGATAACATTACTATGCTTTGCCTGACTTGCAAAATGCAAATACATGTCTTATATCATTTCAAACTGGCCAAATAACGTTTTGAAAACATGCATGCAAAGAGTGGCATGCATAAATCTTTATAAAATAAAATGAATAATAAAAATGATAAGAACAATCAGAAGGAGTAAAAGAGATATAATCTGTTGAGATACTTAACCACTTTCCTGCATTTTCCTCCATCTAATTTTGAAGGCCTTCAAGTTACACCACTTGCAAATAATACCAATTCCTTTGTATTGTTTTATAAAAGGACCATTAGACATAAGACATAAAGAATTAGTAACCTTCTCATTAACCTCTCAAAATGGAATACATTCCAAACCAAGCTCTGAATACAACCAAGAGTCTTCCTAGTTAATTGTTATTCTTATCAAAAAATGACCCACATTAACACTTTGCTTGGGGTAATCAGAGTCTCTTTCTCTTTGTGTGTGTTTGTATATACACATGCAGAAAATGACCAGTATTGTTTTTGTTAGCCATACATGGAAAATGAAGGAGAAGAAAAAAAAGAGTTTCTTTCCAGGAAACAAAAGTAACAAGCACACAAAATAACCATTGCCTGGTATGGACAACTGCTTGCTCTATTTGTTGTTGTTGCTGTTAAAGGCAATATGCTTTGTGTCACTGTACTTTACTTGCCTTTGTAAATAGCATTAAGTGTGTTAACAGAAATCACTGAAAAGGTCTAGAGGTCAGAGAAATAATCATCTTCTTTTAGAACACTGAGATTAATGAGACTGCCCAAAGCCTCTCCGCTAGTTCCTTGGGATATCATTTTTTTGGGCATGACATCATGGGAGACATTCTAATATTGTGATATATGAATGACTTCAGAAGGCATTGAATTTAGGATGTGCTGCATAGCTTGGCAGAAATTCAAAGTCTTTCTGAGCACACACAATGTGTGCCAAACCATGGGTAATGCAGTCAATTTAGCTCCTGACCTCACAAGTGCCTACAAAGAGATGTATGCATTAAATATCCAGGAAAAAGAAAGCTTTCCTTAGGCCACCAGACTTATTCCACATAAACATGTAGCCTATAATCAACGTGAAAAAAAATTTAAATTAAAAGATGCTCAAAGCAAGCTTATATTTGCATTGATAAATATCTCAGCATCTTAGGCAACATGGTATCGGTAAGGGCCAACAGACTGTGGATAGCTTCCTTGGCTCCATACGTCCCTGACTTTAATTAAAAAATAATTAACCTTTTAAAGGGCACTGTGATTTTGATGAATATCTTTGGATCCAAATAGGCTCTCAGAGGCATTTGCAGTTAATAAAAACAATAGCCAGTGTTTTCTTTGGAACTGCTTACGTACATCTGCCTCTCAACACAGCCAAGGTAAACTGTAATGGCAACAAGTATCCTGAGCAGCAAGAACCAAGGGTGGAGAGATTTCCCTTCAGTTTGCCTTCTGGCAAATAGGTGCTCTGCGACTGGCAATGGGCCTCCTGGCAGCCCCTTTATGACTAGGCAAACCATTCCCCCATGAAGCTATTTTTGTTTGAACACACTCAGAATGCACTCTATAAAAAACCAATTGGCCCCCAAGGATTTCTGACTTGTCATCTGAACAGTCACAGTGCATTTTAAATCAGAAATAACACAAAAGCAGACTAACAGAGTTGGAAAGGACCTTGGAGGTCATCTAGTCCAACCCCCTGCTCAAGCAGGAGGTCCTATACCATTTCAGAAAAATCTCATCTTACAAAGTTCCAGTGTTAATGCATTCACAACTTCTGGAGGCAAGTTGTTCCACTGATTAATTGTTCTGTCAGGAAACTTTTCCTTAATTCTAGGTTGCTTCTCTCCTTAATTATTTTCCATCCATTGCTTCTTGTCCTGCCTTCAGGTGCTTTGGAGTAGAGGTTTACCCTCTTTTTGGGGCAGCCCCCTAGATATTGGCACACTGCTATCATGCCACCCCATGTCCTTCTTTTTCATTAAACTAGATGTATCCAATTCCAGCAACAATTTTTCATACGTTTTCTGAAGCAATGTAATATATTTGTAAGAATCAAAATAGGTGGCAGTACCTAGTTAGTCTGATTGACCTGAAAAACTAGGCAGGTATGGATAGGAGATGGCTAGGTAAGCCAAGAGCTATAGACTAGACTGGGAAAAATATTTTGGAAGAAGTCCAGGGCAGTCACCTCCATTCGATTGCTAAAAAAACCCCCAATATAAGCATGTCTGTGTGATTAGTAGCTTCCTTATATATTTTTATATTTCTAGGACTGGGTAACCTGGACCAGCTCATTTTCTTTAGCATGGGATAACTGCATGATCTTTGCTCCTCAACTAGTCTCATTCCACTAGCAGGTCATGTCTACCATCTAAGAATGATGTCACCTATTGATTACGTAGCAAAAGTACTTGGCTCTGTATGGATTCCAACACTCATACTCTCGGGTCTTGTCACATATTCATTAACGGTAAAATTATTTAGATAGAAAATGTAGATAAATAGTGGAAATTTTGGTTAATTGATTCAACATTGTAATAGTGGAACAGAATGCTTTCTTAGCAAAATTCCTTTTCTCATTCTGAAGTGAATAGGAAGCCCATTAATTCATCCTTAAAGTCAGACCTATATTTCTTATTAAAGGCTGTCACTATAGGACTTAATATCTGTGAAATGCTCCTTACCTGTGAATATCCATGTAGAATAGTTACCACAACATTGATACTCTGGTTCCACTGTATACCTTTGATCTCCACAACAAGCAGTTGATGCATTCAGAAGAAATGAAAGATACTTGTCCACACAGCATTGGAAACTTGGAATATTGTACTGATTCCCATTGCAGCATATCTAATTTTTTTTTTAAAAAGATATAGGTTAAAGCATAAAGCATTTTCTGATAGAACAATATCAACATAACATACATAAACCCACAAATCCATTAAAACGGAATTCTTATTCAGCACTGATGCTGTTATGTACTTTGGGTAATGAAACGTCTGCAAGAAAACAGAGAGCACCAAGGACCCCTAAATTCTTACTGTTTAGCAAAAATCTAACAAGGGAAACTGATAAAACGTACAGATCATTTACCTAGCTATAAAATAAAATTGAATTTATCAAAATTTACAATAAATCTTGGATAGAGCACTATGAATAAACTTATGGCTATGAAGCATAATCTCAGAAATACATCAATGATAAATTTAAATCTGTGGGCTTGCTGGCTATTTCAGGCAGACTGGTTCCCAAAATTCAGCAGAGAATGTGAATTTTTTTAATAGTCACAAACAGCAGCAACCATACAAGCCCAAGTTTTATAGAATAGGAAAATAAAATAAAGTAAAATTAAAATAAAATAAAATAAAATAAAATAAAATAAAATAAAACAAAACAAAACAAAACTGGATGATTGGATGCCAAGAAGGACCACCGTGCTCTCTTGTAACTCCTGAATGTGACTGCCAGGTGCATCATGTGGAGGTAGAGACATGCAAGGCTATTGGGAAGATGTTACCATCTGAAAGACGGTTTGATCGGATATATGTCTACCCCACATGAACATTCAAATTTGGACCATTTGAGATTGCTCGGCCATTTCACTAGGAAATATATGATAATCTATTTCATGCATTGGCTCTTAAATTGGCTCTTGAGCAGATTTTTATAAATATGAAACTTCCCTCATAAATGGCATGGCCCTCACGAACTCTGTTTCCAGCTGCGATGACCTCTTGTAATCCTCTGCCAGAGAAAACAGAGCTCGGGAAGGCTGCATGTGGCTCTCCCAAGATCTATTTTCGCTGGCAGAGGCACCACAGGCTGGTCCTCTGCTGTTTCCAGGGCAGCCTGCGGGCCAGATCTAAGCACCCACAGGCAGGATCCAGCCCATGGGCCTTGAGTTTGACACCCCAGGCTTAGATGGTGTATGAGGTTGATATACTCTAAATCATCAGAGTTAACTAAGATGTAGATAATCTCGCAAAAAGAGGAAGTACCTATGTTGCACTCCCAGTATGACTTCTGAATAATTATCTAATGTATTACAGAAGGAAGACCAAGAACTAATTTTGTAACAGAAAAGAGAAATACAGTGTGACTCTCTCTTCAGTTTTATTACATTTCCTATTTAAGTCCCGTTCCAGAGGAGTCCAGAGAACAAATTCTTAAGTACAGTCTTCTGTATCTCTACCTCACATAATAGGCATCAGCTCATAAGTTTAATGAAAGTCTACGGTAAAATAAAATATTTATCTAAACACTGACAGATGAGAGTGCAACATTATTAGTGGAAAGCTACTACCCAGTTCATAGACAAGCTTGTTAGGGTACTGTTATTCCTTTAGGCACTAATGCTATTCATGTGATTAGTCCCACTGAGTTCTTCTGAGCATATCAGTAATACTGTGACATTCATTTTTCTTGCTGCAATTACTTTTAAACAAGTGAGAAGCTAAAAATCGGAGTGAACAGAAGATAAAGAAAATTACAGAAATTCACACTGGTTATGAAGCCAACCTTTTAAAGTGGTTAGTCATTAAATGAGAACAATTCATACATTTTATTGCTTCCTCTATACATGGGTACCAAAATAATAAATAAATTAAAAGGCAAAAGTATTGCTTTAAAAATATGAGATGGACCTAAAATACATCAGATTTACTAATTTTGATAAACTGAAATTCAGAATCATGCCTTAACGTTTGGAAAATTCTCTACTCAGTACAAAGGCAATAATTTTCCACATTCTTTCTAACATGGAGGTGTCTTCCAGGGAAAATGGGTGCACGAGGGAAAATGATAAAAGCAGCATTGCATTGCCACAGTGCAACCTTTGTCCTTTTGTATTTGTATCTCATCCACAGAGATGGGTGGTTTTAGGAAATTATTTCACCAGGTTGATAAAAATCACTCATTCTTTAAGTTGGATGGCAGAAACAATCCAGTATATTTCCCGTTTTCTGCATACAGACAAAAGGAATCCTTCCATGCTCAGAAAACATAACCTGGATCCAAACCACAGCTTTTGAATACTTTTGAATGCAGACTGCATTCACAGCTTTTCAATGAGCCTAAATCTGTTTTGCAACTTGAATGGTTAAGTTAGACACGAAACATACTTCTCCAATGTAATTTGGGAATAGTTTTGCCAGACCTCCTTTGACACAGATAAATTGCAAAGGAGCAAAGATGCCTTTCAAACAGCAGAACTGATTTTTGTCTTAGCCGCTGTTAGTAACAAAAGCAGCAGGAAAACATGAGTTTGCAGTATAAATCTAAAGGGTTTCAGAACCCCTGGCACCAGGGTTATTGCCAGAACAAGCATATGGGCTGCAAAATTCAGATGACCACTAGGTGGCAGCAAAGAGATACAGAAAACATTTTATTGTCATTTAGTGGTCACCTGGATTTTTTACACCCCAGTTATGCCTATTGCCATCCTATATCATGTATATTTGTATGCCACGACTGTATATACTTTCTGATTATAAAGAATGTAATCCACACAGTCAACAATTTTTCTATTGGCCAACTGATCATCTGACTAGTGTAGAATGCTTGGTTTCTTGCTGTTTTCCTATTTTCTGCCAACCCTCCTACTTATAATCACTGGTTTCTCATTTAGTATTAGAAGGGATCTTTAATCAGTTCTTTAATCAGCATTACTTTTAGATTTATGCATGTATTTTAACGATGTTTAGTTGTTGTGTATACTTTGTATTTTTGTATTGAAAGGTGCTTTAATCCTCTGGATGGAAATATGGGATCATTATTTTTATTATGAGGAGGAACAAGAGAAATAGCAGCAGCAGCAGCAGTAATAGTATTGCCATTCAGCGGTGAGAAATTAGTGTTCAGGAAAGGACCAAGACTTCAATTTATACTGCTCTTTGAACAATTACCTTAAATGTCAAAAGTGCTTTAAATTTTCAAATCCTCCTGAGCTATCTCTTTCCCAGTAAAACTTCTTGTCATCAACTCAATGATTTTTCTGAGGCAAGATTCCATCGATATTATTTGCTCGTTATGTACCTCTTAAACAGCTTACAATTTACTTATACTCGGCATACCCTTGAAACTAAATCTAGCCAGCTTCCCATTTGTATCTTTGAACTGTTATGAAGCTCCCCAACATCCTTTGCAACAGGCTGTAAATTACAAAATAGCATTTTTGGCAGCATTTTAGGACAGATCCTATTTGTATTGGTCTGAAGCCCAGAGGATATGCATTATCAGCCCATAAAACAAAATGTATTTAAGAACTATCAGGATTATGTCATATTTCCCCCCAAAAGCCAACTACTGAAATTGGTAATGATCATCATTAGCTCATCCTCTTATATTTAAGTGTATACCAGCCAGCCAGGGTTCTTATTAGGCCAGTATTATCTCATCATCTTTTATTTAGGGATGGCAATTTAGGATGGTGTAATCAGACATATATATCTGCTTTCCTAAGCCATCCAATTAAAAATACTGCTTTTTCCTAATTATTTTCTATGTTCTCATCAGCATCGGTATAGTTTGTATAATTTGATTTCAAAATAAGAAAGAATAAGAGACAAAAGGTCTCCCTTAGATTGAGTTTACAAATGAAAAAGTTTGCCGTGATTCTGCAAAACATTTCGTAGCATCTGATCCCAATCAGACCAAGTTGTCTATTAGTTAAACTAGTTGATAGTAGTTTGTATATAAGAAAATTAGAATCAAATTAATTCTGTTCTGAAATCTGCCTTTCAGATCCTCTAAAGTTTTTTTTAAAATATACATTATGCTTTATTCTTAGGATACAGTCCTCCGTGGGTTGGTCTAACCAGGAGCACGGGGTTTATAAAAGTGACATTTGCTCTCTAGTGTGCTGTTTTTGAACTTTACTTTAATATGAGAGATGGCAGGTGATTCTACTAGGCAGAAGAGTTGAATACAAATAATTGTATCATCACCTTTCTAAATTTGAAGCTTCCTAAGCTGCTTAAGTTTACTAATGTGGGGGACAAAATAAAATAGGAGAAGCTCCATTCTGATCGCTTCCTTTGAGATTTATACCTTGGTCACCCCATAATTAAATTAGCACAAAGAATTTCAGCAACATTCTCTTCATTTTGGGAAAACGTCTTCCAGGAAAATCCTCTTTCATCAAACCGAATGAGAAACAGTAGGAAAAATATGGAGAATTTATATTTATTTATTTAAGAAAATGTTATATGGCCACCCAGCTCATTCTAAGTGATTCCAGGCGGCTTACAAATATAAAAACCCAATAAAATAAATAATAGGTTATAAATTGAAATAATATGAGTCAATAGAAACAACAGATGCTTTGTGCAAAGTTCAATGGCACAATGGAAGACAAAGTTTCTGGTTAATGGTGATAAACTGGGAAGGGTTAATATCAAGAGAGGAAGCTTTCAAGGAGACTGTCACCACCACTGTTTATCATTGTATTGATTCTTATATTAACAATATTAACAATACTGAACCAGTCAGACCACAGATAGCAAACATCAAAAACCAAGAACAAAGGCATACCAAGTCAGCTACAGACAGAAAATGCCACCTCTGCAAAGAAACTGGACCAC
Source organism: Psammodynastes pulverulentus (assembly GCA_025802295.1). NCBI lineage: Eukaryota > Metazoa > Chordata > Lepidosauria > Squamata > Psammodynastidae > Psammodynastes > Psammodynastes pulverulentus. The sequence continues at coordinate 76,627,218 of JAOYMU010000252.1, read as the reverse complement.
CTAGATTTAGCTGCTGCAAGAAGATTGCATAAGACTGACTAGGAACAATGGCATGACAAAGTAGCCACAAAGGTGCATTGGAATATCTGCAAGGAATACTATTCGCAAGCAAAAACTGCTGGGCTACAAAATAGACAAAGTAATAAAAAATGAAGAAATGAAATGAAATTGCTCTGGAACTTTAGAATTCAAACAGATAAACATCTGGCATATAACACCCCAGACTTAATGATTGTTGATAACAAAGACAAAGAAAACCCCAAACCCAAATCTAGCTGATGATTTTTAAGATTAAAGATTTGGCTTTTTGCCTGGCTGCTAAGATCCTGAGTATATGCAGGGTCACATTCCTTGGTTATTTTAGCAATTATGATGCATGATTTACTCTGTGGTAATAATATTTAATTTTTATATTATTGTAATTGTTTTATTTTTAAAATTTTGTTCATGACCCAGGGTCACTGGTTAAAATGGGCAGCCATATACATTGAATACATAAAATTCAGCTTTTTAAAATTTACTGTTATGTTTCATTTGCAAAAGAAAATAATGAACAATCCAAGGATCAATGAATATGATTTTTCTTGAAAGAAAACAAAACAAAACAATATGGAGACCTTTAGCCCAAAACACGAAATCCAAGGCTATAGTAACCCTAATTAACATCCCTGTTCTGCTAAAACAAAATCTAGTGAAGAATAGTGTACACAAAATAATACTTTGCAGAAATCTTTCCAATGAAAAGTACTTGTAACCAGTGTACAGATTCTTACCATATGTATGTGAAGACAATATAGGGTATATATTCAGTATAGTGTTATTATAATACTAAAGGCAAGAAAATAAGCATAAACTTGTCTTATTTCAAGTTGATTAACTTGTCCATCATGGCCACTGAGTCTGGAAACCTCCTTCTTCCAGGTAATTGACTTTGGGGATCATATTTCCCTCAGTGCACGGTTGGCTGGGTGGCTTATGAAAAGCAGGATGGTAGAATAAGGCCTTGATTTATTGGACTAATAGAGAGGAAGGGATATATATATTAAAACTCAATTATCATTAAATGACAAACAGGGTTTTCAGGCCTCAAAACATACATGAGAAAATCTACCTTAGTGACTGTTTAAGATAGTTTTAGAGATTACAGAACCAAGTAAATATATTGTACAACTTATTTGGTACCTAAGTTGTAAATGTATTTTACTTTGTTCTGTAATCTTAAAGAGAAACAAAAATATCATAAACAAATATTCATTTTAAGGGGAAGTGGTAAACATTGCATGGACTAATCCATCACCCCACAGACTTTGTGGTTAAGGTTATGTCAGCCAGCATAATTTATATTTTCGTTTGAATCACTGAGATAATTCACTTTCCTAATTGATGCTTTGTCTGACAACAAATCTTATGAATACACACTGTCACTACATGTGTGATGCTGCTGCTGACAAATAGGGACATTATTTTATTATATTAAATCTTACCTTCAGACTAAGAGTTTTCTACCTCATTTGTCAATAAAAAATCTACAGGCTTCTACTGTTTTGACTGCAGTATTGATCCAACTCTTAACTTGCAACTAACATAAACATTAATCTGCAAATGACCATAAGTTTAAAATATTTCTTACAAATCATGACAGGCCTAATTCAGAGTTGCTCATCATTAGCACACAAACAACCACCCACTTATAAATAAAGCTAAATGGATTTGCTGTAAAGTAACATCAAATCAGTCAATCAACCAAGTACCCCAAAAGGAATTTAACCATCCCGCTGTTAATATTCTCCATCTAGATTGTGATAAATGATAAAAAAAGATGGAAATGCACTAGAGAATACTCCTTAGTTATCTCTTTTCATTTTTACAGCAGCACAATAAAGGTAGCATAATATTTTTGGAAATGAATATCTATAATGCGGTCAGGTACCATTGAGAAAGTATTATGCTACGCTAAGAATAAAAATCAATAGTGGGCTGGTTCCCATTCAGCAGTGCAGATGTGTATGATATACGCTGGCTTCATGGTAGAACTCAGAATTCTGTAACAATGCCACTGTGCAGATTATTATTACTAAAACAATATAATCTCACAGCAACAGCCTGGAATTCCACACTACAGAAATTGATATAATGGTTCATGTATGCTCTGTTTAACCAGGGCTTTTCTTCGGCGCCGAAAGGTGCCGGAACGCGCCCCCCGTCGTGCGCTAAAAAAACCCAGAAGTGAT
>JAOYMU010000252.1:76588671-76608662 GCA_025802295.1 Psammodynastes pulverulentus | reverse complement strand
GAATTGGTAATTACCTAATATGGACAACTGAGCAACTTCAAGAGTTAACAGGTTCCTCTCTCAATTTCTTTCCTCTAAATCAGTTGTATGTATTTGTCTAACCTGGAAACCAGAGAGAAGGAGAAGGAGAAGGAGAAGGAGAAGGAGAAGGAGAAGGAGAAGAACGAGAAGGAGAAGAAAGAGAAGAATGTCCCATTCTTCCTTTTTGTTCCCCTCAGGATTTCTTTTCTTTGTGATCATTGTTCTTTTGTCTTGTACTGTTTTTGTGGGGGCACCAATAGTATTGCTTTTTATCCTTAAATGTTTTTAATAACTGTAAATCTCCTGTAGCAATTGAAACAGCCTTTGTCCTCTAACCTTATCCCTCATTGAAAACTAAAAAGTATGATTCACATGTCCCAAACTGTCATGCTTCTTCCTGAATGTTTGAGATTTTTAAGCCACTAGTTAAGATAACCACTTACCCAGCATTTAATAAGAATCTTAGAGCCATAAAAAGAGACCAATTAAAAGACAACAGGTTTCTTCAGAAAGCAGTCTAAAGAGAGTACATGCAATCCTGAAAAAAAAAATCAAGCTTTTAAAAACTCTTCTTAAAGCCAGCTGACTGGTATAGAGGAAGAAAAATGTTGCTGTTCGTGGAACCACCAATGTAAATGATTAGATAATGTGGTAGATTTAGATATACAACTGCAGCAATAAGTTGAGGAGGATTAAGATCACCTAAAATTTACTTGGAAGAAGAATGAAGGTGGTGTTTGTTTTATTGTTTCCACCTAACTGTGGATATTAATTAATTCCAACCACTAACTCAGCACGGTTTCTGGACCACCCCAATGTGCTAATTCTAGAGCTGCTGCTCTTTGGAAAATAAATGAGGAAGTAAATCCTAATATAAATCATGCATAGATTTGCTTTTTTTTTAAAAAGTCACAGCTTATACAAAAGACAACTGGTCTAGTATTCTCTGGAAGAATGTGAAGTTGTTGAGTTTCCCAAAAGTTCATTTTCTTAAGATGAAAGGTTTGCATTTATCTACTTTGTACATAGCCTAGGCTAAAGTGAGGTTTGGATAAAATACAAAGAAAGAGAAGACTTCTCTTTAAATCAATTTGGAAACAGCAAATGAGTGAAGTTTTTAAGATAGATTGCCCTGGATGTACAGGCCATGAATGAGACCTTGATTCAGAAACTTATCAAGTTCTTAAGTCATTCTGTTTGGTCATGCAGTATAATTGGTCAAAATAGGCAAAAAAAAAAAAGGAATGACAACTTTATTTAGCCTTGAATTCATTATGTCTAACTGGGAACTACTATCAAAGAATGGAGAGAGAGAGAGAGAGAAAGAGAGAGAGGGAGGGAGGGAGAGAGAGAGAGAGAGAAAGAGAGAGAGAGAGAGAGAGAGAGAGAGAGTTTCTGACCATAGGACCGGCCTCTTGGTTTCTAGACTGATGCCTTAACCACCACACCAAATTGGGTCTTAGACTTAGGCACCAGCATTGGTCTAAAAAAAAAAGTAACATCTTCCACTTTGGTAAATTGACTTTTTTTTACCATTTTCATTTTCTTTCACTTCACATAAAGAAGCATGAAGGATCTCCAGATATAACTTCAGATATAACTGAGTATCTGAACTGGATTCCTATCTCTCAGCCAGTGAATGTATTTTAATTGATAATAGCTGTGCCCACAAGAACATTTTGACACTAGATAATTGCTAGCCTAATAGGGGAAACTAAACTTTCTGTAATAACAGAGCTGATATGCAATCTGTTAAGACTACATGAAGTTTTGTGAGTGCAATTATTTTTGTATCATTCTATAGTATTCCCCTAAAGTTGCAAAGCTTTTTCTGATCCCAAATAAAGGTTTGATCTGTTAAGGAATTTCTAAAAAGCAAGGTCAATTTGTTAAAGAACTGCTACAAAAATTTGTGGAATATGCATTGCGCTGCTTATAGGAGTCTGCTAGAAACCAAATAATCTCTCCATTGGCAGATACTGATTACAGTATTTTCCTATTTATTCAGTCTGCTACTTTCTTCTTGAATTTGTTTCCTTAACAGAGGACGAAGTGGAAAATTCATATGCATGCCAGTATTTGCTGAGGCTGTCAACTGCAGTGATTGTCACATTTCAATCACAGTTAAAACCAGCCAGCCAGCCAGCTCCTTTTTTTTAATGGCACGAGGTCTTACATTCTTGAGGACCAGAATTAATGAATTAACTATTGATTAAATTCCACTCTAGCAAATCCACCGTGGCAAATAAATGAACTACCTGGGGCATATGTAGGCCACAGTCAGACATGTCCAGGCAATCGATCAGTAGTTAGTAGTCTCTTAGGACATGAGAACAGCTGATGATAATATGACATGTAAGGGGAGGCAATGAAAAAAAGCCCATTCTATTGAACAGATGATCAAACAGGAAGGGATTTCTGACTGTTTTATATTGGCATGTTTTGATATCTTAGCTAGTATACCATCTCAAAGACATGCATAAGTACATGTGTGTGTTTTGTGTATGTTTATTATAATTGAAATCTTTGCGGTTATAATTTTCAAGAGCAAATGCAAAAACTGAAATAAAACAAAGACCAATTGAAGCTTCCTTAGAAGATTTTAGGAGTAAATTTATCCTATTGGCATATTTCCAAAGATTTAGATGTTAAAATGTTGCTATTTAAAACATATATTTCTCTTTCTTGAAGAAGTAGACCAAGTGCCAGGCTCTGCCAGTAGTGTAATAAAATCTTATTAACAATAATATACACGCAGGAGACTTATTATTGTTGCCATAATTTTGATACATCCTTGGCAATGGCTGTATAATCTCTATTGGAAATTTTGGCACTCATGGATCCTTTTAGGAAAAGAATAATTACATTTGTCAATTTCCCATAATAATGGAAGAAAAAATATAGAACCATATCTTCTACAATATGCGCATATAGATAAACAACTTAATTTCTTTTACACTTATTGCCTTTTTAATATTGTGAAATTATTATTCTAATCAGGCTAATATAGTTGGAGTAACCACAAAAGCCCAGTCTAAGCCAAAGACAAGGGCGGAGCAAAGCAGGGGCAAAAAGGAATCTGGGATTCTTCCTTGTTATACTGATTTAATAGGAGGACTGGAATGTAATAGAGAAGAGAAAGACATATGAAAAGTTGACATGACTTCCTTTAATGTCGAGTCTGATCAGTTGCTGCCTCATGATAGAATTAAATCAATAAGAATTTGACACAGAACTGATTCATATGTTTCTCAGTCCTTCACTATAAATATGGCTTTGGGAATCCTTCCTATATTCACCAGTAATGCCTGTATGACTTCTCCTTTTCTTCCAGGATTTCCAGGCTGATGAAATCATGGCCTTCTTGCCAAGCTAAACACTATGTGAGATTTGAGATTGCTTCTGTATAAAGTAGAGACACTGAAGAATGGTAATGCATACATGTAGCATACAGGCAGCTTTAGGATGAGTTTCTTTGCAGGGGGAAATGAAGTACCAGAAAATAACTACCATATTGAATTAAAATGAAGTCTAGTGTGAAAGACAAGATGTAAAATAGATAGGCAGACAGAAAAACATACACATTGTAATCTTCCTTCTTAGATTCATATGGAAATAAGCATTTATCTTATAGCCCAATTTATGCCAATATAATTACTTTTCTTATGATTTAATGTAAAAAACAAGGCAAGCCTATTTTCATACCTTGAACCAAGGACATAGATCCATGGTGGCGATAAGTCTTTAGGCACATCTTCTGCAGTTCTAATTTGGGTTCCATTACTTCTCACACAAACATTTCTTCTACAGGATTCAACCTAGAATAGCAAGTATCAAAATGGGTACTTTTCCTCATTCAAAATTTGAAGTCAAAGTAGCAGCAAAATTGAATTTAATATAATGGTCAAAAGGACAATCATTTTGAATGGGGAGTGCAAAAAGAAAAAAAATGCCATTGTTATTATTTATATCCACAGCATTTTTATAATATCTTTTCATGTGATAGCATTAATAAATATATTAAATGCAACAGTATTGACCAAAACCAATAAAATCAGGAAAATGGACAAAGGCTGTAAATTAAAAAATAAATAAATCAGCAATGGTTAGACTTTGGAATTAAAGGAATATCTCAGAATAAATATTTTTTTTAATTTCCAACAGAGACACTTCACAGCAGAAGACTGTGCTAATGATTTTTCCCCACAAAAACAAACCATTTTAAGGAATACCTATCTATGCATTACATATCAATAAGTGCTAGTGAGCTGTAGTTTTATTAGCTGGGCATCTCCCTAGTAGCAAAACCGAACAGGCCTATATAAAACCAGGTCCCAGCTAACCAAGAGTAGAGCTCTTTACTGCTTTATAAATGAGCAGGTTCAAATACTTACTCAACTAGCAGGTAGCTCAACACAAGGCATCAAGAAAATAACAATATGCAAATTTAGATAATTATCTTATTCAAATAGTATTCCCTCTTCAGAAATTTGACACTGATAAGTCATGGCATCTGATGCCAGTCAAATATATTAGGGAAACAATTTCAGTGCAATATAGTATCTAGGCAAAGTAATGCATGCCATTTAAATTTATTTGTATTCAAACTTCATTGAAAAAGTATAGGATTTCTTTAACTAAGTTATCCCATGATCAAGCTAGTATTCATAACAGAATGATAGACCAAGCCATAGGACTATCTAGAAACCTTTTAAATTGTTATAGCCTATCCTAACTATGATGATGATACAGTATGATCCAACTGTTCCTCATTTTTTCACATAACATGAAGGATTTCGTTCTTTTCAACAATGGAATTTAACCTCCCCTCAGAGTTGTCTTTTGCAAACATGGTGCATTATCAACCCACCCAAGATGAGGATACGGTATGTTTTTTAATGTGAGTTACAAAAATAGTAATTAGACTTAGATTAATAAGTTTGGGATAGGGACACCCAGAATGTTACCACTTCACCTTTGTAAGTCTATCGGCTTTCTTTCCTCTCCTGTCCCAAAATAGAAATAATGAACCTTTGTAGCAATGTATTAATGTTTGATGAACTCTGAAGATGAAAGTAAAAATATGACTTCCTGAGTTTTTAGTGCTTTAAATAGATCCAAAGAAAAACTAATAATGTCACCTTTGCATCAACAATAACAAAAAAGGTCATTCAATATGCCTGGTTACGAATTGACAGATGTCTACACATGACATCAAAAAGCAAGACAGATACCCATTTAATTATAACTTTAGGAAGCTGAACACTTGATAGGAAATGTAAGGTCAAAAAAATGGAGGGGTAAGCAAATGAACAATTAAATCTTTGAATTTTACCTCATAGTTCAGTGTTATAAACATTAGCACAAATCCTGAAATATGAGAAGCTAAAAAAAAAAGCTAGCTGATTAATATGTAAGGCGTCAATAATAAATCCTGAGGTCTGAAAACTGTTAAAAGTTCTTGGAATTTATACTACGGTTGAAGAAAGACAAGTATGTATCCATATGGAAACTGGAAAGTTATATGTATATTCATAGGGAGTGGGTTTTTTTTTACTAAAAGGGGCTGGAATGTGGAAATCCGTTATAGTGTGTCTTTGTGTGACGTTTATTTATTGCACATTGCAAATGGATGCAAATCGTAGGACAAAGTATACATGATTACTGTTACGGGGTCTCCATACATCATTCAGAGAAAGCCAGTATCTGAGTGAGACCAAAAATATATTTGTAGGAAAGTTGCAATTAAAGCAGCCTTTTGAACAAATGAAATCAAATTCATTATAGAAATGTATTTGTATGCCTTTTCTTCACAAATATTCATAAAACCTGCAAATTTCTGAGGAAGCCTAAAGAGAAGGAGAAGGAGAAAAAAAAACAAAGGGTTTAAATATTAATTGTATTTTTTAAAAGACTGGGATTTCTTGGCTAAAATCATCCTATTCCAGAGAAGAAGGGGAGGTAGGGGAACATGATAAAAGGCTACCAATGCAATATCATTATTTCTGGTAGTTCATGTTTTATGCATGCCTGATGTTTCTAAAACAATTGCTGTTTTGTTTTAATCAGTAGGAGTTGGATCTTTGTAATATATATATAAGTTCAGCATCACAGGAGGAAAGGAAATTTAACCCTAGTAATTTAAAAAGACGGACGATATATATGTGCGTTCTATGAGATCTTTTGGTATCTCCCTTTAGTAAGCTGCAAACTAAAGTATAAAATCTTTGGACATTTTAATAATTTGCAAAAACTCAATTATCAGTATGGTAGCACATATACACTTATAGAAGTGTGACTCACATACACATATGGTATATATGCCGTATTAGCAATATTAATTGTCTATATTTATATGTTTTATATATTCCTAATTATTCCATGAATTATCAAAGTCTCATATATCACATACAGTATACAAACATATGCCATTTACATAACTGTATGCAAAATGATATACAGATTGTGTTAATATCTGTACGTTTATAGATGAACTGACATTAAACTATATACAAGAAAAAAGAAATATTCCAACCTGTATGTCATAAAGAGTGAATGGAGACAAATCTCCTAAAATGAAAGATCCAGGTGCCTTCATTCTGGTCTCATATCGGTTATTATTTACATAAATAGAATGTTCTGTGACAACACCATTTGAGTTTGAAGGCAATGCCAAAATGACACATACAGCTGTACTATTGATGATGATGATCTCTGGAGGGAACAGGCCCTCTGGCTCTAGAAATAAAGGAGGAAAGAGAATGAACTTCATCTGCCATTGTAAAAACACTTGTTTGACCAAATACACATTAGAATTTAGATTTAGGAAAGCCTCTGCTACTTATCTATTAGTTTGTTAAAATGTTTACACTGTTTTCTAAATGGACTTGTTATAAGCTCAGAGATTGTGGGAAAAGGGGATGGTAAAAACCTAAAAACCTTTGTATCTGCAGCCTTGCCTTAACTTTGCTTTACTATAACTTTGACTAAAGGAATGTGACTATTTATTTAACTGTGTGACCTCATTCACAATTATTCAGTATAGTCTCATATTTCAACTCCATCCCGCCCCCCAAGTTATCTTCTAAGGGTGACGTCTCCCCATAGCTTTTATTAGCATCATAACTTGAGCAATGTGCATTAAATTATTATGTAAATGCTTTTCATGATTACCACAGATGATGATGAAGCATTAGCTTTTATTTTTCAAAATAACTCCCATCTTTCTTAGCATTAAATTACACAGATTATTTAAACATGTCATAAATAGCTATGTAAAGCTATTTTTATCTGGGTAAATCCATCTTTACCAATTGAAAAATTGTACTTCCAGTAGGTTCTATTTTATAAATAAAAAGGGGGATGAACTTTGGCTTTGCCAAGAAAATGCAATCCTGACTTAAAGTACTTTGCTAATGACCTGGAACACTTTCTTCTGGGGTAATGATATTATAATGTTTATAATGAGATTTTACAAAGCCAAAAAGATTAGAAAAGCTATTCCAAAAGCATTTGAAATTCACAAGTTGCTTTTTCCATCCTCCTTTTCCTTCCCTCCCTTCAGCTTGCCAACTGGTTGGAAATATGTCAGGGAAACTGTCTGAGTGGCTAGATTTACACCTTTCATTTCTGGTCAAACAGTTGACTGTCATGTCACAAGTAACCAGCTTCACAGCATTATTTTTTTTTAAACAAAAGTTCTTATTTTCATAGTGGAACAATGACAGATTTCAATTGTCATTAAAAAAGTTAATTAATTTTCAGTTTTTAAGCTGAAACCAAGAGACAACCTATCCACATCTGGTGTAGTCACAGGTTCACTGTTGGTGCTGTGAAGTCCACTGAAAACTTGAAGTAAAATCTGATACTTTGTATTTGGATATAATTCACCAATAACAGTACTATTTTCACTTGCGGGGATCTTTTTGGAGTTCATTTGGACAGTGCCATTCCAGGAAAGGAAATAATATTCAACACTTCTTTGAAGATCTTGTAAGGATGTTTAATTAATAAAAACAAAAAATCTAGTTATGGAAATGAATGGAGAAATAAAAACTGCACAGCTCTTGACACAAAATGACTTCAAGTATATTAGAACTGCAAAGTTATATGTAAAGGGTCCAGTCAAAGATACTAAGTGATAAACTCTGTACTGATGATATAAATATTCTATAGAAGAAATTGTTTTGCGGGCAAATCTTATTGTTCAGTCCATTCTGACTCTTCCTAACCTGCTGAATCTCATTTCACCAGGATTGTCTGTTGATAAATTCTTTGAGCTCTTGTAAAATTACAATTGTATTATCTGGAATTTCTCCACTTTGTCTTTTATCAGCCTCTTTTCTAAAGTATTGTCTTTGATTTTCCCTGGTCTTTTCCAATGAATCTTGCCTTTGCATTATGTGTCTAAAATATTTAAAGTTTAACTTCATCATTAGTACTACCAATGAGCATTTTTGCTTTCCTTCATGTAATATTGAATGATTTATTCTTCTTGTAGTCCAAGGTATTTTCAATCATTTATCCAACAGCATATTTTAAAGGCATCAATTTAAATAGAATGGTACAAAATCTATTCCAGACATAATAGTATGAGGAGAAATGCAACAGTTTTCCCCCCTCCTTACAATACTACAGGCACAATCTCAAACTCAACAATCCATGAATTGATATTTCCAGATAGGTCATCAAAATAAAGCTTCTGTCTCCCATTTTCTTTTATTTCTGTAGCTTAATTTTAGCAGACCCTCTGTTTCCAAAACTCCTGTGCTATCTTTCACCTCTGAACCTACCAACAACAAAGACATAAAAGAAAGTTGTTTTCAAGAGATTACTGGGATGGAGGTGGGGACAGGGAAAATTTGTTCCAGATCTGTGACAAAATAAAAACATTTGGAGGCAGGGAGACTGCTTATTTGTTTGGAATAAGGCATAGCAAGCAATGAAAGAATAAATAAAGGTTTGCTCTAATGACCCTCACTTGATGTTTAACCTTTGCATTCATAAACAGGCATCTAGGAAATTTGTGCAGTAAGAATGAAAATGAAGCCAGATTGCATTACCTTTATCTAGGTGGTCAGAGGTTTGAATTACTAAAGTAATGAAACTTCAGCAGCCTGCTTCAGATCTATTAGGTTTGTCAGTTTTTATAAGCATGCTTACTTCAGGCATCCAATTATAAATATAAATTTTAGTGGAGCCTCTATTTGCTGAGAGTCACTAGTAAGTGCTTACAGACAGATTTGCATGTACATATTGAAGAATTAACCTATTGCTTTGATGGACAGGTAATCTGGATTAAATGGATATGTTCCTCTCAAGATGACATAGCACAAATGTGTACATTTGCATATACAGAAAATCCATAACTCTTCTGGAAAGGAAGATCAGGCTGTACAGAAATGCTGGCATTTGAAAATAATATGACAACCTCAAAGAGGTTTGAATTGATGTACTGTCTGCTCAGAACTTCTTATGCGGTTTCACATTGTGAAACACATCCAGAATCACAAGCAAATGTTGACCAACCCAAATCTGCTTAAATAATCACCTCAGAAAGAATGTTGTAGAATAAGAAAAGGTGGAGATTAAAAAAAACACACACAGAATGCTCTTTGGGAAAGAGGCTACCATGTTTGGAGACTGTATCTCCCTTGCTCAAAATACTTGAATAACCTGAAAAGTAAGAAATTAAACGCAGAGAAAATGAAATCCTTAGGATACCACAGTTAATTGGTGGAAGTTGCTACCACCAGGTACTCTGTTGACCAGAATTTATTTAAGTTTAATAAATTCTTATCAAATTGATCAAGGGCAAACTATAAGTATGGCTATAGATTATCTCCAATATTGAAGGCAGTAAATATTTTGTTGCTGCTGGGCAGATATTGCTACTTCTCTTTTTGTGAATTTCCCATTGGCTGAACATTTTTCTTCTTCTTAAATTCTTAATAGATTGTGCCACATATATTTATACACATGGTTCAATTTTCCCAAGAAAGGGTGAAGTTTCCTCTAATATATGGTTTCCCCTTCTTCAGTATATTATGATCCCAACCAGAGGAACAAAGATAAGAGAAATAAATTGCTGGGAAAGTTCCTAATACAAGCTGTAGAATGAAGAATGATGGCAACTACTATACTTCCTTACTTCCCCCTTTCCCTTTAAGGTACCCAACCTCAACTCCTTTGGGAAACGTTCACGTCATCAGAAAGAAGATATGAAAAAAGACTAAACATCAGAAAAGAGCTGATGAATTAGGTGGAAGAGCAACTAGTTGTGACAAGAGATGAAATTGGTGACAGGGTAGGTCACCACAAAGAATATCACCCAAACTCCTGATTATATCCCAAGTTTAGGAAAAATGATTGCTGTCCTGGCACTGACAAATTTACAGCAACCCAGATGTCTTGGTATAAAGTCCACAGCATTAGCAAGTGGCACAAGCCCAATGCTGGCCTCTTAGAATCCCAGATGCTGTTAAGAAACCCAATTCCTAATAAGAAGGCAGGAACTTGCAAAACAGAGTGGCAACGAAGGCAGGGCAACATGGCAGATATCTGGACAATTCAGAACAGCAGCTGCAGCTTCAAAAGGCCAGCCAATGTAAGTCTGTAGCTCAGTGGTGGGATTCAAATAATTCAACAACCGGTTCTCTGCCCTAATGACCAGCTGGGTCGGCATGGCTGGGTGATCATGTGCCTGGGTGGAGCTCAGGCGACAGTAAGTCTGGGCGTACTGCCAAGGACTTTTAGCTGTTATATGGATCAACCGAGAGGCAGTTTCTGTAAGCAGGCCAATAAAGATTAGGCTAGAAAAAAAACAGAATGTTTCTTTCCTGCCTTCCTTAGCCCTGTAAAGTGGAAAAACAAAACAAAAGGAGATTTCTTCCAACAACCACTTCTCCAAACTGCTTAGAAAGTTAACAACCAGTTCTCGTGAATAGGTGCGAACCTATTGAATCCCACCACTGCAGTAGCTACAGATTGTCCTAGAGGAAATAAATAATTTGGACATTTTTTTAGTCTGAATGTAGGCTATAGAACTGAGTTTATATTGATCACTTTTGTGGATGACCGGCAGCAAGATTGGGAGAGGGAAAGGGAGACATTAGGATGAGGTTTCCTGCTGACAAAAAGTTAGGTATATTTTGATATATTTCAACCCCTGGTCAGACAAGAGATATAGTCAAAATTCTGTACCACTGCCAGAAAACTCTTAGGGTCTGGATGAGGATGAATAGATCTAGGGCAGCACTCCCCAAACTATAAAGTGCAGACAGAGTAGAGAAACGTTTTGGGAAGTGCAGACAGAGTCCAGGGCAGATGTGGAGAACCTTTTAGGTACATTGTTACAATAAATCCACCTTTCCCAAATTTCTTTGTATATTTGTGTTCATTTTGGATTTTTACAGAAGGTGTACACTAAATGAAGTGTGATGGCAAAATATTTAGGTACCCCTGATTTAGGTTCAATCCTAGCAAAATTAAATAGCTTTGAACTCAGAAGCCTTCTGATGTGGGCATATTTCATCTTTGGTTCTGCATGGGATCATGCTTTTCCATGCAGAAATATTCATAAATTGGGGTTCTTCCTGGATGCATAGCTCTGCTTTATCAATGCAATGCCTCTAATAGAATTTTCACATCGCTCAAGTTTGCAAAACTTTTTTAAAAAACCAGACATTGAGGAGTCAGCCATTAAGTGAAGAGAAACAACATCCTTTGTATCTAATTGAAAGCCAGTTGTTTAATGCTAGATGATGGATATAATCAACAAGAACACTTACTTGGAGTGGTCCATTTCACTTCTATAGCTGTGTGGTTAAAAGGCTTTGCAGCAACATTAGTGCCTTTCTCTGAAAATCCTGCTAATGTTGTAACAACCACTTCTTCACTTGACTTATATCCTACTTCATTATGGACTATCAGCTTATATGCATATGTTGTATTCCTAAAGGATATGATTTGTATCATTAAACAAGGAAAAATCATTAGAAGCATTCAGTTTTAGTGTTGACTTTACTTCAGATTCTAAACAAAAGTTAGATTAGAAGAATCATTCAGCAGAGCTGCTACTTGACTCAAAAATTTGTGAAGATTTCACCAATTTTCACTCTGCTGAATGTTTATTTTCAGTTCAAAAATAAAATTTGGTAACTATTTCCAAAGATAGTTATGGCAATTCCAAGCCGATTTTTTTTTTAAAAAGCAGGCTTAATTTATGATTAAATTTTGCTTTTGTTCTTTTATCTTCATTTTCTCTCTCTTGTAGCCTACATAGCTCTATTTCCAGAATGTTTTTTTTAACTTCTTATAAAACACTAGTTGGAGTTGCTAGCTCCACTTACTTCAAAGTTAAATCCTGATTCATTAATTTTATTCCCAACTCCAGATACTTCAAAAATATCCTGAACTCTGGTTTTCAAAAATTCCTTGCCTTCAAGGAAATGCGTAGAACAATATTCAGGCAAGGCAATTGCAAGAAATTCATAAGAGCAAGAAAAGTTCAGGACAATATTTCTGCATTTGTCAATGAACCACAGTAAAGCTAGCTTAACATGATGTATGAAACTCTCTGTGAGATATGGTGCCAGGAAAGGAAGAGATAGTTATCCAAGCCACTGTGTTTGGTTTGTTGGAAAATCTTGTTACAAAAGTGTTAGATTCAACAGAATGTATGGAATTCAGTCAAAGGATACAGAATGGACAATTAATGTTTTTACACAATACCACAAAATAGTTTGACTTTGGCTTAGTAATATGTGAAACCAGATTTTATAATGTGTAAAACATTTTTTAAGGATTGGAAATGTGGTTTATTCAATGAACAATGATTAAACAAACAGTTGTTTAGTAAAATACATGAACCCAGCCTACAGGTTTAAACATGCCCATCATAAATACAGACTCCAATACCACGCTCCAAGGAGTGAAAGAAACATAACAGATTTTTGACTAAATGAAGATTTTCTGGTTATGCATGATAGGACCAGACGTCCAAGTAGGACCAATAAAAGGATATAAAGATGGGTTGGGGTTGATGATTTGTTATAGAACAGGGCATCTTAGAATAGGACAAAGACAGGCAGGTGGAGGAAGGTTTGTAAAGAAACAAAGACAATAAACCCAAGAGAACAAAAATGTCCTCTTAAGAAAAAGCCACAATTAAAAGAGGTTTCCTAGGTCAACACATCACAGATCTATACTCCAAATCTCCTTCATAAATATTTCTCAAACTCAAACCCATGAACAAGATAGCAATAGAATAGAATTGGAAGGATGCTGGATGCTGTGTACTTTAATGAAATAAGTAAAACCATTCACTCAATATTCCAGCAGTTCACTTCTTACTTTCCTGAGCATTTTTTAAAAAGCAAAACAAAATTGCACAGAGGTAAAGAGAAGGTAACCAAACCAAACAAAAGAGTGTTAATAAAGGCTCATGCCAAAGGAGATGACAGAAAATATTTCATTACATAATTAACATGTTTGCAACACGGAGATGCAAGAACGCTTTGAACTATTAAATATGGGCTATACAAAATGCCAGCATTTGTTTTTATAGTTTTAGTAATCTTACCTGCTAAGACCCTTATCTTCATAAAACCACTGAGTTCCTGAGTAAATATTGTCCCAGAGATTTAAATCTTCAGGGGGATTTGATGCAAGTGGCTGCTGGATTTTACGTCTCAGGAGCTCATATCTAACACAAAAGACAAGCAGAATGGTGGGATTATCTTAACTAATGTTATGACAAAAAAAAGGTTGCTTTTAAAAGTCACACGTTATTTTCTTTTTACAGCTGTAATCTTGTTTTTTAATATTTTAGAATTTGACACTTTCCATAACTTATGTAATTAGTTTCAGAATGGATGAGGTTTTTTTAGCAGTTCTTTTATTAAGGAAAAATTATGCGAGTATGTAATAGAGTGTTTGATGAAATGTTTGCATACCTTTTTAGGATAATTTGATAGGAGTTTGAACAGGCAAACTTGCTTTATGTAGGAAAAAAAGTTAAGAAGGAGAAGCTATGTGAGTTCTCTTCCTAGCATAAACTTTATCTGCTGTGTAATTATCCTGATTTCATTTGGTTTAATAATAAAGAGTTACCCTTGAAAGTTGTGAAATAATAGTTAGGTGACTATGGTACTCAATCTTTATATCAGTTGCTTTACAAAAAACGGCTTTTCCTCAATTTATTTGTAAATGTATCAGAATTTTCTTTGCCCTTCATTTCATTTTTCCTTGGGTGACTATTGTTCAGAAGCAAAGATTTGTGCCATCAAAACGATACTTTCCATGAACAAGAACATAGAAACATAGAATAATAGAGTTGGAAGGGCCTTGGAGGTCATCTAGTCCAACCCCCTGCTCAAGCAGGAGTCTATTCCAAATATTTAGCCTCTACATAGGATCAAATTCACAACCTCCTTATTTGAAGCATAAATTGGATGAAAATGGAGTATACATTCCCATTATTTAAAGTGGAAAATAGTAAACGGCTCTAATCTTTTTTTATAAGGATAGCATGAATTTCAAAAGGAAGTTTTAAAAAGTGATCTAAATTTCATAAAATAGTGATGGGGAAGGAGGGGTTGAGCTACACACCTTTAAATTTTGTGTTAAATGCCTAAAGGATTTTGCATTTTTCACCAAAATCTATAAGAAAAATAGATACTTTTAAGCAATGAAATGTGCTAAATTTAATAATGATGGGTGCAATGTTTTATTAAAATTATGTAAATTTAATGCTATTAAATATGAGTTTTGAAGGAAGGATATATATAGTGAAAATGGATCTTCTAACAAGGAGTATCTGTGGCAAATTTCAGGCAGATCAGTTGATGGGTTTTTCGGCAAAAGGAAAGGTTGCATCCTTTCTGAATGCAGTCAGGGATTGAGGGCAGGGATAAATATAAGAGATTAAGTCACTCATATTTCCCTAAAAGCAAATAAAGTTCTTAAACCAATCAGGTAGATAAGAAGCCATAAACTTCTTATCTATGGATGGAAGATAGAAAACAGGAAATAAATGCTTAAATTAAGAGTGCCATATCAATTTCTAGGCCCCCTCCTTTCCCTCCTCTCCTATTTTGATTGGCATAGCTGATGGTTGTCTGGTTATAAGGGTCACTCTCATTTGAGGACAGACCTGTCAATCAAGAATACAGATAAAGTTCTTTTTGGTACTTGAAAGAGACCCTGGAATGCATGGTGGAGGGAGAATTTTCTGTCTGATTTCACTTTGGGAAAGGACATATGGGAGAAATACATCTTGTCAAATGAGTCAAAAACTAATTTGAATTGTCAATCTGAGTTTATGTCGAGTCCTAATAATTTCAGGCAATTCTAGATAGTCTAATTTGTTTTGATTAAATAAAATTTATATACAAAGTTAAGTTTTTGGTGTATTCTGATATATTGTTCTTTCCATTACCTTATGTGATGCCCATTGGGTTTAGATGGTGGTTGCCAATACACATTAATTACTGATTCATTAACTGGGGTCACAGTCACAGAACTGATATTTTGGGGAAATGTTGGAAGTGTAACCATATATGTTGGTAGACTCTTGGTGCACCCTCCAATGTAATCTCCACCTCCAGTACAAGCTTCTATGAAGACTGAGTAATTTGTGAAAGGGATCAGGTTGGTTACTACGTGGCTCATAGAAGTTGTCAAATTGTTAGTTATAGTGATTCGAGGGTTCGGCATGTGGATCTCATAGCTCAACATTTCTCCATTTAAAATAGAAGGAGACTCCCAGGAAATCTAAAACAATAAGAAATGGTTTAGAATGAAAGATTAAGAATTTTACAAGGTTTAAAAAATAGTTCTAACATCATCATGCTATTTGTAAAGACAATTTCATTTTCTGAGTTTATGCATGAACCCAAATGTCAACTTGCAAAGCATCCTTGACCTGCTCTCGAGTTGCCATAGGCAAAGGGAATGGGGGATTCATGTTTATCATGGGATCTCAGATCGTATATGATCCATAACCTGATGTTCCAATAGAAGAAAATATTTATACTTCAGGGTTGAACTGTGGAGTTCTTGATGCTCTTTGAGCTTGATTGTTTACTTATAGACATTTTATTGTCCAATTAGGTAACATCAGTCATGGGGGCATGGGTTTTATATGCAGTATAATATGCCAGTTTAAAACCCATGACACTGCTGATGTTACATAGTTGGGAAATGAAATGTATGTAAGCAAACAAAGATCTAAGAACATCACGGACTCTACATAGCCTAGTGTGATTTGTCATGACTATAATCATACTTCAATCATAAAAAATATAAAAACCATGATAATCATAATATATCCTTAGGTTTATGAAGATACCAAATTAAAAAATATTCATGGTAGCATACACATTTTAAAGTATCTTAAGAACATACAACAAATACAGAAAAAATTGTATGTGGGGAAAAAAACACAAACAAGAAAATTCTGGCCCCCATCATAAGTGGGATCACAAATCACTTCTGGCCTGCTTGAAAAGCTTAGTTTGAAAAATATTTTCTAAAGGGAACATATGAACTTTTAAGGAATGATATATCAAAAGGCAAGACCTGCAGAAAAACGGCATTCCAGATGATGCCTAGGAGATTCTATGCAATGTTATAGTTTAATCAACAGGATCCAGAGCATGGACAACCTGTCAGATCTTATTGAAGAAGCAGAAAGAATTAGACGATGGCAATTCCATCAGAACTTGAAATCTATGAAGGGCTTTATAGATAATAAATAGTACTTTGAATTGCATCCAGAAAGCATCTAATAACCATTGCAACTTGCATTGAAGATAGGTGTTCTGAAGTGTTAGAACACCTATAGATGTTAAATAAGAAAGGAGAGAATACTAAACCCTGATCTAGTCTTGTAAATCATTGGACTAGGACTCAATCTCTCTCTCTCTCTCTCACACACACATACCCAGCAACCAACAATAACCGGAACTGGTCATGGACAAAGGAGAAAAACCACTGAAACAGTGCTACCAACTAACCCCCCCCCCCCAAGTCAGTCATAAGGATAACATGATCAATAAAATCAAAAGCTACCAAGAGATCAAGGAGGATTAGGAGGGTTGTACTATTCCATCCCACTAAAGGTTATCCACGAGTGCAAACAATGTCATCTCAGTGCTACATGCTGGTTGGAAATGCAACAGAAAATATTCCATCTAATATGTTTCTTCCAGAGCTCTGGCTGTTGCTATCAGAAAATATAGTCAAGTTTTTTCCATTTCAAAATTCTTTTGGATTTCCTTCTCATAACATCATTCTTCACTGGTATTAAAACCTAATCATGACTGTCGAAGAGTCATTTTTAATCAATCTAGGTGACAAGCTGTTCACCTGCAAGTGTGCCATTTAGTTACGAGTATTTTTATATCAGTCCAAATGTAGGAAAAGATAAAAAACAGGGTTGTCCAGACATTTGGTAAAATATTGCAAACAAGTATTGGCTGAGGTCTTTAAGATGGTTTATACTGGACAGTTTTAATCATCCTTTTGTAGATCAGGAGTCATATTTTGAATTATTCATGTCTTGGATTGTCAGACATAGAAAATATACAATAAAATACAATTTTACTTGCCTATAAACTCTGGAGAAGCTTACAATCACAGGAATAATTATAATCTGCATTTACTTTTAAGGTCAAAATGAAACTGAAGCTCTGGGAGGCCCACCTCCTGACACACACACCATGTTCTTCCTCCCACTCCTCAAGGTCCCCACAGCCCTGTGCTTGCTTTCTTCCTCCAGGTTTCTGCAGGCCTCCCCTGAGTCTTTGCAGGCTTTTCCCCACTACTACCAGGTCCCCATGGGCCTTTTCCTTCCCACTCAGTCCCCACAGAGCTTGGGCTTCCTCTCCACACCCTACTGGATCTCTGGAGCTTTCTGCTGTGCTGCATGGACCACTTTAGGGAAGGAAAATATAGCTTTGTTATGCGGTCATCTGGTGTGATTCTGGAAGTGGTTGCCATTTTCCAAGCATTTACACTGACTAGCACAAACACAATGGTTGTTCAGAAAAAGGTGGCTGTTTCTGAAGTTGTGCCATATGGCTGTGCAACAAAGCAATTCATTCTGCTACCCTAACATGCTGCAGAAAGCTCTAATCTTTCCTCTTTACTCAAAAAGTGTTTTGTTTCTTTTCCCCACTATACTTGCCTGATAATACCAGATTAAAAAAAATATGTATTGTATTGCACACATTGTATTATTTTTACTTTTCTTGTTGTTTTTTTAGAAATGACATTTTTCCTAAAAAGTAATCAATCATTCAATCATAGAGATTTACCCACAACTAGGATATGGCTTCAAACTATTCTTGATATATCTAAATTGTTAGATCATATGCAACAATATCTCAGCTATTTTTTTCAATCTCTTTAGGGTAACAAGTGACTACCCTCAAAATTTGATTTTTTTGGGGTTTTTTTAATCTCATCCTCATGGGCTTTGGCTACATCTTTCTGATGTCAGTTTCTATTGTTTTAGAAGGTATGATAATGATTGGCTAAGGCTCTGCGTGATCCACCACTTTTCAATTTTTCTACACTTAGCGTGGAAGTTATATTTATGATGTATGAAAAGTCTTTAACACCTTTTCTATTAAGCCACTAAGACTTTTTTCTATTAAGCCACCTGTTTCAGTCAATTCCTATAGGAGTCATTTAAAGCAAAGTTTAATTAATCAGGCTGCTTGAATTTCTTGCAGCCACTTCACGTTTCTAGGGCAGATGCCCAAGATCTGATTAAGTAGCTGTTTCATTTCTATCAAAGAACAAGTGCTTACAAGCCAGGAGAACTAGTTATGGAATTGGCACAAAAACGATTTCATTATTAACGTGGAGAAAACTACTGTGACTGTACTGAAAAAGTAAGAAAAAGTGACTAGCACAAACACAATAAAACCAAACATTTGGAGAGTTACTTGTAGAATCATCCTTATGGACCACTCTCAGATTGATACTAGATACAACACAGTGGATTCTACTCCTTTATGGCTACTATCATCCTGCTATTCTATTAGACCAACAATTCAACATGGCAGCATTTAGGCCCTAGTTCTAAAAGCATTTTTTCTTAACCAAGAGAATGTCTCAATTTCTCCCTTGCAGTTTTGGTGTCCCTGCTATGATGAAGACATTCTCCTGGATTAAAGAAGCTTTCATTCCACTATCTAAATATCAAAGCACCTTAAGTTTTCTGTCACAAAATAGAAAGGGACAGATAAACATTAAACCATTAAACAATAATAACCTTAGAAAACTTTTTAATAAACATAATCAAAACCTTTCAATTCAAGGAAAATAACTCTAACGAAAGAAAGCACAGTGTTAACAATTCTATAGGACCAATAGTATATTACAATTGTCCAATCTTTTTTAAAATCAAGAACGTTGCTGGTTATTCTTTTCAACAATGAACTGTATAATATAGCTGTCTTTGTGAACTGTCTCTCAAAAATCATTTCATATCAGAATAATCCTGCAGTCCCAGACATGTTACCAATGTGTCACCAGTCATGCTAATATATGGAAAATTTTAAAAATTGAAAAAAAAGCTGGCAATTGCAACAAGCCTCTCTATCGCATCTTCACCTTGTAGGTTGGTGAGATATTTACAAAAATACAATAGTCTCAAGATTTCAGTTCTTTTCAAACCATTAAAAGCTCAGCCTCAACCAAATGAATCTGTAGTCTAGAGATACAATTGTACTAAGTTTTGTGAATTCTACATAGGCATTGGATCATTCGTAGTGATGTTACGACTACATAAAAAACCCCAATTCTTTATATCAAATTCTATTCCAGTTCAAATAAGGATTTGTACTCAAAGTTTAGAGACTGATTGCTTTGACAATCACAAACTTCTATTAATTGATGTCCTTACTTTCATAAAAGAGTAATCTTCCCAACTATTCTTATAGGAATAGGAGGCTATT
>JAOYMU010000252.1:76568010-76579369 GCA_025802295.1 Psammodynastes pulverulentus | reverse complement strand
CCAAATTACAGGCAGCTGGCTGTTAGCAGAAGTCTGCAATTACAATTACTGCATCCTATCTTCTGCGCCACCAAGGACATTATAGTAGATAATTTTATGTACTACATTAGAGTAAATCCAGAAGTTTGTTCAGAAATTTCTATTCTTGCCCAGAACAGGTGAAATGAACTATCCTACTTGGTTGTTGCTAAAGATCCTAATTATATGTTACTCAAACTATTATATCTGTTTGATTTGTTTGTAACTGTCAATTGGGCAAAATGTGCATCATAAAGCAACTATTTTTAAACCAAGGTACCTCAACTGAGCTAATTTACAGAATGTGTCCAAAATCTGAAACCTAGGACTGAAATCTGGCAAAGTTGGGGCTACTTCAGTGCTGCCACCATACCATGTCAGCCAGAGTCACTTAATTTATTTTTCCAGTGTTCAGTGCCAGCTTCCTGCAAGGAAAGTCAATGGGGAAGCTGGTAGTCACTCACGCTCTCCCTGCTTTTTTGCCTATGCAGGGTGGTTCAGTTTCACTGTTTAGGTAAGGAAATATCTCTGAAAGGATGACCCTAAAGGTCATGGGCTGCCTAATATTCTATCACAAGGAATGGTTCCCTCTTGTACTGATTTCAAACTACCTGTTACTGAACTCTAGTCTGAGTATCCAGGACAAACAACACTTTGGAGAACTTTGAATTGGCCCTGCTAGAAAAAGAAGAATTAAAGTTTTACCTCATGATTTTGTTAGATGAATAGATACTTTGGCAGTCTGTCTCTGTCTGTGAAGACACCATCAGCTAGCATGATCCTGCTTGGCTGACTGGGTCACCACAATTATGTAAAACACAACTATTAACTATAATTGGAGTAGTTTGCTAATATAATAAAAAGCTCTGAATATGAAAAAAAAAGGTATGCACCCAGTAGCAGCAATCACTATTTAAAGTAAGAATTCATGGGTGAAATGACATGAAAAAGATGGTTATAAAATTTTAATGGAATGATAAAAGGCAAAAGTCAGTCTCTCAGCTGAATTCTTAAAATCTCTATATATCACAATCAGGTCCTTAACTGTAAAATCAATGTGGAATAGAACGTGTTGTCGATGCAGTTGTCACTGGATGGGAGCCTGCAAAAGTCTGACAGTGACACAACCTCGCCTGCCAGGGCTGAAAATAAAATAATAAACTCCTGTTACTTATTAGGAATTGTTTATAGAGCCAACTATATCAGATGAGGAGTGGAAGGGGAGGGGCATATCGCTTAATGCCCTTGATTGATTCCTCAGGCTATTTCATTACAACATTAATACTGGAAGGTAGTTTCATTTTGCCAAATGAAATTATCTTTTATGGGAGGCTATTTTGCTTGTCTGCTTCAAAAGTTCAGACTCTATTTAAGAAAAGGAGGTATAAAATTATCATTAATCTTTTCTAATCATCTGACTAGAGACAAGTGTTTATTTATTTACTAGTGCAGAGTTATCTTCTGATAGCCAGGCACGATGGGAATCATAGAATTTCTTGATATATGCAGCGGGCAACAGAAACAGATTATTGCATTTTAAAGGTAATGAGAGTTGTATACTTTTCAGAGGTCAGGCAGAACATATCTGTAAGGGACCGGTGTTTAATGAACTTTCCAGAACAGAACCATAAATTTAATCAAACTTTGCAACTAATAGAATATAAAATGAGTTCCAGACAATTGCCACTTCTACGGTAAAAAAAACTAAAAGAAAAAAATCTAACAATAATATTTAATATTTAAGAATCCATCCAAATATGGGTTTTGAAAGAATCCTGGTGTGTTTCTTAAAGAACTATAGAGCAAGCTGACATTCAGCTGACATTTTTCTATTAATGGTATTATCAGAAAAAAAAGTCTACTTGTCTTTTTGTAACAAAGACATTAAAAACCTAATGTAGGTTTGGAAGGAGTGGATCAGAAGACACGTACTACAAACAAAGGCAGAGTGTCCTATTGTCCCTGACAGATTTCACTGATGGATTTGCTTTTCTGTCTACAATATCCATTGTATTTATTACATTTATAAAATGCCTCACAAATTCTGTTTCTGAATTGCATTGTGGTGTGTGTTTAAACTGGGGGTAACTTATCCCAGTTGGCCTATCCTGGAACTAATGGAGCAATTTGTAATTGCTCATCTGTAAGTCAAAGAGTCGACTTGGGACTGCCACTCCCAAGACAGTTGTCTTAAGTGACAGAATCTGGTTTTCTGTGGATGGAGGTTGGAATAGTGGTATTGTTTAAGATCAGGAAAGGGATAATTGGATTTAACCTCTTTGGAATAACTTGAACCTTTCCTCCATCTCACCAGATCCCATCCACATCTAATCTTAGTAAATTTTAATTTTTATACATTCAGTTAAAATCAGCAACAACTCTGAAATGAATTGAGCATACAAAAAGGCTTCAGGTAGCCTCATTTGGGATCAAAAATACATTATAACCACAATAGAAATCTAACATTGATATCTTGCTTTCAAATGGTGAGCTGCTCTCAGAGAGAAGTTCATGAAATAGAATCATTCCTTCCCTGGAAGTATGGCACAAATTGCATGCTGAAGGACAAATATTAAGTGTTTAGCATCCTTAGTTAGTTACAGGAATCAAGTAATGGAAATGAGGCTAACAGGGCTGATAAACTTTTTAGGATTGTAGCATAATTAATGCATCAACAAGTTATGATATCCTTCCAGGATGCACCCTTATTTATCTATCGGTCTGAGGTTGTTCTTCCTCCCTTCCAATGCATAGAAAAATTAAAATGTTTTAAAAGACAATATTAAAAAAAGATATAATAAAAATTATATAGGAGCCAGAGGATAGGTTCGTTTAACATTTATATCACCTGTAATGAGAATGCTTTTCAAAAACTGAGGGCTTTGAGCGGAATCTGCATGCAGCCTTACGTAGTCAAAAAGCAAGGACATAATTTCAGTAATCATAATAATTGCTATGACTGTTACATTGACTTTTACATTGTATGTCCTGAAAAAGTACACGGTGTAGTTTTTCAAGCTACTTACTATCCTCTTCTGTATCTATCAGAGTCCAGTTGCTGAACGTATCACCATATTCATTGCAGGCAATAACCCTCAACTCATAAGATGTATATGGCTGCAGGTCCTTCAGTATGTGATGTAAATAAGTTGTTGGTTTAGAAAAGAACCTAAAGGAAAAATACATATTTTAAGATTGGAAATACAAGATCACAGGGGAATATTGTATGGACAGGACTGTTGCATTTGAGATAAACCACCTCACATCAGTTTGCATCTCTTCAGAATACAGCAGAGTATTTACCTACTTACTCTGTATTATTTTCTGAGCAGTTCTTAAGTCTTATTTGGAGTCGGTATCTGGGTAAGCCTGGAGCATTGTTGCAAACTGGTGTAGACCAGAAAACCTGAAGACTGGTTGGAGTAGCAGATGAAAGCCTAGGAGGCAACATGCCATCTGGAGCTGTTGGAAAAACATGGATGAATTAGAGCAGAGAAAGATGTGGGCAACATATGCTGAATGGAATCAAAATACTCAATACACTGGAAAACTGATATTGAGGATCAACAGCAATTAAAGCACAGTTTAATTTAACATCTGTTTGTGCTACTGTAGTATTGGACTACACACTTCTTATATTATAATAATGTCATCATAGTCCATCCATACTAATATAAATCTATAGATGGATTAATATGTGATGTTCTCAGATTTATAATGCTGTGTATCTAACTCATCATCTGAAAACAACTGATTCAGCTCACCTGAGCATGATTGCTATCTGGTACAAGGGAGCTTAACAAATCTGCTTCAAAACCAATGACTAAAGATATCTGCTTTTTCTATCCTTGGTAATTACAAGCTGCATAATAAGCCATCTTGCATACTTCTAGTCAAATGATAAGCCAAGCATGATCAGAAGGAGCGCAATGTTACATGATAACATGACACCACTTATTAATTATATTAATTGCATACAAATCACATTCTATTCACATTTCAGGATAGATGAAGGTAGATCTTTGAAACCAATGAAATTCTAAACAAAAATACAATAGCAATCACAATGATAGGAACAGAAAAATAATAATTAAGCTAAAATGTCAAAAAGAAGTTTCAGCCTGGTGCAGAAAGGAATTCATTGTTGACTATTGTCTAAGAAGACATTCCAAAGATCAGGTGCAATTTTTATAGGTAGAATATATGAAAAATCTTACTTGGGCTATTTTAACTATTACTGACTGATTAATAGCAACTTCTTTGAAATGGAGGAAATGCTGTTTTAGATACTGGAAGCCAATTAGATTTTAAATGTAAGAGTTACATTAGGTATTTTTGATTGAGCTTGATGACTGGGATTTAGAAGTCATTTTCAGAATTCAGACTTCTAAAACACATCTAAATGCTAGTTCTGACATTTGTGAGAGGTCTGAGAGCAGCTATGAAATAGTGAAAAGTTTGGTAAACAGAACAGAAATTCTGATGTGTTTGTTTAAACAAATGCTATACATGGAACACTTAATGTCCTGAGAATTTATTGATAATTAAACTTTCAAAGCCACCATTCCTGTTTCATAAGACATGGTTTAAGAAGAGTGAAATGAGCATTGGATTCTAGTGCTGCTTCTCTGTTCCTGTTCTCTCTGCAGAATAGAAGCTGGTCTCAGCATTAAATTTTTGCCTTGTCTTAATCCAGAGTTCCTATTAACAAATTTTGTAATAGTAAATTGCAAGTGTCTCAGAATACAAAAAAAAGGGCAGCTTCTGTTGCCAAAAGGTTACCTGCTTCTGGGTTTATATGTAGAGCAGTGTAGGTTGTTCCTATTGCATTAAAGGTTATCTATAAGCTACATATAATTTCTGAAAGGCAACCTTCCACTCAGTCACCCTCCATGACTCCTGACTGCACTCCAAGGATCTAAATGAAATCTCTAACATGTTTTTTTCCAAGATATTTTAGAAAATTGGATCCACTGTTAAACTAATCAAGAGCATCCAAACAGCTGACCACCTATTACATAGATCAAACTTCTCATTATTCAAAAATGTCACATATTTTTATGAATAGGAACTTGATGGGAGTATTCCCCCTTTCAATTCTTTAGTCCTAACATTTCCTATAAAGACTGGCTTCATACAAAAGCAATAATTATAAGGGAGCAATAATTTCTCTGTCACTTTCTTAATAGAAGAGCCATTTACCTATCAGGATGATATACTGCCTCTAACAAACAATGCTACTTCAACTGCCCTTTTTGAAGTTTACTACATCCCTCAAGGAGCAACCACTCCACTGGTAACTTACTGAATCAACACATCTTGTCCAGTAAATGCTCAATTAGCATGGCAAAATAGCATGCATCAAGAATATAGGAAAAGTGCAATGGGTGAAGAATTTAATTTTATTTCCTCTTAGAAGCACAAACTAGTCAGTTTTACTATTTTAGTGATTAGGCAAAGGTTAAGAAATTAAATACCACTGCAAATTCTTGGGAAAAAAAGATAGGCTTTACATAAAAATAAATGAACTATTAAGAGATTTGTACAGCCAAGTTGCACATGTAGACCCAAAGCCACACCTTTGCAGCCCTGGTATATACCAACACAGCTAGCCTTAATCTGATTTAATAAAGCTAATGATACTGTATTAAGAACATTTTGTTCTTCCTTCATTGACAAATCTGATCAATAAAACAGAAAGAATGTTTAAGATTTTAAAAATTCTAATGTCTATCCAAATTAAGAATTTGGGGGGTCCTGATTTCAAAATCTGGGAAAATAAAAAGAAAAAAATTTTTATTACTGAATTTCAGTTGAGTTTCTTTTTTTGGACAGCTCCCTTTATATAGCAAAAATATACAAATTGTGCTCAATGAAGTATGATCATCTAAGAGATGATAATTTCATACAGTTGGTGAACTTATCAAACTGAGATATTTCTTTCTTAAGAAGAAAGAAACTAAGACTTTAAACAATGCAATAAAATGTGTATGTGACCAATTCTTTACTGGCATTTTGGATTTGTCATATATTTTTCACATATATAATGTGAAAACAAAAGTCACTGAAAAGTACCTGAAAAAATTGAAGAAAATAAAAAGGTCAATGTTTGTTTATTTACTCAATCAATCAATCTATCTATATGGCAGTTCCTTTCATGTATAATTCTTATGTGACTTATAATATTAGAAAGGAAAATAAAAAAAACACATTAAAAAAGGAGCAAACAATATATAGCCAAATAATAACCTTTTTACACAAATTCATCCTAATCATGTGTAGGAGAACAGCCATGTCTTAAATGTTCTACAAACATTTGGCAAAGTCAGGTCTTTCCCAATCTTAAGGGGTATTCTGTTCCATTGGACACACACTGTGACAGAAAAGCCATGCTTTTTGGATTCCATCAGATTACATTTTTAAGTGAAAGGATTATCTTGTCTGGTAACATAGGACAGTGAGAGATAAACAGCTGGGTCTACAGGTAACCTAGTGCACAGGTATCAAACTTGTGGCATCATGTTGCCATCATGTGATGTTTCACAACATTTTTCCCATTCACAAAGCTGGGGTGGGTGTGGCCTGTGTGTGATATATCCAGCCCATGATCTGCCAATTTGACACCGCTGACCTAATGCAATGCCAGTAAGGACTCTATAGATTGTATTCATCATCTTGAATTTTACTAAACTACAATAGAAAACTAGGTGTTTAAATACTAAGACTGATGAGCCAAACATGAGGTTACAAACAAAACAGTTACAATAATCCTGGCAAATCAGGTCATAAAATGTCAGGGATGGCTGAAAAACTGAACAGAAATAATAATAAATCATCTCTGTAGCCAAGTTGAGCATCAACATGGACAAATGACTATTGACCAGAGACTACAATCATGGTGAAAGGTAAAAGATGCAATATTTCCTATTTCAGTCTTTAGTGTAGCAGACTATAGTACACCAGAGGACGCTACTGTGACCAGCTCCTAAGGACTGAAATGTTTACCGGTGGAAACAAATATGACTTGTGAATAATGACAAGCAGAACTACTTGCAAGTAATTTTGTAAATATATTCCAAATCATAATTTTGCTGATGTAGCTAAATATGTAAAGTAATTGTACATATATCTACAGAAAAAGATGACTGGCAGTTTTTTTAGGTGTCCACTTCTTGTAGCTGGTGTTTGGAATTTATAGTCAATTTCTTTAGCTTTCTTTCACAAGACTAGAACTTTCAGTATCCCTAATCACCACTCTTGTTTTCTGAGCTTGCAAACACAAGGACTATTTGCAAAGCATATTTATATGTTTATCATCCTTACTGAAACTGATGCGGTAAACGGTGTACAGAACTTTAAAAAATGCCAATAAGCAATTAGTTGACTGATTAATGATTATAAATGCATGTCACAGATACACTCAATGAAATTTATGGCTGTCCAGTAAAGCCAATTAGATGCCATGCTGTTTAAATAGATACCTAGCCAACAAGCCACAGAATGATGAGCTTCCAAAAGGAAAAATTAAACAACAAAAATGCATCTATAAAGGACTTCATATGCCAAACCAAACTTATGAATACATTTCTTAACAGAGCTCTCAATATTTACAATTCTTCAAAAAATTATCAAAATCTCCACCATTTAAAGATTCATGGATTGAAGAGTAATCCAAGTAGAATTTGATGGAATTATTATTATACAACTGTATCTTTTCATACTGCTGAAGCTTATTGTGGCATTAAATGTTGGGGCCAATTGATTGGTTTGTTAATTTCTGCACTTGCCATCTTAAAACATAGTGGTTCACCCAGGCATTTGATTAAACATGCGCTGTAGTATCTTTCGATTTGCCTCAATAGTGTCCCAAATTTCAATGTCAGTTTACTTTTGATGTTTTTACTGAACATTTTTTTTTGTTTTTATGCAGATACATCATCTCATTTATTTTGAAAAACATAGATTTATTGAAAGGAAAAATAATTAGAGAAATGCAATCAAATCATTTTAAAAAATACATTAAAAGACATTAGTTGAACAAGGATGTATTTAACTCTGGGCCAGTTGCTGTTTCCAGATCAGTAAGGTCATGTCATAGTCCTCAAAGATCAATTTTAGAAAGAGTTTGAACAATTCCCTTTATAGATTATTTTGGTTTTGGTTTTGTGGAAAATATAAAACTTTGTAATTATAATTGCAGTCTTTATAGTAGACAGCATCTCCCACATAACGGTTAAATTTTCCTTTGCTCAGATGTTCTGTACATGCCCTTGTTTACATGCCATTCACAAAGCACATTGTTTTCTAAAGTTTTGTGCAAACGATCCAGAGTAGGAATAATCAATGCATGAAAGAAAAGCAAACGTGATGGATTCATTTCTCCAACTTTGGCTGGTAATATTATTAGGTTTCCTGCACAGAAGCCATGTGCATCCTAGTTATGTGCATCAAAGTGCAGGTTACAAAACTGGATATGTAACATTGGTACACAGAAGCATATCAAATCACAAAGAATAAACCCAGCAGATAGGATTTGTTCCCTCCTTGATAATCATCTGCAAAAGACTTTTTTCTATTGCACCCAAGTGGGAACAGATGAACACCTTGGAAACCTATTGATTAAATGGCATTTTAAAGAAATGTCCATCAAAATATTCATTCCAGGTCTCAAAAATTAAGTGAACTTTCAAATATGTAAATCATTTTTCACATAGCTTTCAAATGTATAATTCTGGGTTCCTCTCACCTTCTTGTTAACATTAATCCATAAGTATTCCAGCGTCCATATCTTCAATTGAGACAAAATCTATAATCAAGCAATAATTACCAAGTGTAATGTTCAAGTTGTACTATAGTTTATCATACTTGCTTTGTTCACAAATTGTTCAAAGTATCTGCTATTTGAAATAATCTATAATCTTGTGTGTGTAGACTACTGAATTGCATGTCAAATTCAGATAAAACTCATTTTTATTATTTTGGCTTCTCTCTCCCCCTTCCTTAACAAAAATCTAATTTACTTGTTGTTCCCTTAGGTACATACTACACAGTTCATAATTCATTTGATGTAAAATGTCAGTTTAGATTTTTGCACTTCTCTGATATATGGGAAAAAACATGTACATTTCAATTTTCTTCTAGGAATCTGCCAGCAACTCTTGCCCCTCCCCCATGCAATTGAGTTGCTTAGAGTTTTGTGTTAAATTAAACATAGAAACTGTGAGGAATTATATTTACAAGACATACAAAACAAATATATGAATCTGTGAAAAAGATAATATTTTTCCTACCAGAAAGTGATCCCTCCCAAAGAGCATATTTGATCCTTGAGTTACTTCTCAATTATAATTTAATACATCAGAATCGCCAAGGGCTTTCTCCACATTCATATACAAAGAAATATTATCATATATATATATAAAAATAACTACTCATCACAGAATTCCTGTTTGGTATAAGCAGTATTAGAAAAGGAGTAAGAAATTAAAGACATGAGATAAGAAAAAGAAAATGAAATACATCTACATATCTCTCTACGTACTTCTATCTATCCTTGCTTCTACCAGACCCATGTACCACCTTCAAACTGCTCAGTGCTCACTTTCAAAATATCGAATCAACCCATTCAACTTTCTTCATCTTCTTCTTAACCCATCCACTCCACGTTTCTTCATTCATGATTCCAACCTCCTATATTCTCTGTGTATGATCATTATGCCCATTTCATACTAGTCATTCTCTGAGATATTAAATCCTTATTATTCCAGCAGCCATGTTTTCTTGACCTATCACTTCTTCTTTTCTGTGTCATGCTTAAGTGCTTCATTCTAATTCTGTGCATCTCAGTTTTATGTTTCTTGAGGATTTCCAAAATAGGCACCTATCAGAAATTCATAGAAGGAGAAGGCAGAAAGGAGAATATGAGTCCTTATCAATATTTGGTAATGGGTCTGGAAGTTGAGTCATGGTGTAACTGGACTTCTTTCCTTGTTCGTTCAAAATGTTTCACTGTTTATCCAAGTAGATTCTTTAGTCAGACTACTTGGATAAGCAGCAAAATGTTTTGAACCAACAAGAAAGGAAGTCCAGTTGCCATGACTCAGCTTCCAAACAACTCTACCTGGATGATGAGAATCTTCATTGAAAAGGTTTGGCAGAGGATGGGGGCTTCCTTCCTTCCTTCCTTCCTTCCTTCCTTCCTTCCTTCCTTCCTTCCTTCTTCTTGTTTTCTTCTCAGTTAGCTCAATGCACTCCTTCATTTCTGAACTCATGGTTCTATCATTTCCCTGTCTGAACTGGACCAGTTGTTTAGAAAGATTCACTACCTTTTCCAGGCCAAGCAATGCAGTTCAGTAGGGGCTGCTTGAAGGACACTGGAAGTTTTTTGCTTCTGAAGTCTGAAATCTAGAGAGACTGCATCCACAGTCCCCTACATGTAGGGTAATTCAGGGATCTTCCCTCTCCTGTTTAACATCTAAATGAAACAACTGGGTGAGATCATCCACTGATTTGAGATTCAATGTCATCAATATGCCAATGACATCCAGCTTTATATCTCAGTCTTGACCTTCACAGGTGAAGCTATCAATGTTCTGACCCAGTGATTGGGAGTGTTTGCTCTAGATGAGATGGAAGAAACTTTGGCTCAAGCCTGTCAAGCCTGAGTGGCTGTGATTGGAGTTCCTTAAACCCTACTCCAGAGTCTGTGACCCAAGTTTTTATAATCTGTATTTTTTTTTAAATTCATGATACTCTCCTCTACTTTTTTCACACGAAAAGAAAGAAACTGAACTGGAAAGTACTGTCCCAAAATCACTTGAACTTCTATCCCCATACTATATGGGCTCATCAATTTTCGAAAAAGAAAGTATCAAGGATTAATGGGGTCAATACAAAAGCATTGCTCAATATTATTTGTAATGCATGAATTTATTAAATGGATATCCAATGTGGACTAAAGTGAATGGTGCCCTAGAGCAAGCTGAGAATAATTTCTTTAATTACTTTTTACATTGGCTTCTTACAGGAGTATCAATCAATTTTGTGGGTGAATCTTTGCATTCTGAAAGTTCCTGCTGTACATTTTAAACATTTGACAATCCATAATGCTTTAATTGGCATTTTACAGTAAGTCACAATGATGAATTTGCATATGAGAAAGAAAGAAAATAAAAATAATCAATAATACAAACAATTAAAAAGCTTCTTCTAGAAAAAAATAAAATCACATCATTGTACTTACCTCTTTATTTCTTTCCCTTCATCAGAATATCTATCTATCTATCTATCTATCTATCTATCTATCTATCTATCTATCTATCTATCTATCTATCTATCTATC